>CADCSW010000015.1:0-388125 GCA_902805455.1 Daldinia concentrica
GAGAGGTTCCTAACCCTAACCCTAACCCTAACCCTAACCCTAACCCTAACCCTCCTAACCCTAACCCTAACCCTAACCCTAACCCTAACCCTAACCCTAACCCTAACCCTTAACCCTAACCCTAACCCTAACCCTAACCCTAACCCTAACCTTAACCCTAACCCTAACCCTAACTAAAAAAATAAAAATAAAAAGTTTAAAAAGTATATATTATAATTATTTATTAATTTAAAACTACTTTTAATTATTTTATAATAATTTAATATATTAATCCTGAATTTAAAAAAATAAAAGTCTTTAATATTAAAATTAAATAATAAATAAATAATTAAATATAAAAGTTAAAATATATTAAATTAAATCTTTAAGATTTATGCGTATATGTTTTTATTAATAAATTATTTATAAATAATAAAAACTTAAATTTATAAATTAAATATATTATTATTTTAAAAAATAAAAAAACCATTAATTAAAATAATAAAATTTATATTATTAAAAATATTATTTATTAATTATTCATTAAATGTAAATAAATAATTTATAATATATTTATTAATAAAATTTATAAAATAATTTAAAGTTTTAATATTAATTATGTTATTTATTATATAATTAATATCATTTTTAAACGTTTTTTTATATTTAAAGTTTTTTTTATTTTATATATTAATTTTTTTTCTTTATATTAATATTTAATATAAATAAATAATATTAATAAAAAAAATTTAATAATTAATTTAATAACGTTAAAACAATTATATAAAAACTAAAAAATAAATAATATTTATTAAATATATAATATTTATAACTTTATAAATATTATAATAAAAATTATTTTAAATAAAACGATAAAACATTTAATAAAAAATAATTAAATTAATTTACAATTAAAAAAATAAATAAAACGTAAAAAAAAATAATAAGTTTATAATTAATTAATTATAAAAAAAAATAAAATAAATGATAATTAAATGATTTATAAATGTATTATAACGTGATACGTTTTTAATTAAAAAAAAAAATATTTATATATTATATATTATATAAAAAACAAATTTTTATCGTTTTTTTATAATAAATAATTTTTTTTTTAAACATTAATATTACATTAATTTTATCGCATTTAATTTATTTATTACTTATTTTATTATTATCTTTTTACGTATATATTTATTAATAAATACGTTATTATTTTAAAAAATAAAAAAGTTATTAATTAAAATAATAAAATTTATATTATCGGAAATATCATTTTGTGAAAAGATTAAAATTAAAGAAATAAAAAAATAAAAAGATATTAAAATAAAACTTTCGTTAAAAATGTCGTTTTTGATTTTTATTATTATATTTTATTTTTATTTTATTATTATATATGTTAAAAATTAATGTTTTATGTGTAAAAAATAATCACGTGTTACCACGTGATTATTTTTACGTAATTACATTTTAATACATTTATTAATTATTTATTAAATATAAATAAATAATTTATAATGTATTTATTAATAAAATTTATAAAATAATTTAAAGATTTAATATTAATTACGTTATTTATTATATAATTAATATTATTTTTAAACGTTTTTTTTTATTTAAAACTTTTTTCGTTTTATATATATTAATAAATACGTACGTAAAAAAATAACAATAAAACAAGTAATAAATAAATTAAATGCGATAAAATTAATGTAATATTTAATGTTTAAAAAAGGAATTATTTATCGTGAAAAAACGAAAAAAACTCGTTTTTTATATAATGTATAATATATAAATACGTTTTGTTTTTAATTAAAAACGTACCACGTTATAATACGTTTATAAGTCATTTAATCATTAATATATTACTTTTTTTTTTTTATATTAATGTTTAATATAAATGAATAACATTAACGAAAAAAAGTTAATAATTAATTTAATAATATTAAAACAATTATATAAAAATCGAAAAATAAATAATATTTGTTAAATATATAATATTTATAATTTCGTAAATATTATAACGAAAGTTAATTTAAATAAAATAAAAAAAAATTTAATAAAAAATAATTAAATTAATTTACAATTAAAAAATTAAATAAAACGTAAAAAAATTAATAAATTTATAATTAATTAATTACGAAAAGAAAATAAAGTAAATAATAATTAAATAACTTATAAACGTATTATAATATTATACGTTTTTAATTAAAAAAAAAAACGTATTTATATATTATATATTATATAAAAAATAAATTCCTTTCGTTTTTTTACAATAAATAATTCCTTTTTTAAATATTAATATTATATTAATTTTATTACATTTAATTTATTTATTATTTACTTTATTATTATTTTTTTACGTACGTATTTATTAATAAAAAAATTATTTATTATAAAAAAATAAAAAAACTTATTTTTTATATAATATATAATATATAAATACGTTTTCTTTTTAATTAAAAACGTATTATATTATAATATATTTATAAATCATTTAATTATTAAAGTTATAACGTAAAAATTAATGTTATATTTTCGTTAAAACTTTTTAAATTTAATTTAATTTAAAATTATTATATATTTTTTACGTAAAAGTGTTTTTAATTATTTATTAATTATTTAAAAGTTTTTACGTAATTAACTTTTATTAATTAAAAAAGTTTAAACGTAATAATTTTTTAAAAAAAAATATTTAAATTTTTAATAAAATAATTATATTAAAAATTAATTTAAAAGTTTAAAATTAAATTTTTATTAAAATAATTTTTTAATATTAATATTATTAATTTTAAAAAAATATTAAATAAATATAAAATTATTAAATTTATTTATAAAATATTTTATTACGTGTTTTTTTTTAATTATATAAAATTTTAAAAAGAATTATTATATTAAATATTTATTTTTTAATTAATAATTATATTATTATTTTAATTTTATTTTATTATTTTTTAAATTTTTTTATTAATTAATTAAATTTACATTTATAAATTAAAATAATAAATTACATTTTATAAAAATCTTTTACTTTTTATTTTATATATTTTATTTATATCCGTAAATTAAAATTTTTAAAATATTTAAAATATATTATATTTAAAAAAACATAATTAATTAAATTTAAATAAATAATATATTTTTTTTAAACATTTTAAAATATATATAATTACGAATAAATATAAACGAATTTTAATATATATTTCTTTAAATTGCAAAAGTAAATTGTATTATTATAACAACAATTTATTATTAAAGGAAATAAAATCAAAAAAAATCGACACCTGTGTGATTCGAACACACGCCCCCGAAGGGAATGCCTAATCCATTTGTCAATAGCAGGGCATCGCGTTAACCACTCCGCCAAAGTGCCTTTAACGTCTTTGCGAACCATGGTTCAAATGTCGCTTAGTTTATATTATATACTAATTGTATTAACATCAGTGCATCACACAGCACATATAGATTTAATAAACGCTTTGCACAAGTATTGCAATACCATAATAGCTTTTCGAACTAAAATATGTCTCTTATCGAAGCTCGCTTTATCCGAATTCGAGTTTTATACCGGTTCAGAATCGGGTTAACGAGGCTATATATATTCTTCATCTATACACGTATCTAGCCTATCTTGTATGTACCTCTCCAATCCCGTGTCTACCGTAATCTACATCGTCAACTAGTGGTGAACGCCGACGTGTCAGATCTAATCTATGGTGGTGGTGTATAACTCTAAATTTCGACATCGCCCCAGTCGCCTAACGATACCGGATCGAAGGGCTCATTCAATCCATGTTATGCCCTACTAGAAATAACCAAGAGATGGTAATTACCGCCTTAATTGCTGCGACAAACCAGAGACTTGGCTGCACGGCTCCTGTAGCTTTAGAGATCCAACCTCCGCATATCGCGCCTAGTAGCGTAAGTACAAAAGCTATAGCCCTTCTGTTGCGCTTCACGTTCTTCCTAAGCGGCTGTAAAATATTCTCGTCGCTCACCAAATCGCACAGCAGACTTGTGATTACCACTGTAGGAACTTCACCGACCCCCAACCCGCGGCTGTTTACAATCTGACCCGCAGCCTGGAAACTAAGTAATGCGATGGGTGCAAGCTCGAGGAAGTCCACATCCGTTGGATCTCTCCGTGAGGGATATGTACCGTCGACGATCCCGGTCTGGATGATAGTTGCGGCTACGACGACGAAAACTGTCTGTAGCAAGAAGGAGAAGAAGAGGGTCATTCGACGGCGCCCGCCGCCGATAAGCTTATGGAACCGGGAAAAGAATAGGCATCCTATAGTGAAACAGCCTATTGAGAAAAGAGAACGAGCCCATCCAAAAGGCTTATTATTTTGCCCGGAGGTGCCGAGCGCGACGAAGACGGTATTTCCTAACGTACGCTTTAGAATCAAGTATACCGACGAGAGTTGGAATATCATAAACATACCAGTTTGCATCGATACGAAAGTACCGTAGGCTTTCGACCGTATAATGTCAGCTTAAACATCTCAACTTGCAAGTATGATAACTTGAGACAGGTCCGCTGTGACTCACCATTATACAGAGTACCGTCGGTGAGGCCCGTTGCGAAGCAACATGCTAGTAGAGGTATGGACCCTAAGCTTGCATCGATATGCTCAGAGAGCTGCTGCGAGAAACCCTGGACGAAATTTTGTCGCGTCGATGGCTCAGGGCTAAGGGTTGGGGCGGACTCGAGTTTCTCTTCGTCGGACATGATGATGTTAGCGTGGCAGCGCAATGAGTATAGAGATCTGGTGATCGTATGTGGGAACTGTGCCTGGTAGTTGGCGATATAAGGATCCGGGGGAGATTAAGATGAGCGCCTAGGCTAAGTTCGAGATAGTCTGGATCTGGTAGATTAGTAGATCTAGAATGACTTACCTCCCCGCTAGTCCTTAGGTCAACAGGGTGCCTCCTTCTTTAGTACTGCTTGGCTATCCACCAATGCGCATGTAGTATAGAATAGCTTCAAGTACTCAAAATCCCTCAACCATGATGCAGTCTTCCGATAACCTCCCCGGTGTCATGTAAGACGCGGAGGAAAATTTCCAATTAATGTTGATACGACGGTAAACGGGGAGACGGAAAATTCCTGAATTGGTGCTGCTCCAGATGGGCCGATGAACTTGGCCGTTAACAAGAAAGTATCCACTTCAGTCTTGAAAGATAACTGTACTTATGCAAATTGTATTGTATGGATGGCCCGGGGCGTGTCCGGTCTCAGCTGAACATAATTCCGCCATCGTCGTATCCCCAAAACGCCACCTGACGTGGTAATCTAGGCACGCCGGTGTGGCCAATGTAATGTGTCAGAACAGCGCCGAGAACTCTAAGTCTGCGATCCGACCATGGGGCTCCTCCCGGGGCCTCTTTCTATGGCCTGTGCTTGGCAGCCGGAGTTCGATCCTGTTAAATTCATTTCTATGCCTACGGCTATTACCTCCTGTCCAATAAGAATCTTACTTTCAAATCCTATAGACATCTTATATCGACTTCGCTGTCGATTGATAGAACTAGGTAGAAAGGAAACCCAACGCGAAATCGCTGTTTACTTCTTACCATCCAGTAGGGAAAAATGGCGATTCAAATTATAGAGTAACGAGCTGTCCCATATGGTCCTTTTCCACTGCTATATTAGACGTTCAAAGTTCGATCACCAACCTCCAACCCCTCGATGAGGATTCATCTCAGGGCTTAAAGCCTATCTAAGATGCTGCACGGACGGACTGATGGTAAATGTGATACATCGAGTTTACTAAACGCTCCTTCGCTCGGACTCTGAACCTAGGTACGTTGAACTTGGCGCCAAGGTGCTAGATACCTACCGTGACTGCTTTAGCAACGAGCTGTTCGAAGCCCGCACGGAAGCATCGTGAGATTGATCGAGATGTGGATAGTTTACTAGCGTCTCTATACGATTTGAAAGCATATTACATCCATGTGCCAACGCTGATCAGTTCGTAATAGCTTGTCATGAAATCCCGGTATGCCAACCCCAAGACTCCCGATCCAGCAGTATACAGAAACATCCAACTTGCCAAGGAGGCCAAGTCGGCTGATAATCTTCCTCGCGTCTAAAGGTAATATGCAGGCAGCAATATACGCGCTAAACGAACTTCCTTTAAAGTATCATGACAACTTATTTCTCATATGCCCAGCTATCATGGCTGGCATAGCCACGGTGGCCGCATTAAGACGTGACCCAAGCGTAACAATCTCTAAATAGTCACTTAGCCCAAGCAAGTTTTCAGGATGGATAGTAGGTTTTCTGGGCATTTTCACTGGGCATCCTTTAGACACGGCAACGGTGATAGAGATCCAGCGCGGATAATACCGATCGAGGATCCCAGGCCTTTGCATAGGTCGACGAAAGAGCAGAAGCGCAAGTAGAAGTCGTAGTTAATTACTATTGGTTTGTCCTACCCGAAGACATAACTGGAGTCGATCTCTTGATTGGTAACAGATGCTACTCGCTGAAGAATATACAGAGCTTGGCGAGTCTTGGGTTCCAAGAACTAATCGCTGGGGAAACAGCAATAAACTGGTCAGCGGACGGCGGAAATGTTGGCGTCGGGGTGGATCATCGTAGGAAGATAGGAGTATGGGTCGCATGCATACGGAGTGTTGATAAGTTGTTATCCAGTACGACTTGGCGGCTGACGTTACTTTTTCCCGGCTCGGGCCGCTGCGAACCCGTTTCGCCTGAGCACCAAACCTATATAACTGCCCAGAATTAAGGAAATATCCCACATGGAAATGACTAAGACGACTCAATTGTAGCTCGGGTCAGATTTAAGCGGCTATAAAACCAACTACTATTGCTTTTTAGAGGGGCTATTCTACAAGGAGGGAAAAAGGGGGGAAAAAAGCAAAAGGAAAAGAAAGGCAAAAAAGGAAACACCTGTCCTGAAACTTAGAGGTGCGTATATTAACGAATCCATTGAAGGGGGGCAGCCACAAACCCTAGGCCATTAAGGTGGCGTCGTCGCCGTCTTATCAGCTGGCGTTGACGGAGGCCGAGCCACACCTATAATACTCGCTACACTTCTGTTCATGTAAGCGTAAGACAACGGCTACAAACCCAGTAATTCTTACTGAAAGGTAATTAAAGCCGGTGGCGATATCTGTCAAGCCAGGCTGAAACATTTTGAGGCCTGGCCAATGTCTGTAGCGTTTCGATGATGCTGTAAAAGGGTGCAACCCTTTCTTATATCATATCATTGATATCGAATAAATATTGCTAGGTGTAACCAGATCGAATTGCCTATTAGAAACTTGTTTTGTCTATAGTTATTAGAGCTGAACAAACCTAACTTATCGAAGCTGTTTCGGAGATGACAATAGTCTTTTCGTCTAGGCCCGGACGTGACACTGTTTGAATATTCCAGCTGCCACAAGGAGGGTAGAAGTTGGTGACCTGTATAGCGGCAACAAGGGTATTGTCACCATTGAGAGTGCCATGGCGCCGTGGTATATTGGTTTAGTATGCTCCTATCAGCGCGGGAGGCCTCGGGAACCTTGGATACTTGAAATTGCACAGGGTTTTGTCCAAATAACCAACCCTGGTGACGTATTATCCCAAAAGAATCCCGGTGATAGTCTACCGGCCGCAGGTGACCTTCTTGGAGAACTATAGCCACACAATGGTAGTCCTGCAGTATTGATTGGCCTGTTCTGGTAGGTGTGGAATGCCTAGATTTCCTTTCGTATCGTCAGAATAGCTATCAGTGGGCCTGGATTCGCGAGGGTTGACGTGATCAATATCCGTAATGTCTAGAAATTATCGTAATATATTACGCTGATATTAAATAAATTCTACGTTTATGGCCACTAGGTCGATTTGAGAATAAATAAAGTATCCATATGCTTTCACATATGGTTACTAGGATATCTCGAGACCCTTTCAACGGCCACCCAAGCTAGCATCCGGGGAGTACGATCAGGTAACATGGGGTGCAGTTGAGGAGCTGAGCACAACTTGAGACTATGCGGGTTAACTCCGAGGAAGTTAACGACATGGTGTTGGCGATCTTGTGACAGGAGAAAGGGATGAAAGTCACATATGCGCCAAGTAAAGTGGTGTATCTCGGCCAGTGCTTACTGCGACAAAGGAGCTCTAGGCCTCGGTATATGGAGGGAGGAAGCTTAGTGTGGAGACGGATGAATATGATAGTTTGATATTCTGAAAGTGTGAGGTTCTTGGGCTGATATAGGGGAGGGGAGGGTTTGATAAAAGTATAAATATCATGCCTAGGATCGGTTGGCCAACTCATCCTGGGTTTATATTCATCATCTCTTCAGCCATACAGCAGATCGACTCTTTGCAGTTCATTTCTACTATCTTATTATTAAAACTCATATATACCTATCTAAACCATGTCTCCCTCCGCAATCACACCCGCTGACTATACGTCGGGGCTCGAAAACGAGTCGACTATAACTCTTCAAGCGGCAACGGAGATCAGTTCTGGCCAATTTTATGGCTCCAACAAGCCGCTTCCCTTAGTTCACACGGTCGAAGTTCTAGAGGATGATATCATCACAACTCCCAATGTTGAGGAGGTTACTGTAGTGGCACCCTCTCAAGATGGTGGTGCAGGCAAGGTCGACGGACTGCTACGACTCAATGACATTGTCACTAGTGTCCGTGAACCGGCATCCGGCGCCAAGAAGCTCCGCAAGATGATATTTGAGACCGAGGAGCTTATCGTCTGCCCCGGGGTATACGATGGCCTTTCTGCTCGTACTGCTATGGAACTAGGGTTCAACGCCATGTATATGGTAGGTACTATGGACTTAATATAACATCGCCAATCTATGCAAGGCTAACATTCTCTCTAAAGACTGGTGCAGGTACCACTGCGTCACGCATCGGACAGCCAGACCTGGCCATTGCTCAGCTACACGAAATGAGAGAGAACGCCGAGATGATTGCCAACCTCGATCCATTTGGTCCGCCCTTGATCGCTGACATGGACACTGGATATGGTGGTAAGTCTTTTGAGAACCTTTATCCTCGAATTTTTTTTTCGTATTCCGTCCGCCCTCAAGCCTGCCTACCTCTATAACTCCCTCATTACATGTAATCTAACTCAAGTATTAGGACCTATCATGGTTGCTCGCACCGTAGAGCAGTATATCCGTGCCGGAGTAGCTGGTGCCCATCTGGAAGATCAAGTAAGTTCCCTGTATAGCCTCACGCAAGTCAAAGGGTGTTCTATTGATGCGTATTACTAACCCCTATTCGCAAACTAGGTCCTCACTAAGCGTTGCGGTCATCTTAGTGGCAAGAAGGTCGTGCCACAAGAAGAATACATCTCACGCATCAGAGCTGCTCATGCTGCACGCGTACGATTGCAATCTGACTTTGTACTCATTGCGCGGACTGATGCCCTTCAATCACTCGGGTATGACGCGTGTATCTCGCGATTGCGCGCAGCCCGAGAAGAGGGCGCGGATGTTGGTCTGCTGGAGGGCTTCACATCCAAGGAGCAAGCAGCCCAGGCTGTTAGAGACCTAGCACCGTGGCCACTACTGCTCAACTCAGTTGAGAACGGGAAAAGCCCTGTTATCACCGTCGAGGAGGCTCACAAGATGGGCTTCCGCATCATGATCTTCAGCTTTGCAACGCTAGCACCCGCGTACGTCGCCATCCGCGAGACCCTTCTCCGTCTAAAGAGCGAGGGCATAGTCGGCACTCCGAAGCAGATCACGCCTGTGAAGCTTTTCGAGGTCTGTGGGCTACAGCATAGCATGGCGGTGGATATTGACGCTGGAGGCACATCCTTTATGGGAGGATTGTAAGCACTGGATGCTTGGATAGTGTTCAGGTAGTTATCGGAATAGCTGTCTCGTTATTGGGTATATATGTGGCGTGCAGATGTATTTATTATTCAGATTTCTTTTGATTAACTAGTATTTCTTTGATGGTTTCAATGCGATATTGACTAGCTCATACGCTGAATACCTAAGATATACTGCTATAATAAAGTTGCCTCCAACCCTATCGAATCTTGAGCGTAAATAAAGTTGTTCCTTTTAAAGTGATAGTATCTGCAGATGCTTTTTATGGGCTTAGATAGGAGTGCGTATACAGGGTAGCCAAACTACAGCGGGACCTTTACTATGTTGATAGATAGGTAATCATGGCTTGCTGATACCCTGATAACATTTTTCCTCGCCTAGGCAATATCTTCAGACTATTGAGACATACCCATAGTTTCAACGGAGACTGTCCGACAATTCAACATTTCAATACCTACATCGCGCAAATTTTCTTATTCTTATATATGCCCTTTAGTGTAACTACCTACCTACTCAATCGATTCATAAAGATAAAGGGGGATTCTATCGTGTACCTAAATGAACGCTAGGCAATTCTAAATCACCAGTACCCATTACAGAACCAAGTCCTGAAGCAAGGCGTTGAAAATCACATACGTCTGCCATGAGCTCCGACGACGGCTCCGACGACGGCTGCGACCGGGGATTAAGCAGAGGAAGCTTTAATCTCACGAAATGTTAAGAACTCGAATGTGGGTTCCTTCGGTACGCGCGTAGACCTCATAGGGTAGTGTCGGGTAAACTGCCCGCCGAGGTGAATCGATTGTAGACAAACGCGAGAAGATATACGTCAAAGCTGATTTGAGCGCGATAATGTCTGTTAGGCGACTCCGGTTGAGCTTCTTTCGACCTGCTTCCGCGCTCACACGTGCTTGATGGTTTGTCAATGCAAAACGACTTGTGGCGTATGCTGTAGAAATATCTATATGAGGTGTTACTTAGTGTATTGTCAAGAGTTTCATTTGATTCCAGTTAAGGTATATCGTCTTGACTCGAGACCTCATTACTCTGGTTCATTCCTGCGGTATTTTCATAAGGGAGAGTGAGTTATATAGAGTGTATACTGGGACTTGAACTTAATCTCATAACATCAATTAGATGCGGGAGTAGGTCGGTGGGGAGTTTCAATTATATACTGTACAGATAGTGTAACATAATATAATATTTATAATAGCCGCAGGGGTTGCTTGTAACGTGACTTGGTATGTTTGTCGCGAAAATACCAGTCCATGATAAATACGGGAATCGCGAGAGGCAGTTCGGGTCCAGACTCGAAGCTGCTGTGACGTTTCACGGCAGCGGAAGGGAATCCATACCTCGGTACACCTAGGTGTGTGAATCCTTCCCTTTCCGAATATGCGGCATTGCTTAATTTCTCGTGCGATGGTGACTGTGAATCGGGTTTTTCCAATATTGATAATGTATCCCCTCTCGGGTTACGAAACCCGGCCGGTCGCGGGCCGCATTAGGTATACCGTAGGGAATGCCGTCAGACTCGGTAAAAGGGTTTCCCTTCTTACTTTCTGCCAAGTTAGAGAGATGGCAAGCCATTCGGTCCCGCCGCTGATTTATAATTCAGCAGCGATATTTGTAAGTCCTTTTTAATATGTACTCGTGAGGCGTTCGATATTCGGTGTATGAGTTCGTCAGGAGCTTTAGGTACTGCGTCGGGGTTAAAATACGTTCTCTTTCGCTAACCGGAGAAAATATAAAGATACGAGTCGCAACAGACAAGCTCCGGAATAATGCCGTGCGTTTAGAGATTTGGCCTGCCGTAGTGAGTAAGTGAATCCTGCCTACATTCCTCATACAGTTGGGATTTGCAAGTCGGCCGGGGCAAGGAAAAACGATGTTAAGCCAGTCTGGTCAGTTCAACTCGAGGCCCAGCACCGAGTCTCGGTTACCTTACGCTAGCTGCCTAGGTTAGAAGTTGATCGGCAATCACACAGCCCATCCACCTATACATAACATATATAGACGATATATTAAATAGCAACATATGTAGAAGAGCTGGTCGTGGGAGTCGTGGGTAACAGGTTGCGCAGTGGAAATGCCAAGACCTTATATAGTGGGTGTGCTGACCGCTGCCGGCACCTGGTATCTGAAATACAGGGGGTTGCTCGCAGATCATGGGCCAGGGGTTATGCTAAGCGTGCCTGACGTGATGGTTGTATGGCGGTTAGGGACAGGGGTAGTGGGGGGGTTAAGAAGCTGAAGATGTGGGGGACCACGATAAAACTGAATTTCTCTCGTGAGGAAGGTCTTTGAAAAGGTCTTTGAAATTTAACCCCGATTACAATACGAGGACCTTTCCGGGCTACATGGTTACAGACACCTGACAATACGCCGCAAGAAGCACCGATACGAATAGCTTGCGGTAGATGCACTTGGGATTTTCTCGGGGAAAGTGATGGAACAGTCACATTCCGCTTTCTGCTCACATCATGTGGGGAAACCGGTGTCGCAATCTGGGGCATATTTCCGTCTGACGGCAGTGTTATGTACTCCAAGTTGAGCCAGCCCACAACGGTAGCCGTTGTGGGTGTGGTGAATATAGAGTAGTTAGGCATACTGCATATTACATATCGTATATCATACTAGCATCATGCCAGCTCGTAGTATTGTTTGTGGTAAAAGTATGTATTAGCTTTAAGAGATGATTTCTTCAGCGGAGTGAGGGCACGAAGATTTAAAATGGGACTATTCGGCTTGGTTTGTTACGTTTGATACCTACCTAGGTATCTAAAGCTAGTTATTTCGAATGAAACATGTGTACAATTTTAAAATATAGCTAAAACTATTAATACCCATGTATTATAGGTAGCTGTCCTGCATCTCGGAGATAATCGATCAGTCACTTACCCCTATCGTCAAAGCTTGGTTGGACAGCGATGCTAACAGCCCCCCGCAGGTCTAAAGGCCAACTTGGAGGGGAGGGTTTTCCTGATACGGAAGGCCGTTACAACGTCTGCTGAGCAAGTTATCTTTCACCTGGGTTAAGCTCAATCCGCGGTGCTTTACTCGCGGCTCAGCGCTTCTTGGCAATCGTCTACTATGTAATGTATGTATGCGCGCGTAGCTAGCTGTTTAGCAAGAAGCTTGGCCTTCTGTACTATCTCATCGTCATTGGTTACTCTAGTACTACAAGTAGTCTATAGCTAATTTAACGACACATCACCAAGAAAATCCGAATGCCTGGGTTTAAAACACTGTAACTCGACGACATTCGGGGCTTGGAGTAACACTACTGGATCGCAGCTCGTCTATATTCTTATTGAAGGGACGAAAACTCTCCGGCGAATAAGGGGACTTCAGCCCAACCAAGCCCTTTCTAGGAGGTGCTGCTGTGATCGGCACTCGTTATGCATGCCGGATTGGCCGGCCAGGGCAGGGAATACTATCGCGTACTTGGAATCCTTACCTTATCCATGATTCTATTTCTACCTCACATGAGGCATTCACATGTAACTGGTCACTGGCAAGCCTGTCTGACTGTCCTTGGTAAAGATCTGCTATCATGAAGGCTATCATGGTATTGCATTCAATATACAACAACATCACGCTTCTTGTCAAAGGGTTGCGATGAGTATTATAAAAAGGACGATGCTTCTCCCGTCGATGGGCTATCTTTACTCTCACCATCCCACACTCAGAGCTTCACTATCAAGCACTACTCGCTTCAGATAACGCCGCAAGATCAACTCTAGACTCATCACCCCTATCTATCCTTCAAAATGCGCACTACCACCGCTCTAGCCTTGCTGCCTCTGGCACTTGCCGCGCCTTCGAAGCGAGCTACACCCGCGCCGGTCATCAAGCCCCGAGGCGCCCAGCTTGTAGATGGCAAGTACATCGTCAAGATGAAGGCTGACGCGAAGGCCGAGTCCGTTCAGAGCTCTATCCAGTCCGTCGCCAGCGACGCAGACTTCGTCTACAACACCAACAAGTTCAAGGGCTTCGCTTCCAGCCTGTCGGAAGAAGAGCTCGAGGCTCTCAAGAACAACGCTGATGTAAGCATAGAGACAATACAGATATGACTCTAGACATTACGATGACTCTAACACTTTCTGCCAGGTTGACTACATCGAGCAGGACGCCATTGTCACTATCAAGGCTACCCAGGAGAACGCCGACTGGGGTCTAGCACGTCTCTCAAGCTCCGAGCCTGGCAGCACCACCTACACCTACGACGACAGTGCTGGTGAGGGTACCTGCGCCTATATCATCGACACTGGTATCGAAGTCGACCACGAGGTATGTGATGAGTGATTATCCCTTAGTTACCAGTTATAGTCTAACTTTATATAGGAATTCGAGGGCCGTGCCCAGTTCCTCAACAACTTCGCTGACAACGATGATACCGACGGCAACGGCCACGGTACTCATGTCGCCGGTACCATCGGCTCCAAGACATACGGAGTTGCTAAGAAGACATCTCTCTTCGCCGTCAAGGTCCTTGATGCCAGTGGTTCAGGCACCAAGTAAGCCATAGCCCTCAACCCGCCCAAGTATAAAATTATAGTTAGCTAACTAGAAACCACAGCTCCGGTGTCATCGCCGGTATGGACTTCGTTGCCAATGACGCCGCTGGCCAGAGCTGCCCCAAGGGCGTCGTCGTCAACATGTCCCTCGGAGGTTCCTCCTCCAGTGCCGTGAACTCGGCGGCCGCCAGCATCGTCGATGCCGGCCTTTTCCTTGCCGTTGCCGCCGGTAACGAGGCCACTGACGCTTCTTCTTCTTCCCCCGCCTCGGAGGAGTCAGCCTGCACTGTCGGTGCCACCACCAAGGATGACGAGCTTGCCGAGTACTCCAACTTCGGCAGCCTTGTTGACATCCTTGCCCCTGGCACTGACATCGAGTCCACCTGGATCGGTGGAGCCACTGTGAGCTGACCCCCAAGTATAACTTTGCTGTTTCTGTTCATACTAACGATATCCTAGAACGTCATATCTGGAACTTCGATGGCTTCCCCCCACATTGCTGGCCTCGGTGCCTACTACTTGGGACTCGATGCTTCCCCCGTCGGCTCTCTCTGCGACTACATCGCCCAGAGCGCTCTCTCCGACGCCATCTCTGGTGTTCCCAGCGACACTGCCAACCTACTGGCTAACAACGGCGAGTCTTAAGTGATAGAAGCCGAGAGTGGGATCAATTCTAGCTTAGCTATACCCGGTGGAGACTTTGTATATCACTCAACCATCTAGTGGGACGTGTATGGTGAATGCCTTCTTATATATGTATATAGTTGGGACTGTCAAGGGATTGGGGACTAGGGATTGGGGACGGGGAGGATTGACCAGTTAATTGACGATAATAACCATATTTATTTCATACCTACCTAGTTTTCTGAAGCTTTCAGTATCCGTAAAGTTCAGGATTTCCCGAATAAGGGTTGCTAGAATTTATGCTAGTTGTTTTCGTCTATAATCAAACCCTTCTAGTATTTTTAACTAATAGGAAAGGCAAATAATTCATAGAGTACTAGTAAGGGAACTGATACTGACCCTGACACTTCAAACAAGGAGGTGCACTTCTTAGGGTGGCTAACACATAATAATAGAGCCAAAATGATATTATTTGATTCTATAGCCTAAAAGCATTCGCTCTTAGGTTGAAATTTGTAAGTGTTACTGACTCACATGGCCATACTCGTGAGGTACATTTAACTCTCCAACTCGAAGCGACGCACACTCATTATGCCAACAACTGGCCGGGCCACTTTTATATCTTCATGTATTCATTCGGGGTAAATTTTATTTTATTATACTTAGTATCAAACAAGTCAAAATATTGGTTCTATACGAGGACATAGTCGTACTCAATGATAGGATTCTTGCTAACTTTTATGAGTCCTATCCAACTTGAAGATAATAAATGTAGGTATGGAACTAGAGCGTGAGGCTCATATCTAGGAAAGGTTACATTTGGTCAACCTGATAAAACTGTCAGTAGATATGGAGGATGCAAGGTGTAGGGTATTAACTAATATAATTGAATGTATCCTAGTTTATAGAGCTGTCAAGTAAAATTCCACCAATGATATATAATAGAAGGACCCGTTTAATAGACCTTAGAATATTATACAGGCATGTAACCAACGTGATCATATCCTAAACCTTAGTTGTTATAGTTATTATTGCGAATAACTTTTCCCGGTTAAATCCCACCGTAACCATTCAGTACTTTCGTCACATCCACGGATGCATCTCCGTAGTTTCTTTCTAGCTAGCGAGAGGGCTAGAATGTTCCAAGGCTGTTATAAGCTATTAATGGCAACCTTGGCATGGTACCTTTCCGATATTGACCTACTCATACCACGCATTTCTAACTGGCAGATTAGCGGTCCTCGTGGTGCTACTCCGCCCCCGCTGATGCGATCAAATGAACGACGTGCTGTTGATTAAGTTACTTCGGCAGCTTGCTGAATATCATATGGGTATTGTTTGGTTTCTGCAAAAGTATGCTCTCGATGAAACCCAATATAACTGTACCAAATTGCCTCGGCTATATAAAGTTTGCGATGGTCCTCTGGTCATGAGTTCCCGTCGAGAGCTTTTTTTTATTATGTTTAAGCAAGACCATTTCTTATAGTACTTAAAGTCTTTATATCAAGACTTCTAGGTATAATGGCTTCTCTCATCACGCTGGCGGCACTCGCCGCTGGCATAGGGCAAACCTATGCCCAGTCGGCTTTGACTGTTAATACTGCATCTACATTGCAACAAATAGATGGCTTTGGTGTTTCCCAGGCGTTCGGCCGCGCAGCAGAGTTTAGGGACATGCTATCTGGAGATCCTCAGAAGCAGGGTCTTGACTACTTGTTCAACACAACTACTGGCGCTGGTCTTACAATCATCCGCAATCGTATTGGCTCGGGAACAACCGATAGTGACAGTATCCTTCCAAAAAGCCCGGGAGGCCCAAGCGCAGCTGCAAACTACAGCTTCGATGATGATGACCGAGGACAAGTTTGGTTCAGCCAGCAAGCTATGAAATATGGAGTCAAAACTATTTATGCGGATGCGTGGAGTGCGCCGGGGTTCATGAAGGTAAATTTTGTTCTAAATTCCAAGGAAACTTTTCAGTCGAGAACTATTGAATTAAATTTTATTCTAGACCAACAACAATGAAAATAACGGCGGTTACCTTTGCGGTACGCCAGGCCACTCATGCTCGTCTGGGGACTGGCGTCAACCCTACGCCGACTTCTTGGTCCAGTACGTGAAGTACTACAGCGAGCGCGGTATACCCGTTACGCAACTCGGGTTTTTGAACGAGCCTGACTATGTGTAAGTGTCAGCCGAGTAAAAAAAAAATCGATGATGTGCCTTATTGACTTTTACAGAACGAGTTACTCGTCGATGCAGTCTGGTGCCAACGAAGCGGCATCATTTATCCCCATATTACACGATACGCTCGAGGCGAATGGCCTCAGCAACGTGTCTATAACTTGCTGTGATGCGAGTAAGTAAATATTCTGACTAGGCTACTTAGTTTCTTAATATTACAAGAAGCACTTTTCGTCCCTGATCTTAGTAGATAGTTACTGACAGTATAATACAGTGGGCTGGAACTCTCAGAGAAGTATCACGCAAGGTCTCCTATCGGCAGGCATGGAGAAATATCTCGGATATATCACCAGCCACATGTACACGGGTGATCCGAACTCGGTTATTTCTACCAAGCTAAAGACATGGCAAACCGAGGCAGCTGACCTCCAATCGCGCTGGTGTGCGACATGGTATGGCGGCGGTGGCCAGTGCGAAGGCTTTACTTGGGCGCAAAAGATTCACAATGGTCTTGCAAACGCTAACCTGTCTGCTTACATCTACTGGCAAGGTGTGGAAGTAAACCAGTTCCAAGCGTCTTCCTATCTTGTTGCGAGCGACGGGAAAACACTGACACCCTCCGGCCGTCTCTGGGCCTTCGCGATGTGGTCGCGGTTCGTACGCCCCGGTGCATACCGCGTTAGCACGTCCGGCAGTGTTTCCAGCACCGGTATCACAGCATTTAAGAACACGGATGGTTCAGTGGTTGTAGTTTTCCTTAACTCCGGCGGCTCGCAGCAGAGTGTCAAGGTTTCGTTCAAGGACTTTACCCCAGCGGCTGCCGAAGCTTTTGTGACGGATAACACCCGATCTGTAGCTTCGGTTGAGTCGCAATTAGCCGACGGTGCAGTTACGGTTTCTGTTCCTTCGCGAGGAATGCTCACGATAAAACTGACGGCTGCATCGTAATGTATGAGGTTTTGATATCAATCTTGTACGTTTTTTATTAGGGTACTCAGAAAAAAGATATTTGCTACGCAAGTAGTCTATGAAACGGCAAAACATTCGTATGAGGGGCGTTAAAATGCGGTATACTTACCTTTTTGTGTTACTACTTCGTAGTCTTCCACGTTAGTAGCGAGACTATAGGGGTGGTTTATATGAGGACATCGTATGTTTCTACCTTCTTACTTTAGGGTAATATGTTCCTTTAAAATATTGTTCAAGACTAAGAACATCCTACAGAATTCTCCTATAGAGGTTCATGAACTATTGGGTTAGTTGAGTAGGCCTCGCCGCTCTCTTTTACTATCTTAGGTAGGCGTGGCACATTACACCGCGTTAAGATAGCGCGGCATTAGGATAGCACATAAAATGGCTCGCAGGTCTATACTATTAGGACGTATTTCTAAAGACTAATTATCTGCACGGGAATTCCTAGCTCTGTATTTCTAATGTCTCGTACGTAATAGTCTCGTGCGTAATAGCTTAGCACCTAGCAATAATTCTCCCATTCTTGTCTTAACTGCAGACTTGTCTATGATACCAAGTACATGCTACTCAGACGGAATTCAAAATGTGTTTCCTTAACCATTTACTTCATACACTATACTATTTATTAACCGCCTCTAAATCTCCTTTGAGCTAATATTTACTTGGTCTTTCCCGAGACTCCGGGAACGTATTGTTTAGGAACGACCTAATGCTTGGTTATCATGTTTTACGAGTACGCTAAACCATCTAGTTGATAATCTAACATGACAAACATTGGAATCGAAGACATCTACGGCCTGATAATGAAGGGCATTCGCCAACTATCAGATAAGCAATCATGTAAGGGCTTTAAACTTCTCATGATATGGGCATTAGCCAATAAGAGAAGTCTCAGCAGCTCTCGCGTAACTAGATACCTAGGTAGGTAGGTAATTCGTTTAGTAGCTTAGCCTCCGTAAAAGAGTAGGTGTATCTACGATCTTCACGCGTAATTGGTTTACCTATATTGTTTACTCCACGAGTCTCGTCAATACCTCGTATTGGTACCTAAGGCAGGATCTCACTAAATCAGGGGTACGATCTAGACCCACGGACCTGGGTACAGATAAGTAGCCGACCTTCCGAATGCGTTAAGGTGAGATATGGCGTGACTCTGAAAACGAGGTGAATACTGCAGAGTAGGAGCATAGTAGGAAATGACCGACGGCATCAGCTATACTACCTCACCTACGTAGTATCACAACGCAATTAATGTAATTTCCGGTTCGTGGCAAGCGGGGGCTCCAATTGGATATCAGAATGCGGGTTAGACCAGGGTCGTGGTTCATTGGGCTATCTATCCTTGTTCTCTATCAGCTTGCATTATGTGCGTACGAGATAGCGTGCTGCCATTGTAAACAATATAAAGTGTTACGAGCGCCGCTGTGGGAGCTTTGCTCTTCCTAGGATCCGGTCTTAGTTGTTCCGGTCCTACTCTCGCTTGCTCTACTCGTCCCCGTCCCTTAATAGGTTGATAGGTTGAAGTGTGCACAATGGTCGGCATCGGTCTTGCTTTCTCGGCGATTCTCGCTGCCCAGGCTTCCCTTGCGAACCCCGTGGGGTCACGAACGCCGTATCGTGTCAAGGATACGCACCATGTTCCAAGAGATTGGAAGCGAGTTCGCCGCGCGCCTGCTGATCATGTAATTGATCTTCAAATCGGCATAAAGCAGAGCAATTTCCCAGAGCTCGAGAGGCATCTTTATGAAGGTATGAGATACGATGTTCTTTAACTTAGGTGAAATGGAAATCCCGAGTCTGACCTTCGTTATTTAGTTTCTGACCCGGACCACCCCCGCTACGGTCAGCATCTTTCCGCCGATGAGGTGAAGGAGCTAGTTAAGCCTACTGACGAGACGCTCAATCTCGTCCACGAGTGGCTGGCGGATAATGGGGTCGTTCCGTCGGGATATAGCTCAGCTAAGGATTGGATCACGGTGTCTTTGCCGGTGGGGGCTATCGAGCGTCTCCTTGACACGGAGTACCATATTTACGAGCATAAGGATGGGGGTGTAGTCGCCCGGGCCCCCAGATGGTCTCTTCCGCTTCATCTGCACGATAAGATCGATACGATCCAGCCTACCAATTCATTCTTCCGTGCTCGCGCCGAGAAGTTTGACCATATCGAAGCACCGGTATACCTTGACCCTCAATATACGCCACCTACCAATGAGAACATAAGCGCAGTTTGCAACGTCAGCTCCGTCACGCCTGAGTGTTTCCAGACCCTTTACTCGACCAAGGGCTACAAAACTCGCGCTTGCGGCAAGAACAAGATCGGGTTCAACAACTTCCTTGGCGAGCATCCTATCCGGTCGGACGGGGAACTCTTCCTCGCCAAGTACCGACCGGAGGCAGTCTCGAGCGCAAAGGATTTCCCACAAATCACGATCGCAAACGGGCCTGGCGACTACGCTTTGACGCCAGAGGAAATCGAGTCGGGCACTTCTAAGGAGGCAAACCTGGACCTCCAAGCCATTGCCGGCATAAACTGGAAGAGTACGTATTTAGAGAGGCCTTTCTGCGAAGACCTCTTCCGCTAATATGTATTGGTGATAGCTCCAATCATCAGTTACTCGACGGGGGGCAGCCCGCCTTTTATCCCGTCGGTCTCTACTCCTGACAACACGAACGAACCCTACCTCGTATGGGTGAACTACCTGCTTGGTCAAAAGTCCTTCCCGCAGGTCATTAGGTATGTGCAAGATTGCCTTTATACTTTATATATGCCCCTTTGTTGTTAATAGACGCTAATATGTTTATAGTATGTCATTTTCTCTTTTACCTAGCCCTTTGGATGAATTACTAACTTGATGTAGCGACTTCGTATGCCGATGATGAGCAAACTGTTCCGGAGTCGTACGCCCGACGTGTTTGCCAGCAGTTCGCTCAAGTGGGCGCTCGTGGTACCTCACTGTTGTTCTCTAGCGGCGACAGCGGTGTCGGATCGTATGGCAAGTGTGTCAGCAACGACGGTAAGAACACGACCAAGTTTCTTCCCGAGTTCCCACCCAGCTGCCCCTATGTAACGGCAGTTGGTGCTACGAAGAACTTCGAACCCGAAATCGTAGCGTATCGCCCCGCATTTGTTGGCCCTGATGGCGTTGCGCATGGTAATTACACTAGCGGTGGTGGATTCAGCAACTATTTTGACGTACCTGCGTACCAGGCGAAGCAGGCCACGAACTACGTTAAGAACCTGAACGGCTTATACGACGGTCTATATAACAAGAAAGGTCGTGGCTACCCGGATATCTCTGCACAGGGACTTTACTTTGCGTATTTCTGGAACGGCACCGAGGGAACCATTAGCGGAACTAGCGCTAGCTGCCCTTTGACGGGTGGAATTATCTCGTTGGTAAATGACGCGCTCATCTCGTCGGGCAAACGACCGCTGGGCTTCTTGAACCCGTGGCTGTACTCGAAGGGATACAAAGGTTTAACTGATATTGTAAGCGGCAGTGCTGTCGGATGCGGTGTTGACGGTTTCCCGGCGGTTGAGGGATGGGATCCTGTTACTGGCCTCGGGACACCAATCTTCCCCGAGCTCGTCGCATTAGCAGGTGGGAAACTGACCCGTTAATGAGATATTCTCCGATCTGCAATTCGCTCCATGTATGATATCTTGCCCCAGAACATAAACCAATATAACACCTTCATCTGTGACTAGCGAATTAACAACACAGCTTTGTCTAAGCCTAGATAGTTAATCTGAATAACTTGTCTTCTAAACTGCACCTAGGTATGTTTGTGATTAAAATAGTTATTGAATTAATTGAATTAAGTTTATCGATATATTACAGTTGAGAGGTACGTACTGTGTAAATAACACGGGCTGCTTATGTGATTTAGCTGTAAATCCCCGGATTATATTGAATGTAATACTGCCCCACTACAAAGATTTCCGGCGTGCTTACTAGAAGGTCCTGAAAGTCCCACGCAGCCGCAGCTTGATGTCATTATCAACTTCAACTCTTTAGTCAAAGCGCGTGGGTTAAATTCTGAAAACACCAACTGCTCATCATCATTACCAATATTTTTGGACTTAGCTCTCTCTTGTCCAATCATGGGTTCCATTGTTTTACCACATTTGAACACCGGCTGGCATGTTGACCAAGCCATCCTCTCGGAAACTGAGCGCGTTGTCGGTAAGCGAAGCAAACGTTCAGGAGATGCAATGATTAATAGAGAAAAATTCTAATGCTAATGCTAATTACTCCCTTAGCGATTCGTTTCGGTCGCGATCATGATCCCGAATGCATGCGACAAGACGAGGTCCTATACCGTATCGCAGATAGAGTAAAGAACTTTTGCGTCATCTATGTCTGCGACATCGACCAAGTACCCGACTTCAACCAGATGTATGGTAAGTATATTGTCCCTTCTCTCTCTGAACTATTTTTAAAGAGCAGCTTCTAATAAATCATACGCATACAGAATTGTATGACCCTTGCACTATCATGTTTTTCTACCGAAACAAGCACATGTTATGCGACTACGGCACGGGAAATAACAATAAGCTCAACTTTGTCCTCGAAGACAAGCAAGAGCTAATTGATATCATCGAGACGGTCTATAAGGGCGCCAAGAAAGGTCGGGGTCTAGTCGTCAGTCCAAAAGACTATTCTACACGCTACCGATACTAGTAACAAGAGACGATACTTATGCTCCAGTATGGATTTTCATTGAGCACCTTACTCGTGAGGAATCTGCCAGCCAGTCTCGAACTAGGTAGATATAGGAGTTACTAGGAAGCATTATATGGTATGTAATATAGGTGGGGACACTTTAAGCAATGACAGAGCTAATAGCGTTTCCCTCCATATTCAGAGCTGTTTGATCTGCATTCTCTAAATTCTACTGTAAGTTGATATGGAATTCCATGAAGCTAATTTAGGGGACATAAAGGCGTCGTAGAGTGATTTGAACCGAACATAGATAGGTACCTACGTTTTGTAGAGGCTCGGAAATTGATAATGCCAACGCAATGTGTGGCTTAACAAGAACTGCTAGCCCATACCATATGTACATACATACAGTATCATTCAACCATTTAGATGTCGATGAAGGTGTACGTACGTAAGCTGCGTGGCATTGGAGGTTCCATAATTAGAATGGTAAAAGAAGCACAAACCCACATGTGCAGTCAAGAATCCTTGAAGGGTCCCTGGAATGTACGTACCACGGGTACCTTAGTCCGCTGAACTTTAGCACAGCCTCTTGTTAGTAGGCTGAGGTAGCCACTACACTGCGCTAAGCACCCAGTGACACGCAATCTTTGCAAAGGACTAAGTACTGTACAAATATATTTTTAATAACCCGACACGATGCACAATCTATTTCCTACTTCCTCATGTATCAGTACATTACATGCAATACAATTCATCGCGCTTATTCTGCTGCGTGACGACAACCGCTGGATCTGGCTGTATGTCCTGCCTCATTACATAATAATTCGAACAAATACGAAGGCTTTTGCCAAACAAATCTCCAAAAAAGAAGCAACACCTTTTTCCTTTTCCCGGTTCGTTTATTCTTGTTTTCGTTTCTTTCTTTTAACAGAGAGGCATCATCATCAAATCAACCAAGGCAGAAATCCATATTAAGTAACGTTCATTACCCTAATTGGTTTTGTTCCTCCTACACTCGTTCGAGCGACTAGCGAGTAGCGACTAGCGACCGTAGAGCCATCCCATCCGATTTTACGTCGGTTCGTCTCGAGACATCTTATTCCGATTCGTCTACCCGCGCAGCCTGGTGTTTTCGGGTCTCAAACAGGCCTCGATCAAAAGAGACGCGAGGCTAGAACTGAGGGGGGGAAAAGTGCAAAATTAGTGCTGGACACATCTTTTCTATTTTGCAAACCAACCCCCATAGAAGAGCGACCATGGCGGCCAACGACTACTACAACGATCCATCACGACATTATAATCAATACGAGCCATCTTTGGCATCTACAACCCCGCCTTCTTACACCTCGCATGCGCATAATCAAGAACGTCCGGGTGCTTCTACCGTATCTCCCTTCGAGACAGTCTTTGATGACCACGTCTACCCGACTAACCCACAATCCCACCAGAACTCAGATTCCTTGAACAACAGCCAACAGACCTTCGCTTACGACACAAGATATCATGGCTCCGGACCGGGTGATGTGTCACCCGTAGGAACCGACGATATCCCCATGCGCAATCAGAGCAACAAGTCATCAGGTTATGCGGCCGATTCGACTGACCATGTTTACGACGCCCCAGATCAAGAGGGGGGTAGTCGTCGAGGCCTACCCAAACGTGGTCGCATCCGGTTCGGTGAATTAGGCATGCTTGGGTCGGAGAAGAAGAGAATACCCATCATGGTTTATCTATTTTCCATCATTCAAATCGCCGTGTTCATTGCCGAGCTCGTCAAGGCCGCTCAGCTCACGGGAAGCCCGATTCAGATTCAGCCTTCCTTCAACCCCATGATAGGTCCTTCGCAACAGGTTCTTATCAACATGGGTTCGAGGTTCGTCCCGTGTATGAAGAACGTCAATGGTGTACAAAATTATAGCCCCCCGGCCGGCGTCACGCAAAAGGGTTTTGGATGGCCTTGCCCCAACACCACCTCGAATGACCCTAACGACGATTCGAATAAGTGCTCTCTTTCGGAGCTCTGCGGGTTCGACGGAGTTCCCAATCCCGAGTGGGACCCCGTCAACGGCTTGAATCAGGACCCGGCACCTAACCAGTGGTTCCGCTTCATAATCCCCATCTTTATGCATGCGGGTATAATCCACATCGGTTTTAATCTACTACTACAGCTTACTATGGGAAAGGAGATCGAAAGGGCCATCGGATCCACCCGATTTTTCCTCGTTTATATGAGTGCTGGTATCTTCGGCTTTGTTATGGGAGGCAACTACGCCGCTCCGGGAATCTCATCTACCGGAGCATCGGGGTCTTTGTTCGGAGTTATTGCTCTGACCTTGCTCGATCTGCTATACTCGTGGAGCGAGAGGCGTAACCCCGGCAGGGAGCTAATATTTATCATCATCGAGATCCTTATATCCTTCGCCCTCGGCCTGCTCCCCGGTTTGGACAACTTCTCTCATATCGGCGGGTTTATTGTCGGATTATGTCTGGGCGTTAGCGTCCTCCATTCACCAAATGCTCTCCGCCGCAAAATCGGCGAGGATCACTTTGGAGGGCCTTCGTATTCTAGCGTAGGCGGTGGTATCACTAGCGTTGCCTTCCCTTCGTTCTACAGAAACCCGGTAGGCTTCTTCAAGGGTCGGAAGCCCCTCTGGTGGGTATGGTGGCTCGTCCGCGCTGGATTTCTCATACTCGTTATCGTTGTCTTCATCGTCTTGCTTAGGAACTTCTACTCCAACCAGAACAACTGCAGTTGGTGCAAGTATCTTAGCTGTCTAGTTAGCCTACTCCTTATTCCCTTTCCATCCAGTAACCCTGCTAACATCTCCATAGCCTGTTAACCACTGGTGCGACATCGGAAATATTACTATCACGACATCAGAACCGTCTAAATCTTCCCGGCGAGGTGTCGATTTGGCTCTGCTCGAGCAAGTTGCCAACTTCTACTCATAAAACACGTTCCTTCTCAATCTAAGTGATAATCAACGCATGATGATGGGCGGTCGGTAGACTCATGATACCCGAAGACAGGCCTAGTATTACATGAGAATGTATAAAATCCCATAATAGTGAACGGCTTGGGGACTGGAGCCGGGGCCATAAAGGTCCGTTGGATGGTAGGCATCGGACATTCGGGGCTCTGATATCTGGTGGCATCGCTATAGTTGAATATACTGGTGCGGTATGAATTCGACGAATAGTTATTATATACAAGAGGACCACAAGCGTTACCTGTCGGGTTGCTAATTAATGGTTGTTGTGGTTTTGTGTACGAAAACTTACGACTGGTGTGTCGCTACGATACTTTGCTCAACCTCGTAGATCTTTCGGTAACGTCATGAGAAATAAGTTTTGCTCTTACTAGGACCAATCTTATACTACCTAGACCGCCTATTTCAGATGTGAGACTTTATTGAAACAACTTCAAAATATATCGTTTTCGAGAATAGGATCTTGATTTCTTAAAGAGGCTAACGATTTGCAACCCATCTTACATATTGCCGATCCCTTCCCCGATCCCTTCCCGCTACGTGATTTTATTTCCATTTAGTTTCCATTTTATCCTTACTAACCCACCTCACCAAGGTCTAAGTCTTCATCTTTGAGCTATTTAAATAATAATATACCGACATGGCCATCCCTTAAACATAGTTCTTTCATTCTCGTCCTGTAGGAAAGTTGGGAGAATCGATATCTTACAGCTTTCTAATGGTCCTAGTGAGTTAGTAATATAATGAGGCCCCCGGGCCCATCTAGTAACTCGCTCTATGGAAGACCACGAGATTGAGTTTCCAGGCCTCCTACTTTGTATGAACATGTCAGTTATTGTCCCCGCCATTCCAAATAAAGATATCCTTTTTGCCCCTCAGGTAACTCAATTGGCCATCCACGAATCCAATCGGCAATGTTAGTCAAGACGACATGTAATACGATAGATCGGGCGGGTGTTTCAGTTAAAACGTGGCATTCATTCGTTTATACATTAAGCTGGGATATAACATCTATGTATCCAAGTCGTAACCATCATGTCTCTCCGTCCGTCAAAAGGTCTTCCACGAGAGAATCAGCTTCGCTCCGACCAGCCGTGCCAGAAACATCAGCCTCCTCTTCTTCTATGTCGCCTTTTTCTTCTTCTTCATCCTCCTCCTTAATTCTCGACACCCGGATGACAGTAGCATCTTCCGTGGTGGTCTTCTCATCAGGAGCAAGAGACAAGCTCCTACTAGCGCTTCGCCTCGACATCTTGTCTTGCTCGTTAAGTTGGTTCACGATCTTGCCTAAGCTCACGTGGATTTTATAGAGAGCATTCCTGCTTGTGGCATCCGATACGAGGTTCTCTTCGACTGCTGTCGAAATTTCTTCGTACAAGGCACGAATTTTATCCTCCGAAGAGGCTGGGGAGATATATAGCTTTCCTAGTAGAGATGCGATAGCCTTTTTCTCTTCCTCTATATTGTTGTTAGTATGAACGGCGGCATCACACGGTAACGAAAACTTACTGCTCAAATTGCTGTTTAACTTATCGAGAATATCCCTTGCCAAGTCTAGGTGGATGTCTCCGTTCACGTTCTTCTTGTCGGCATCC
Organism: Daldinia concentrica; assembly: GCA_902805455.1. Lineage (NCBI taxonomy): Eukaryota > Fungi > Ascomycota > Sordariomycetes > Xylariales > Hypoxylaceae > Daldinia > Daldinia concentrica. Next base: position 27,360 of record CADCSW010000015.1, read on the forward strand.
ATGGGAACACCAGGGGTGTAGCACTTTCGAGGGTCTGTCCAGTCAACCAAGCAAGCGCCGATAGTATTAAGGCTGGCCATTTCGTCATCGACATCAATGTCATCGTCATCGAGGCCCTCCCTGACGTTATATAGAGCATGCAGCGCATCGAGAGCCACAGCCCCCATAAGCTCCTGGTTCTCGGCTCTCGAATAGCAAAAAACGGGTAGGAAATAGTTAAGGGCTTGTCTGACGCTCTGGTTCCCTGCGGTTGAAGGGTCGAAATAAGCTACTATCAGCGTCTTAAGAAGCTCTGCTGACGTATCGTGATCTGTGACCACACGGCCAAGTAATAGCTTCGAGACTGCGAGGGTGGCAGCGCCTTGGACCTCTGGGTTCTTAGAGCCAGATCGGAGAGCCCGAATGTACACTTTCAATAATGTTGGGTTCGCTGTGAGAAGCTGCGCTCCATGGACATTCAAAATATCGGTTAAAATTTGTAGCGCGGTAATCTGAAGTGCCGAGTGACCTTTGATGAAGCAACGCATGAAAAGGGTTAGGTTCTCTTCGGCAAGTGGTCGATCAAGGAGCGAGCAGAGCCCTAAGCAGACTAATCCACGTTCTCGGACAGGCGCTTCGTAACTACGAACGGCAGGGACAACTAGATTGTTCAGCATCGACACAAGGTGGTCGTTCTGCTGCAAGGTTCCTTCGACGTTTGAGAGCATGCATTGAACGATGTGCAAGCATTTCATGTTGATCACGATCTCTTTCATTGTCTTCCGCTCTTTTTCTTCGTTTAGACCGGCGTCTGCGCGGTGCTTCCCTTTCTTAGTAGGAGTACTGTCGCCACTAACTTCGGACCTAGCCGAGTGGAAGCTCTCCTCGCCATCCCCAACCACGGATTCGTCAACAATGGTATCGTGAACATCCGCGACAGCTTCGAGTACGACACTACAGAACTCTTTCTCACCAGCCGTATCAGGTGCACATATGTCTCGGAGCACCTCGATAGTCAGCTTGGTAATCTCATCGGGAAGTTCCGGTATGGATAGGGTTTGCCGTAGCAGGGTGAACATCTCGCGTCGGCCAACTTCATCCGAGTAGTCGAGGGTGAGGATGATATGTAGCAATTGTTCTACAATGAACTCCTGCTCGGCTGTATCTTCCTCCCCATCCTCCTTCACGTTATCCTGATTATTGTCTCTCTTTATATCTTCAATGAGGACGTTTAAATAGCGTTTAAGGAAGAAGGCTAATTTGGTAACCTCAGGTAATTTCTCCTCAACTAGGAATTCATATTTTCTATTTCCCTCTGTTCGGCAAAAATCGTTAAAACTTCGTGCTATAAATATGGACTCGGCGCTGAGCGTTTCCCAGAAACTGTCGTCGAATTCCATAGCCTCTCGATAATCTGGCCTTCCTTCCCAGAAGCCTTTCATGGCCTCTAGTGCGACGCCATTTTCGACGCCAGAATTGACAACGTCTATACGTTCGAGTAACTCAAGAAGTCCATCTATAGTTGGAGGAGCTGTCGTAGCTGGTTGTTCGCCATCTTCAGGCTGATTAATACCTGCGCAATCCTCAATCCAGCGTTCGCGGAACAATCTTCCGGCAGCCTTTCGAACATTCTCATCTCTATCTCGCAGCCCCCAGCGAAGTAACTTCTCCCGCATCGAGAGGGAGAGATACCGAAAGTCGCCGAGCGCGGGCAGCAATCTAGAGTAGACTGCGCGGCGAGTAGCAGAATCCTGGTCTCTTGCCCTTTCTAAGAGATATGGGAGGGTATTTGGTAGAATAGGTAGGTTGACGAGAAGCGAGCGCCTCACCTCGGCGCTGAGATCGTTTTGCAGAACTTCGAGGAGCTTCTCAAGCAGTCCAGTTTCGGCGTCATCATCACTGTCATCCGAGTTGACCATACCCTCAACCTGATTTCCAGCCAACCTACCGAGGCCAAGTACGGCTTGCGAGCGAACCATAGCCTCCTTATCGCGAATCCTTTTAAGGAGGCCGTGACGCAGCTTCTGGAACAAGTCGTCATCGATGGCATCCAAGGAGTTGATAACGTGAGAGATCAGCTGGGTTGATCTATATCTGACGAACTTGTCCTTGGAAGTAAGTAAGGGCAAGATGATCTCCATAACTTGAGTAGTAAGCCGAGTACTCGGGGTTTCGGGCATGGTGCTAGCATCGACATCTTCCTCCCCTAGTAGCTCGTTGTCCTTGTCATTAGCGTGACGTAGGAATAAGCCAATAAAGCGGATGATTTTCTCGCCGACACCTTCGCTCTTTTTTACGGGCATAACTCTGAGGACGCATCGTGTAAACTCGGTATTGAAGTCGGCCTCGTTGAATTCGGTTGTAGAAGTCTTGTTGGGGCGCGTGGGTTCGTAACAGCAAGCCTCGTGGATCTTACGGAGATTGATAACTAATTTTCTATGAGTGGCAGTTGTCTTCTGCGCGTCGCGGAATATTGCACATATTTGGGTTCGCAACTGGCTATCGGGCGTTTCTTCGGGAATATCGATACTTGACGATGACACTCGAGACGCCTTGCTGGATATAGCGCCAGTGGTCCGCGTTGACCTAGCGGATGCTCGAGCTGGCATACCGAATAGGATAGTTCCGTTACATATATTAGTTTAGCTGTTTGTATTGACCCCTCGGAACCTAAGTCGTGGGCGGTGAGAAATATGCGCCCAAGCATATAATTGATTTGACTTCGAGTCGGAAGGGCGAGTCGGAAAGAGGTGTATAACGAATTGTCTATGGGAATTGAGAATAAGTGTAAAAGCCGACGCGCAAAAGATCACCGCGATATCATTGATGTCCCCCACTATAGATTAGGGATTTAATGTATGTATAAGACATTTGCATTGATACAGGGTAAGGTAATGTTTTTTTTTTGTGTTGGCGCGACTTTCCTATATTTGGTAAGTAAATCAATAAACCGAAATGGCTGCTAGGACAACTGCCAAGCATTTCCGTTTTCTACCCCTCACAGTACAGTATTACACGGTCTGACGGTTCGATGTATCTAATAGGCTCCGTAATTACCTTAGGTACTTACTTAAAGTACCTAAACCAACTCATTTAGCGTACTATCGTTATCGATAATTTTACTTATCGAACTTTTTCCTCTTCCAAGACTATAATTTTCATTCCCTCCAAGCTACGTTCGTCTGCGCCATCGTTATCTCAACACTATCAATTGTAGCAAAAGTCGTATGCGGAAGTGAAAATGGGTAGCAGCAGTGATCTTAAAAGATCTAGACTCTCTGGAACAGACTCAAACTCAAATGCGCCCTCGAAAGATGTCGATTCCACTATAGAGCCGCCTACCAAGAAAGCTCGGGTTGAACAGAGCAGATCTCTCTTTGTACGATCGCTTCCGCCTACAGCCACCGCCGAGACCTTGACCGAATTCTTCTCTCAACACTTTCCCGTAAAGCATGCCACTGTCATTCTTGATCCCCAGACCAAGACTTCTCGCGGTTATGGCTTCGTTACTTTCACCGACGCCGACGATGCTAAGGAGGCCAAGGAAAAGCTTGACAAACAGAAGCTGGACGGTCGTCCACTAGTTTTGGAAATTGCAGAACCCCGACATCGCCAACCAGGTACCGAGTCGGTAGATGCCGCTACTAAGAAGGCCGAGAGGCAAGCAACCCTAGCCGAAGCTCGTAAAGCACCCAAGTTGATCGTACGAAATCTGCCCTGGAGCATCAAGAAGTCAGATCAACTCGCGTCCTTATTCCAGGGGTTTGGAAAAGTAAAATATGCCGACCTTCCAAATGCCAAAGGGAAACTCTCGGGTTTCGGTTTCATTACCATGCGCGGTCGAAAGAATGCGGAAAAGGCCATAGAAGCCATTAATGGGAAGACCATTGACGGTAGAACCCTAGCTGTCGACTGGGCTGTTGATAAGCAGACGTGGGAGCAACAGAAGCAACAACCAGGTAAAGATGATAGCATGAGTAAAAATACTAAGCCTGCGGATCGGGACGAAGCATCGGAAGATTACGACGCTAAGTCAGGCGAAGACCAAAGCGAGAAAGAAGACGAAGACGAAGACGACGAAGAGGATGAGGATATAAAAAATTTCATGAAAAACCATATGGAAAACTTGGAGGATGAAGACAGCGACGCTAACCCAGACGACGACAAATCCGAAGACGCTGATAATGAAGGTGGTGCCGCATTAGGAAGCGAACCTACCCCTAAGAAACCCTTTATGACAGATAATAAGTCGACTGTTTTTATTCGCAATCTGCCCTTTACAGCTACAGACGCAGAACTTAAATCTCATTTCGAGCAATTTGGACGCGTCAGGTACGCCCGTATCGTAGTCGATCGAGCGACTGATCGGCCGGCGGGCACAGGTTTCGTCTGTTTTGTCAGCGAAAATGATTCGAAGGCATGTCTCAAGGGTGCACCACGCGCCCAGCAATCTGCGATGCCGAATAAAAAATCGATCCTGCAGAACGAACTGGCGGATGAGCAAGGCAAGTACACTATGGACGGTCGCATTCTTCAAGTGTCACAGGCTGTAAGCAAAGACGAAGCAAGCAATCTCGCAGAGAAGGGTATTGCCGCTCGGCTAGGCAAGGAAAAGGATAAGCGCCGACTATACTTATTATCCGAAGGTGCTCTCATGACGGACTCGCCTCTATATGCGACGCTCGCTCCTACGGAGATCAAGATTCGCGAAGATAGCGCTGCCCAGCGGAAAAAACTCATTGAAAGCAACCCAAGTCTGCATCTAAGTCTTACTCGTTTAGCGATTCGCAATATCCCTCGCGATTTGGATTCAAAGAAGCTAAAGGCTTTAGCTCGTGAAGCTGTTGTTGGCTTCGCTAAGGATGTTAAGGAAGGCCGAAGAGAGCCGCTTTCCAAGGAAGAGAATGCCCGAGGTGGAGAGGAAGACAAAGAGGCCGAACGTCGGCGGAAAGAGAAGGGCAAGGGTATTGTCAAGCAGGCGAAGATAGTATTCGAGAACAAGGAAGGATCAAAGGTGCCTGAAGTGGACGGCGCCAGTAAAAGTCGAGGCTATGGCTTCATCGAATACTCTTCGCATCGATGGGCACTTATGGGCTTACGGTGGCTGAACGGGCACGCGTTGAAGACCCCGACTGGGAAAGCGCAGCGGTTGATTGTCGAGTTTGCTATTGAGAACGCCCAAGTTGTAGCAAGGAGAAAAGACAACCAAGAAAGGCAACGGACATTTCGAAGCAATCAGCGCCCTGATGGCCATAGCCAAGGCCAAGATAGAAATGCAAATGCGAATGGATCGAGGTATCCACCAAAGGGCAAGGACTTTTCTGTGTCAAATGGGAAATGGCGGGGGCAGAAAAAGGGTGAAGCAGCAGGTGATAATTCTGGCGCCAAGGCGAGCGAGGAAGTCTCAGAGAAAGAAGCTTTACAACAGAAGATTATCGCGAGGAAAAGGATGACGAGGAAGAAGAAGGCTCAGGCACGTCATTGAATGTATCATGTAGCTATTAGCTAATGCCTAGAAGCCTAGGTTACATATAATTAGATGACCGAACAAAAGCATGGTTTTCGAGCGATAATGAGAAGCTGCTTCCAACACGTGCTTTCAATGGTAACTTATTTCTGCCAAGTTGCAATTATGTACGATGGGCGTGTTAAAACGAGCTGCGTGGGTATATACATGAGGGCGTGTGCTTAAAGGTAAGGGGTGATGCTCATGGCATCACATTATAGACAATGTAAAGGGAAACATGTTCAAAGTTGAAGCTATTTCCAAAACCAACCGCTAGACTTGTGATCTTGTCTAGTAGACCTTCCTTCCTTGTCATCAGGCCAATCTGTATTCTCGTCGTCTGAATCTGACTCGTCGTCAAAAGATCTCGAAGATGGGTCTGGGGACTGATAAGACCATGACCAGCTGCTTGTCCGGCTTGTAGAGAGCAGCTCGCCAGCAGCATCAAATCGTTTTGTGACAGTACTGACTTTATTCCCGAATTTTGAGCTGTGTTGTTGAGTGGTCTTTACAATCTTACCGCCATCTGGTGTTTCAGTCGTCTGGGTCACAGTCTCGTCGTTGGAACCCTGGGAATTAGTAGTCTGGCTTGATCTCGTCTGATTACTTAGTCCTTGAGGAGTATTTTTCTCTACCTCTACTACTTTATTATCCGTAGTAGGCTCGGAGCGCGTAGCCTCGTACAAATCATATTCTGTGTCTGCTTCCTGGGGATACGTCGTTTCAACTTCACACTCAGCTAGCTTTTCTTCGGATCCGATCGAATCACCATATCGCCACGACTGCTGATGTTCCCAAGGCGGGAAGATCATGCTGGGCCACGTCGATACGGGTGATTGATGGAACGTTGTTTCTCCTATCTGTAGACTCCTCCAAGGCGAGATTATACCGTAGGACAAATCACGCTTAGCCGATAGGGAGAGGGGGAAGTAAGCGCCCCAAAGGCCGCGAAGTCCAACGCCGGCAACCCAGTTTTCAACGGACATGCCCCAGGGAAAGTACCGCACATGCTCAAAGTGTTTGGAGAATACAAGTCTGCGTAGGTCAGATAGAGGTTTTCCGGAGTTCACTGCTAAGAGATCCTCGAACGCGTCCCGGAAGGTGAAGCAATCGGGGCAATCCCGAGGCGTATCAGCAGGTCGAGGTTGCCGTAAGGATTGAAGATTTAGAGGAGAATATGGAGATGAGATGGCCCAGTGGTATATATCTCTTACCTCGGCATCTCTCGTATCATCCGGGCTTGACATGCTTGAATCTGATGGAGGATCCACCGGTTTCCTTTGCAGGGGAACAATATCATTGTTGTTAGTTGGACTATTGTCCATTTCTCGATCATGGTTCTCCATATGTACTGGTAGTGTGAGAATAGTCTGAAAACCTCGGTAGATATTATTGTCGATGTGATTCTTGAAGCGGATAAATATGTTATCAGGCGGGTCGTCGATAGCCATGATGACACTTAGCTCTTGAATTACTTAAAACATCAGAATATGAATAGAGCTTTTAGCGGGTTGTGATCGATATAATTATATTGAAGAGAATAACTTATTTGAGCTTGCGGCAACGTGGAGCTTGTCTTGGAAAGCTCCAGAAGTGGGATGAAACCGATGAAATCGATGAGCGAGTGAGTGGGTCTTGACATATGCATGAACATCTGATCGGGATGTGGGGTGTGTGGATCCATGCGGTTAGGTACTTGGACAGCTACATAAAACACTTCGATAGATGCATAGAATACCCCACAGTACCTAACCTTATTATTATAGGGCAAGAAGATACACCTGTCCCTTCACACTTGCACATGAAAGTACATTGCCTTTATGTAGTACTACGTTATGAGTGGATCTATTAGCTCTGTAATTTCAGCTTTCAACATCTCGAAACTAATTTCTTTGTTCTGGATACTATTCTAATCGAACTCTCACTTCACGATAGACAATGGAGCATAGGTAAAGTTAACCTCTAGCTTAAATTTACAAATACAGCTATAATCGGTCGGAAAAGCTGATTTATGCGCTACAATTGGTCATGTACCGCTACAATGTCTTCCCGGTTTCGACTGTGCTTCTCGTCACAGCTAATCTTCTAATACCTGTCGCAATCCTCCTTTTTGCCGTTGGTTTCTTTCCCTACAAACCATTCTTGCCTGGTCTAGCCGAGTACCAATCCCTCGATTATGGCTCGCCACCCCAAGCGCCGTTCGATCGTCTAATATTCATGGTTGTCGACGCTCTGCGCAGGTTCGTTTACTTGGCGCAACTATCGCCCGTCACCACGCGCTTGTCTAACTGACCAGCGCAGCGACTTCGTATATATAAATGGCTCCGGTTTCGAGTTTACCCAAGGGTTAGAAGGATCGAGGCATAATTCGCGCGCCCGTGTCGCTGACACAAGTATCTAGGCTTATTCGAAATGGAGTTGCCATTCCCTACACCGCTCATGCTACGTCGCCGACTATCACGATGCCTCGGATAAAAGCGATTACTACTGGTTCCACGCCTTCCTTCCTCGATGCGATCTTGAGTTTTGACGAAGCCGACACATCTTCGACGCTCGCTGTACAGGACACCTGGCTCGCTCAGATGAAGGCAAAATATTCGGGGAAGCTAGTTATGTACGGTGACGATACGTGGCTGAAATTATTCCCTGGTGTGTTCGATCGAGCGGACGGCACTTCGAGTTTCTTCGTCTCCGATTTTACGGAAGTCGATAACAACGTGACGAGGCACATCCCAAACGAGTTACGCAACAATGATTGGAATACAATGGTTCTCCATTACCTCGGCCTCGACCATATTGGTCATAAGACTGGCCCTCGAGGCCCAAATATGATTCCGAAGCAGCAGGAGATGGACGGAATTATTCGCCTAATATATGAGGCAATAGAGACGCAGCCGCATCTTCATTCGACTCTTCTTGTTTTCTGTGGTGACCATGGCATGAATGATGCTGGTAATCATGGAGCCTCTTCTCCCGGAGAAACTTCAGCCGCCCTCGTGTTTGTATCACCTAAACTGAAGTCCATCGCAAAACCCGTCAAAGTGCCAGCAGATTTCGTCGAGGATTTCCAGTATTACAATATCGTAGAGCAGTCTGATCTAGCCCCTACTCTTGCCGCTTTGCTCGGCTTTCCGATACCCAAAAATAATCTTGGCTCCTTTATGGTAGACTTTCTACCTTTTTGGCCAGAGAGCAAGTAGCCCTCTTCGTAATTGGTAGGCGCCGTGCTAACTAGTTCAAGAACGGGACAGGCTCCAAATTCTTGTGCGAAACGCAAGGCAGATCCTCGATATTGTCACCGCAAGCTTTAGTGGTTCGTCATCAGTTGGTAGAAACCCCAATCCCGATTGTGTTCACCCTAGCTCCGGGGCCGAAGAATTGGCCTGTGAATGGCAGCAAATTAGCAAAATAATCGAAACTGCCTCAAGCGGGGGGAGTCCAGGCGAGGACCAGATAATGGATGTGTCAAAGGTGCGATATCTAACCCATTAATACTTTTGTAACTGGGTATGATGTATTAACAACTCTTAGTGGTTATCGAGGGCGCAGACTTTAATGAGCGGTATGGCGAGCAACTATGATATGCCAATGCTCATCTACGGCGAAGCGGTAGCCGTAGCAGCCTCCGTCGCTGCGGTATATACCGTAATAACTTCATCTTCCGTAACAGCTTCTAGCTTAGCACCATTCGTGCTCATCACGGTGCTGTATGGCATAATGATGTTTGCTAGTAGTTATGTCGAGGAAGAACAGCACTTTTGGTATTGGGCTACTTCCGCATGGTTACTCTATCTCGCGATTAGGTCGTAAGTGGCATCCGTCAGGGTTCGGCATTACCAAACTAACATAGAAGTAGGAGTCCAAGAGCGACATATAAGTCTTTCGTCATGGGCCTCATTGTACTTGGCGCTATGCGGTTAACTCGAGGATGGAACCAGACTGGACAAAAGTTTGCCGGTGAGCCCGATATCGTGACTAGTTTTATGGCGTCAAATCCGCAATTACTCTGGTCTCTTACCCTCGTAACGTATGCGATAGTCTCTTTAGAATTATTCAACGGGCTTTGGAGGATCCCAACTACTATCTCAGGTTCCATAGTTGTGGGACTAGCGACGTCGGCAATATCTTTCAAGCTCGCTTTTACTAACGAGGACGCCCCTGAACTAATTGTTGGATTTGCGAAGACGCTTGTGGACTTATTTGACGGACCGACCCTTGTTAACCGAGCACGGGCGGTATTCCTTGGTCTTGGACTTACTTCGATATGTCCCTTGTACAGCATTTTTTTAAAGGGGACTAAGCAATCTAAAGGCGATGGTGAGTTTTCTTTGCAAAGAAGTAAAGAACAATTCCGACTAATTTCCACATAGCGATACGAACCCTGCATCACTTGTATACACTCTTTGCATTGACACAGTCTCGAGTAACTAATATACCCCTCTTCTTACTATTTCGGGCCATTTACTTGTACCTGAGCGGGCTCCATCTAGGAGCTGTAGACGTCACGATATCATCGCTGCTATTACAATTTGCGTCCTTCTTCGCAATGGGAGGCTCCAACGCAATCTCCGGCGTGGATTTGTCCAACGCGTACAATGGCGTCAGCGGGTTTAACATCTTTGCCGTAGGAGTCTTAACGTTCCTCAGCAACTGGGCTGCCCCGGTGTGGTGGACCTCAGCATCGAACTTGCTACTCCTTCAAAGCAGGGAGTTGGCGAAGCCCGGCCATGATCTTGTGTATCAGCAGCACGCAGCAATCTTGACGTTGTTTGTGACAGTCGCTCTTGGATTCGTGATGGTAGCCTGCACGACCTTGAGGACGCATTTATTCATATGGACTGTATTCTCACCAAAGTATTTGTACAGCATGGCGTGGAGTTTGGGACAGCATCTTGTTATTAACATAGCATTTGGAGGTCTTTTATATTGGCTGGGTTGCAGATGACATACAACATCTATGATCGTGGAAAGGTAGAGTTAGATCTCTACGGTTCGGCGTTAAGCTGAACGAGGCTACTTATGCTTATGGTAGTATCCATACCTACCTACCTACCTACCTTATGTATGTAGGTAATCATCATTTATTAGGCTAGGTAGGGGCATGTATGTACATAATTCTAAATGAACATGTCGAATATCACACCACATATCGGTCAATATACTACCTATGCGTAATGAATGACCTAGGTGGTTTGCATAATGTATTGTTCTTCAGGGTAAATTAGATATTCTCTCGGGGGGATTTTAAGGGCGGTACCTAACACAATAGGTAAGGTACCTACCTAGGTATATATGTACATCCCTAATGTGCATAGGTAGGAACTGACCCAGTTAATAACCTTTAGATTTGACAGTTCCTTTTTCGCAATCAATCCATGCACGGCATTCTAGACTATTTCTAAATGGTACACGTCTAGCCGTTTACGGTAAGAATCCTGCGAGAGGTCGGTAAGATTATGCAGATAATGTACTTTAACGATCGAACGAGGATGTATGCGGATTACCCAAAATTGACCCAAAATGCCGGGAAATGGTAACATGCAGACATGTCAGCATGCGTTCTGTGATCTTATTTCGTGACCCGTGTCATTTTACCTCTCATCCCTACCATTCTTACCATACATGTATGTACATACTATCTCGAGAGCTTGCAATTTATTGTTATTACTATACTCGGTCTTTGCCTTATTTCGTTTTGGATATTTTTTCTTCTTTCCTCTCCTTTGATAATTTTTTATTGATAACAACGGATAAATTTAGCCCACGCTCCTTTACCCTTTGTCGCTTTCTTCGATACATAGGCATTGTCTTCTGTCTACATAATACCTTATCCGCTTCCTACCGCGATGCTAAATTCTGGGCGATCCTATACTCCATAAAAAAGAACAAAAAACTTTCGCGCCCACATACCCGATAATTGCGATAACGCGACAGCGACAGCGACAGCGACAGCAACAGTAATTGTATATACGACCGTTCGACGTGACGCGACAGCTACCGCATTATCCCAAACTATTACGACGACTTACAGTTTTCCTGTTGAGCTATACCCCACACGACTCTCGTAGATGCGCGCCTCCGGGTAGAATCATGTGGAGGCGTACTTATATGGTCCTAGTTCTGGTACGACTATGGTTCGCGTTCTCGCCGAGCTATTTACATCCAGATGAAAATTTCCAAGGTCCTGAAGTTATAGCAGGTAAGCGCAAAGATACATTTTGCTAGGGGTTTGAAATTAGCTCTATCCGCAACTGTTTGCAACAATTATAGACTAACAAGTCGGCGTGCAATATAGGTCAAATCTTCAGCTACCCCGTCCGACTGACTTGGGAATTTACAAGTGATCATCCCATACGTAGCGTTTTCCCGCTATGGCCGGTCTACGGACTGCCTATGCTTCTACTGAAGTGGTTATGGGAAGGTATCGGGAACGATGGCGAAATACCACCGATCACGGTATTCTGGACGTTGCGAGTGCTGATGTTTGTTATCAGCTTCGTCTTGGAGGATTGGGCCATTCATGAGCTGGTACAGTCATCGCGACATCGCAACACCGCCTTATTGTTGGTAGGATCATCCTACGTGACTTGGACTTTTCAAACTCATACTTTCTCTAATTCGATCGAGACCCTTGTTGTTATGTGGTGTCTAGTGCTCGTTGAGCGCATTCTCGAGGCTTCGGTAAGTTACGCCCCTCAAATGCCAAATGCCATTTGTGTCCGGATTTATAAACTAACTCTTAAGCAGGCGCAAACCTCCGCCCTGGCGGCGTCGACGGTACTTGGTGTTGTAGCCGTCTTTGGTGTTTTTAATAGGATAACTTTTCCTGCATTCTTGCTTATTCCTGGACTTCGATTGATACCCCATTTTATAAATAGGTAAGTCTCCTTACAGACCGTCCCTCATACCTTTTAGGCGTTGATTTGATAGCTGAGTCGCTAACTTGTTTTTGAAGACCTTTATCCCTTGTCGCTACGGCAGCGTCGGGGCTCTTCGCAGTTTTAATTGCTATCTCTCTTGATACAGCTTTTTACACCCCGCACTCTATTACGTGGTTAGATCTCTACCGTAATCCTGTTATTACGCCGTTTAATAACCTGCAATACAATCTCTCGCCCTCGAATCTAGCAGAGCACGGATTGCACCCTTGGTACCAACATCTCTTAATCAACCTTCCACTGCTTATAGGGCCTGCCGTGGCTCTTTTGTTCGCAAAACCACATCTGTCGCTTAGGCTATACTCGGCGATATCAGGGGTCTTGGTTCTATCCATCTTTCAACACCAGGAAGCACGATTCTTGCTGCCAACGGTACCCCTTTTGCTCTCGTCCTTAAAGCTCCCGAAGAAGTCCATGTATCGAAAAATCTGGATTGCTGCCTGGGTTGGCTTCAATATGGCCCTCGGTCTTCTTATGGGGGTATATCATCAGGGTGGTATCGTACCAGCTCAAGTATTCTTGAGCAAACAACCAGACGCGACACAGGCGATATGGTGGAAAACCTATATGCCGCCAATATGGCTTCTGAACGGTAAGAACGAGGTTCTGACGACTAGGGACGTAGCGGGGATGGAGGGTCCGCTATTATTTGAGGAGTTGACACAGATAGCGACCTGTGACATGCCAGCTGACCGGAGGAGCCTTGAATATCTTAAGGAGCCAAACGGCACATACTTGATCGCGCCGCTCTCATCGACGTGGCTCGATCCATATTTAGAAAACAAGGGTTTAGAAGGGCTACGGTTTCGGGAGGTTTGGCGGCATAGCAAGCATTTAAACTTGGATGACTTAGACTGGGCGGAAGATGGGTTCTGGCCTACGCTGCAAAGAGTAGTTGGTAGGCGAGGCTTGGCGGCTTGGAGGGTCACTAAGAGCTGCGGTCCTCCACAGCGGTAACGAGAAACACAATATAACATCTCTATCATTTCACTTTTCGCGTATCTATACTTGAATCTGAATGTTTGTAAGTGGCTAATCCACGTTATGGACCTGGGAAATCCAGGGTGCCTCGTTCGATATCTAAACCCCCTATTCGGTTACCCCTATGTTGCTTATAGCCCTGATACATATGCCAACTTCAGGCTACTAGTAGGATGTCCTCTAGGATGTCCTTTAGGATTTACGGTATCTCACCCGTACGTATAGCATGGCATCCATTTGTTAGACAGCGATGAGTTCAGGGGTAAGAAGTACATTCGGTACCTATGTACCATACCCTCTAGGCGGCTGCAGGTGGCACCAGGAAAAATGGATATCCCGATGCAGCTGCCCGACTAGGTCTAATGCGGGTATGAATTGAACCAATCAAAGCCAAGGCGCTTTAGTATATCGAAATTCGAAAGCTTTAATTGGAAGCTTCAATGTTCCCAAGTGCGACTATTAGACAATTTACACAACATAGACTCTATAGGCTCTATTCCACATGTGATCAACTCGACTTTATGTCTATCCCTCATTGACAAGCGCCCAAATTCCTTCAATTTAACCGAAGCTATTCGCAATGGGCGGCCTAAACCTAGAAGTTTTCAAGGTAAGCTCCCAACCCAAACTAACTACCCCTCCTCGCCAAATTTTTTGGTCTGGTTCGCACGCATACTTACCGCCACCATACAAGTTCGGCATGTACGTCATGTTCCCGATCGGCATCATGTACTACTTCGGTACGAACCTCGACGAGCGTTTCGCCGTTCCCGACTTCTGGCCCAAGGCCGAGCAGGCAAACAAGGTACCCATGGACCGAGACGAGATCCACGCCGAGCTACAACGATTGCGCGCGCGACGGCTGTATCTCAGGGACAGGAGGCTCGAGAATGAGGCGCGGCAGGCGCCGCAGCCTGGTAGTGAGGAACAGGAGTAGCCGTGTTGGACAAGACTCTACGGCTTCAACATGGGCAATGGAGGGAAATAGATGCATTGGCTTCGACGGCGTTCAGGTGGACAGAAGGAAAATGGGACTGGAATATGGTCATGCGACCATTACATACTCTAGATTTTGGACATGACTCAAGCACTGGACGACAAGGCCGGTCTCTCCACTCCTCGTAAAGACGGAAATCAAATAGGGACTGTTACACGATACAACATGTATAGCATGTACAACAGTCTACATTAGGCATACATATCTACACATTGTATAAGCATTATAGATTACGTGTCGAGGTTATCTTCTATTGTCTTCCAAAGAGTTTTAGGTATCTCTCCTTGTTTGGCGTTCGCACTGTAGATGTCTAGGGTTAATACCAATTATCTTGTTGAGGGTGTTGGTAGTTAAGTATTCGCGGGGGATAGGCTTACTAGACTCCTTGCACGTCTGGATATTCTTGTAGCGCCGTTAGGAAAGCGCTTATGTTCGTTGCCGCCTCATTGTCGTCAAGCTTCACTTTGTCCCCTATCGGCGACCATATAATTTCACAGCTTAAGATCTCGGTAGATAGCGCTTGGCTTAGGTTCTGCGCTGTTTGGTGCGTAGTATTCGGCTGCGTATGGATGACCACGTTGCCCTCCTCGTCCTGCTCGACGTCCTCGGCGCCGGCCTCGACCGCTTCCATTAATACCTCGTCGAAGTCGTCATCTTTGTCACCTTTTAGGACGACGCGACCAAATCTGGCGAATAGGAATGCGGTCGGCGTTACGGTACCATTGTGTTTTTTGACTATACCCCTGAGGTCCTGCAATGCGCGCTGCTTGTTGTCCGTCGCGATATCGATAACCATGGCTACGGCTGGCGGTATCATAACTTCGAGCGTCATGATTTCAAGTCCTACTCCGGACGACGATTTACCTTGACCTCGTGCTATGGCTATGTCTATGCTGGCTTTCGGCATGCCAGCTATGGCCGTGACCCTCATTAGAATGACCTCTTTTGTTATTCCACCCTGCCTTGTTTGTATACTAAATACCTTTCTTTGCGGCCGCGACCACAGTAGCTAGTCGCGGATTGAAACATGGGTCTGGCCCATACACTATCTTGCACTCCATCAGCGCTCGAATCGGGACTAACGACCATCACGTAGGATACGAACGTTGCGACCAAAGGGTCAAATTCTTGGCGAAGCCGCTTCGCTGGGCATTTTTCTTTGCATCGGCGGCGCCTTTTTCGTGCTTGATCTTAGACCAGCGATTATGACCGCTATTAAGCACCGCGCTCGAAGCGAAGGACCGGCGACATTGGGCGCATATAGAGGAGGTAATCGACCTCGGCGCAAGACTTCGACCGGGGAATAAGAATAGGTGAGTAGACATTTCGAAAGAGAACTATGGCTGCACGGTAAATGTCTAAATGTTGAAATATAGGTAGATTATAGATAATTATTGAAGTACCCTGCATGAGCTTATTTCTTTTCTTGGAGGAGCTAAACCTATTGGAGAAATGTTTATAGTTAAGTCACTTTCCCAAGCGCATCTTATGCTGATTGGTAGATAATCCATACAAACCCAATATTGCTATCGCCTTTGATTGGCTATTGGACTCGCTACTGCCGAATATCATTATGTATGCCATAACCCCCTTTGAAGTCAGGTACGCTCCAATAGGTACGCAGTACATTAGGTTATGTCAGGTATGTACATGGAATATTGCCAATAGGTACCAACTGCCTTCCACGTGCCTTCGGTATCCGTACCTAATTACATACCTACTAACATACTTATTCACCTTCACATTTCGATAGCACATGTTTTAATCGCGACTCTTCCGGTCTAGTCCCCGTTTATTCACCGCAATCGAAACAATCCTCCTTTTATGCGCTTCAACAGAACATCCATGATTTTCCATGTCAGCGCCAAGTTCCCCTCCTCGAGAGTCTAACGGCACCTCTCAAGCCGCAGCGCCCGCCCGCGCTTCCTTGACTACCACCTCCAATCCCGAACTCGACCTTCAGAAACTCCAATCGCTTCCTACCGAGCAGCAAGACCTCTTCCTATTGAACTTTGTCTCCTCTTTAAGCAAACATGTCCATAGCTTGTCGAACGACGATTGCACTGCCCAGCAGTTCTACCTCAAGAAAGAGGTCTTCCAGATAATAAACCTGTCTACGCCCTCCCCAAGCCGAGTGATAAGGGTCAATCTTGGCAAGATACTTGCCTACTTCCTTGGGAATGGAGATAGGAAATTACTCTTCGATACTATAAACGAGCTGGTCTCTATAATATCCACCGGGAAATCCAAGACCGAGAGTGAAGTTCGAACGAGACATGCTGCTATTAGTTGCTTGGGCGATGTGTACGCTTCTGCCGGGGACAGCGCCATCGGCCTGCACCCATTAGCTTGCGGCGCCCTCGTCAAGCTGCTCAAATCGTCACAGAGTCATGCTGGGTTGCGCGCTGCCGTGCTTATTTCCTTGAACAAGATTGTAGGCATGGTGCGATCGAGCTTAGATGAGAGCATAGCCAGGGATATTTGGAAGCAAGCACGAAATGCCGCGTCTGGTGACAAGGGTTCTCTAACCGTCGTGTCCGCTTGCCGTTGTCTAAAGTCGTTGGCCAGATATACTTCGTACTTTGAGAACTCGGGCGATTTCGAGAATTTGAAGTCGACTCTCTTTAAGACTATTGATTCTAATTCCTCACATGTAAGACATGCCGCTGCTGACTGTTTGGCCGAGGCTATGGTGAAAACCCATTCCGAGTCTGCACTGGCGGGGATACCGAAAATCAAGAAGTCCAAGTCTAAAGCTAGTAAAAGGGCCTCTATCCAGCCGGGCATTGGGCTGGAAGAAGACGATGATATCCCGTCACGACCAGGCAGCCCGACGCCGGGCAAAAAAAGCCAGGATCTTGTTTTGTCCTTGAGTGACATTTTTAAGACTCTTACAACCCAATACGTTAGACTGTCTACTACCAACAGAGCCAGAGCAGCCATTGGTGTTTGTTATGGAAGGGTTTTAAAACGATTAGGAGAGAACTTTGTCGAAAAGAATTATTTAAGAATCTTGGAGAGCTTAACTATCGACTTATTAGGCCATCAGAATATAGTCAACAATCGATATAGACTCCTCATCTCGCGTCGAATTGTCGATACGGTCCTCCAGGTTGTAATAGGTCGCAAGATACTTGGGGAATCAGGTCAGACGACTGTGGCTAAAGTGCTCGTCAACGATGTTTTCAAGAACTATCCTCAAACGCTCAAAGAGCGACCTGAGCCGACGAAGCATACCCTGATCGCAGCTCTTGGTGCAGTGGCGTCGCTTATCAAGTCTCTTGGATCCGCCGCGAATAATTTCGCAGAACCCTGCCGAGATGGACTATTACAGGTACTTCAGCATCCCAGTTATAGTGTTCAGGTGTCTGCTTCATTCTGCATGAAAACGTTCGTCCTTGCGTGTCCACAGCAACTTCTACCCTGCTTGTCTGTTTGTATGAACAGTCTTAGCAGGGAGTTGTCCCTACTCGGAGGTGCGCGAAACTCTCCGAGACGATGTGTTGGATTCGCTCATGGATTGGCTGCAACCCTAAGTGCCAGCCCATCTCGCCCATTGCATGGCTCCCTTGATATTAATAACCGGGTCTACTCCATGGCTACCAACCTGCTTAAGTCCAGTGGTCAGTCCGAGCTTCGTGTCTCGAGCACGCAGGTTCAGGTTGCGTGGATCCTCCTCGGGGGACTTATGTCGCTAGGACCTAATTTCGTCAAGATCCATCTCTCACAGTTACTTGTTCTCTGGAAAAATGCTCTGCCAAAGCCGTTGGCGAAGGACAACTTTGCTCATCGGAACATCTTAGAAGTTTCGTACTTAACTCACGTCAAAGAATGCGCCTTGGGTTCTATTCTCTCGTTCCTTCAGTTCAACAGCCGCTTATTAACCGTCGACGTATCGAAACGCATCGCTACGATGCTTCAAAATACCAGCGTGTTTCTTAGGATGCTACCCTTGAAGAAAACCACTGATGATATTTCTCAAAGGTTGACTCCTGCTTTGCAGCTGCATGACCTTGACATGATGGTCCAGCGGCGAGTCTTGCAGTGTTATACTATGCTAGTGAATCAAAGTCCTGCCGGAGGGAGCGAGTCGCTTCTACAATCCAATCTCCTTACCCTGGCAATATCCCTGTTTGCCGACCCCGAGAATTACGCAGCTAATACCTTAAGTGCATCTATTGCCAACGCCGCGGGGACTTTTGAGACTATCTGGGATGTTGGTGACAATTCCGGCTATGGTGTCAACGACCTAGTTCGCGGTTTCAAAGTCAAGAGGCTCCCTAGAGAGAAGGATGATTCGGATGATAAGCCAGAGACAGACGAACCTAATCCGGATGAAATCATTGACGACCTGCTTCTGTCGCCAATCTGTTCATCTTTGGAACACGATGCCGCTGTGCTTTACGTCGGCGAGCAAGACTCATCCACGGATCTCCCAGCACCCCCTGCTACCGAGGTAGTGAATATGGCAATTCAGCTATTTGCGTTCGTCTTTCCCCTTACACCAGCCAAAGTACAGGAGAGCGTTCTCGAACAGATTGCCACATTCACTTCGGCTGGTTCTTTACAGCGTGACCTCGGCCGCAAGGCAGCCATTACTGTGAACGTTGCCAGTGCTCTATTCCTCACTCTAAAGGTTGCCGCGAAGGAGACTCAGTCGCCACCCGGCAATCTTACCAATATGGCAGTGGAAAAGCTCGTACAAGAAATGACTAGGAGCTTCGTAGTTGATACGGACCAGTACATACGCAGCCTAGGTTATGGTGCTATCGCCCGTCTCTGTAACGCATGTGGCAATGCATTTACAAACCACGAGATTAAGCATTTAGTTGACACCATTGTGGGCAATCGGGAACCTAGCGCTCGAGCAGGGTGCGCCATGGCCCTGGGGTCTATACAGTCGAAGGTAGGCGGCATGGGTGCTGGGTACCATCTCAAGACAATCACTGGTATCTTGATGTCTCTATGTAATGATCCGCATCCGACGGTGCATTACTGGGCCCTCGAGGCTCTAGCTGATGCCGCCGACGCTACGGGCCTTGGATTTTCCCCGTATATCTCTGGATCGCTCGGAATGGTCTCCCAGCTTTATCTGTCCGAAACTCACCATTCCGAAGTATCCTCCCCTATTTCCATGAGCCTGGAGATGGAGCTATCGACCACGGCAGCCATCACACGTTGTGTTGACTCTCTGATCAACGTTGTAGGACCGGACTTGCAAGATTCCACCAGATCACGCGAGTTAATTCTCACTCTTGTCGACCAGTTACAGAGTGAAGAGGATGTTCTCGTACAGCGCGAAAGCTTAGCGTGCTTGGAGCATCTATCCCTATACGCTCCTGGGCACATGGTATTCGGCGATTACGTCAAAACATTACAGAAGTACCTCAACTCCGAATTTCCCATCCTTCGCGACGTTGCGGTAGACGGACTTTACAATTTGATGAAGAGGAATTCCCTCGATGTTCTAGAAGCAGCCAATCCAGGCTTTGAGGACCAACTATGGCTCGTCCTAGATGTATCACCTAGCCACGACGGAATTCGCAATGTTATCCGAAACTGGTTACGCCAGACTTCGTTAACGGAAACCGGCGCTTGGCTCATCCGTTGTCAGAATGTTCTCAAGATGACCCGACCAAAAGCTGCCGAAGAGATATACGACGCCAACCGAAAACCGACTGCCGCCATCGATCTACAGGACGAAGAAGTTGCTGGCTTCGCCGCAGCCGCTGGCACCGCTAAGGATGATAAGGACTCTTCCTCAAATTCCGAAATGGAGCCCTTGCGCTGGCAGGTCAGGACGTTCGCAATGAGCTGTCTCAATGAGATGTTCATAATGATTGGGAAAGACGTTGCTACAAATGGCGAGTCACCTGCACAGTCTGCCCTCCAGGCCAGAATTGCCGACGTTATTCGTATGGCTTTCTCGGCTTCGACGTCTAGTGTGTTAGAGCTAAGGATATGGGGTTTGAAGATAATTGGTGCTGTCTTGAGAATGTTTGGCAAAACACCGGACCCTGACTTCGAGGAGGCAATGCTCCTCGAACAATACCAGGCACAAATCAGCTCGGCGTTGACGCCTGCTTTCGCTGCAGATTCATCTCCCGAATTGGCTGCAGAAGCTGTTAATGTGTGCGCCGCGTTCATCTCTACGGGTATCGTGACGGATGTCGATCGCATGGGCCGTATCTTAAAGACGCTTGTTACCGCCCTCGAGAACTTCTCTACGGAAACAGAGAACGCTGGGATTGGCGATCTCAAGGGTCTCAGTTCCAATGCCCAAGTAATGGTTAAGATGTCGGTTTATTCGGCATGGGCGGAGCTTCAGGTAGCCAGCTCGGAACAGAAGTATTTACTCGATGTATTGAAACCTCACATCGGTACGCTGACGCCGTTGTGGCTGGCCTCGTTGCGGGAGTTTGCTCGGTTGAGGTTCGAACCAGATATCTCGATGACGTTGGGTCCCCCGTCTATGTCGGGTAGCCTCGATACTATTTATGCGGCTCTCAACCGCGAAACTCTTCTTAAATTTTACCAGGAATCCTGGTTAAAGCTTGTCGACGCTATTGCAAGCCTCATTGAGCAAGACAGCGAATTTGTTTTTGATGCTCTAGATGGAAAGGAAGCTGATGCGTCGGGTACCAATGGACAATCTAAGAGTGCTGATATTAACTATCGTGACGAACCGGTTGCTTTCTTCTTCGTTCTCTTCGGTATCGCTTTTGAAGCGCTTGCAACCAAATCGAACCAAGTCGATTCCTTGGCTACTCAAGAACAAACTCTCGAGATACTACAGGCTCTCAAGAAGATCCTACATCCGAGCGTTTCGGGCCATGCTATCTACCGAGAGGCAATCTTCTCCGAGACGATGGATTTATTGGATCGCCTTGTGCTGACAGAGGGCCTTGATGTTCAGGGAGTTATAGTCGAAATCGCGCGAGCCCTTTGTGTTGCTCATCCTTCAGCGAGAAAACAGGAGCAGCAAGACGACGGCGATTTAAGCGAGGACATCGAGCAGCTATTCGAGCTCACTAGGATCATCGTTCTAGTGCTATCCGGACTATTACCTAATTTGACCGAGACGAATCAGCCAGTGCGCCATCATCTGACCGAGGAGGCCGTCCTTCTTGTCCGAACCGGGTTAAACGCTATGGTAGATGCAGCAGAAGTGTTCCCAGCAATCATCAAGACGGATTTGCATGCCTGTATAATCCATATCTTTGCCACGATCCTAGCAACACCCTCCTGCCAGGAGATCATCGTTCCGCAAGCTCTTCCCATATTTAAGAGGTTCATGGCGACCATGTCTAGTTCCCACGGCTCAGCAGAGGCGAGGCCTGCCACCGACGTGCAAGTAGAAGGTTGCCTACGCCGGTACTTATCCATTTATCTGAATGCGCAGAAGCGTGAGACGCCTACTTCTCTGCAGTGTGTCAAGAACTGTCTACTCGCAATTACAATACTCTTTACAGGGGGAAGCAATCGTTTTGCGGCTAACGACCGCCTCGTGGCGAAATATCTCGACGAATTGATAGATTGTCTAACAGACCGCATGGTGAGTACCCTTAGCATTTTTACGTAGTCTTCTCGTGAGTATCTCTGACCACGTTATAGACGGCCAAGATTGCAGCAAACTGCATCCGATCTCTCCTGCTACAGCCATCCCCTTCACCTGCCGACCAGTCCATCGCCCGCTATCTCCTCCCCCGATTAGTCGCCTTCGTGGTTGACACAGAACCGGAAGACCCGGAAGACGCGCGCAAACTTGTAGCGCAGTCTCTAACGCAGTACGTAGCCACCCTGGGCAGCGGGCACGCGCAGATCGCTATGTCTATCGTCGTGCCGGCTCTGCTTTCCCGCGCGGCTAGCGAGGGCACAGATGTGTACCACGAGACGAGCGCAAGACTATTAGAGCTAGCGTCGGCGGACCAGGCGGGATTCAGGGGCGTGGTGGCGGCGATGAACGAGGGGCAGAAGGCATTTATGGAAGAAGTGATTCGGTCGGGTCGGCAGAGCGGTGGGCCGGCGAAGAGCTCGAGCACCCAGGACCAGCCGAGTATCGCGTTGAAGATGGACTTTGGGGGTTAGATGATTAGGAGAACCTGAGACTAGTTGCATGATTAGAAGGAAGACATGAAAAGTCACACCTGACTGATTTAATGCCTCACGGGCCTTGTAGCAGGTTAGGTATTATGAAGTTAAATAACTATGTTTGTTACATAGTACACCACAGTAAAACGTGTATATAATAACCCTTATAGCAAGCGAGGGAGTTATTCGTATGAAACAATAACAATAATAATGCTACGATCCCATTACAGACACGTAGCAACACATAATTTAGCGTGATTCCTCGATCCCGGCACATATTAGCCCTGTTTATACTTTCAATAGCTTCTCATCATCATCATCATCATCATCATCATCATCATGACCAAAGAAAGTTGCTGCTCGCTTATATCTGTCAGATAAGAGCAACAGTTAATGAACCAGCCATATTTCCTTCCTCTCACCCTCCTTTCGCCCCCATCCTTATCATATAACTTCTTCCTATCCCTATAAACCCACATTCTCCATATATGTAACTAAGTCCAGTTTAGAGCTTAAAAGCCTCTTAGCGGCTCGGGCAGATCCAGATCCATCAACTGCATGCGCAGGTCTAAGTCTAGGTCTAGAATTGAGATGGGTGGGCATTTAGACGGTAGATTGGGATCACGCTCTTTGAGAATAGTCATGTCGATTGGTGATGAGGCACGTGTTGACGGGGTTGACGATATGGATATCGATGTCGATGTTGACACTGCCATTGACGTATCCGTATCTAATTCCGTCTCCGCGTCTGTGTCTACATCCGCGTCCGTCGTCAGGGATAGAGAAGAAATATCACTATCCCCCATAGAAGCAGTTCGTTTCCTCGCCTGCTCTCGCTTCTGAGCACAGTCGTAGCAGTCCTCATCCAGCGCCGTAATCGTAGGTGTACTCTTGGGGCCGTAACACCGACGACGTCGACGGGAACGATTTCGGCGAGAGTGGGAGCTTGTGGTTAGGCTAGAGAACGTGGAGGCGGTATCGGGACATTCGAAGATAGTGGTGTGGGCGCAGCCGCAGCGGTAGGTGAAGTGGACTGTTGAGCACATGGTGAGCTGTTTGGGTTTGAACTTGGTAATGGGTTTGTGAGAGGTAGATTTTGGACCAAGTCTAGGCTTGAGGCGCAGGGGTAGTTGCATTTGCATAGTTTGGGATGGTGGTGGCATGATGAAGGAGTGAAGCAGTAAATGAGTCAAGAGTCAAGAGTCAAGAATTAAAAAATAGAGTTGCAAGGTAAAGAGAAAGCAAAAGAGAAATGGAAAAGGGGGGAGGGGAAGGTGAGTGTGAAACTGAATAAGAATAATTATCGGAAGGAGGTAGGCAGTATCTCATATCTTGACGTCGTTGGTCCCTTCCTCAAGTCGAGAATAATATAAATTCCCCAGGAAGTAAGAGATGCATGTAATTAACATTAATATCAGGAAGGTACTCATGAGAGCCTCACGAGGTACACTGCGAGCTCCTGCCGGTCGAATCAAAATTAGCCTTGGTCTCTTTTTATTTTTATTTTTATTTTTATTTTTATTTTCCTTCCCTCCTGTCTAAGTACCTAACTTTTGGGCACTCCTTGTTGTCGCTTGGGAGAGATATGAAGAACTCGGATGTTGTTAGGTCCATGATCATGAATATTGTTTGACGTTTAAGCCGCTGACGCTTTTTGGTTAGCAAGTGTCTAGGCTATATTTAAAAATAGAGAGCCATGAAGAGTATTTCGTAATACATCTAAACGCAGATGTGTAAAATACTCCCCCCCCCGGGTTCCCACCCTCAACCCTCCTAATTCCCATCTTAGGAATTGCCGTTGCCAGCACAACCTCCTTAAATCCTCTATAACCCATAACCCATAACCCATAACCCATAACCCATAACCCATAACCCATAACCTATCAAACCTCTCTATTCGACACCTCATCGCGGCGCTCTTCGCGAACCCCGCCACGGTATCCGCAATTCGGGTAATTGTCTCCTCTAAGTTCTCAGATGGCCTTTGTCAAAACTGCTCTCCCGACTAAGAGGCCGCGCAGTTAGCAATTCCTTTCGCCCCGAAGATGGTACTTTATCACCATGATCTTCCTCGTCTTCATTACGTTCCTCTCATGTGTGCGTAGTTTGTGATAGTGAGGGTAAAGAGAATTCCTCGGGCCGTAGAGATTCCAATAATGACTTGGCCTCGAGCTGCTCTAGGGACACGTCCGTCTGTCCGGTACGAACCTTGTAACTAGCTAGGCTGAGTCTTAGTCGTAACATCTCTGCTTTCTGTATACAATGTTAATTAACTACACTTTCTCCCTCTTCCTGATAACATTATCGGGTTCCAATTTGGAACTTACCTGTCGAGCTTCCTCTCGGGTCATAGTTGACCGTCTTCGAGCCGATGCCGATGTCGATGCCGACGCCGACGGGGTTGGTGAGGCTAGCGCAACAACTTCTATGTTTGGCTCCGTTACTGCCGTTTCCAGGGTTGTGTCGATGGCGAAGTTGTCTAGGAGTAACAACTCTTCTTCTAGCGATTTAGATTGCTGACGTTCAGCTTGTTCTCGAGGGGAGTCCTAATCCATACACCAGATTAGCCATGCCGTTCAATGTAGGATGGTACACGACATGCATACCCTTTCAGGACGGGATTCCTCATCAATGGGCATACGCTCAACTCCCTCTTCGCCAATAGAAAGGCATTGCTTCTTGGTCGGTGGTGTAGATGGATGTTTTTGGTGCTGGATCACGACTTCTTGATCGAGAGGCCTCTTAATGGCATTGTTCATTATGCTCGGGGTAGGTGAGAGTGCTTTTAATTTGGATTCTTGGAGTTTCGAAGCAGAAACCGGGCTTCTAGCATTAGTATCGATAGAATCCAATACGCGTCTCTTGCTCGGCGAGGAATCCATCTTATGTATTAAGTTAGGTAAGTTTGACAGGTATTCGAAGCTGCGATAGTGAGATGCTAGTATTCTGTAGTTTGCAATAGTAAAAGTGAAATAGCAGATACCTAGATATCGCTAAATATTAACAAAAAATGAAGAAGAAAAGGAAGATTGAATCTTTGCTGGATTGGAAAGGATAATAAAGATCAACTACAGACGCGAAGTTGTCACGAATTTGGCACGAATTATTAAATCTAATAATTTTGGCAGTTGGGATCTAGTTGATATAAATGGATGTAAATGGATGTAAATGTAATAAGCGTCTTCGTAGATTCGCGCGCGCGCTTCGACCCGCGTCGCAGTCCCTCAACGAGAAATGACTTACATTGATAATGCATCATTATGCTCTCTTATGTATCCGTTGTGCATCATATTGCGTACTATTTTATTGACTTATTACCCTTTTCGGCCTGGACGATCGCTATGCATAATTTAAGGTTGATGCAACTCTAAGCCATCAAGGGATCCTTGCTAGCCGTCAGGTACCGTATCTGCATCTCTCTAGGTACATTTACCCCACCATTCGTATCATTGATGTACATCCCGCATTCATCCCCTACAATCTACAGGTACCTACCTGGTAAGATCATCCTATATCAATTTGTACGTACACGTAAATAGCATTTACCTCTAGTATGCATATATAGGTATATATCATATATCATATATCATATCACCCACCACATGTAAAACTAATCCCTTCTTACCGGCTCTAGCAAACACCCATTCAAACTCATCGAGACTAGATACTTCAAAATAAAAGCATTATAACTGTTCATCGGTCTTTTCATTTGGGTATCGTGACGCTGTCCAGCTCTATATAGTAGCCGCTTCTCTTAAGAACAATCAAATGCTCGTCCTAATTCCACTCGCCAACCTGTCAAAGAGACTTTTCCCCTGTCCTATCCCGTTGGGCCTCCTTAGACCCCGACTCCGCAAATATACCAGAAGTAAACCGTGAACATACAATAAACCCTTCAAACGCCCCGGCCAAGCCCTTACCTGGCCGAACTCGTATAGACTTGCCTACCCTTGTCAATGCCTCATTATTCATTGTGAGGGTAAAAAAATAAAAATAAAAGAGAAATATTAAAGAACTCTAGTCCACTGATCCTTTATGTCGTCTCAAGAGAGTAGAAGCTAGTGTCTAATGTGAACTCCTTCGTAAATTCGGGGTTCACATCATCCCACGAGAATAGCGGCATCGTATTCTCATCTGTACAGCCCAGGTCCACCCCGTTCAAGTTCATGTCGGCAGAGTCCAAGTCATTCTGCCCGATTCCGAATGGCTGCCACCTGTCGAACCCCATGTTCGGGTCGGGCCCCATGTTCAGCTGCAGATTAAGCGACACGCCTTCCGAAACGTCGCTATTCGGTTCCGAACCCGCACTGTCTTTGCTAGACTCCGGCGTGTCGTTTGGCGTTATTGCCCGGTACACGTTCATGTCGAAAATAGCGCCTCCGCCACCACTTTCGATACCCCCCAGGTTCTGGAGCAGATCTTGTGGGTCTATAGTTGTCATCGGCCAAGCTCTATCTGCGCTAGACGTCTTTGCAGGCGCTATAGTACCATCCCCGCCCTGAGTTGCGACGTCAGGCTTCGGTGTGCTGGTCTTTCCAGCCATCGTCTTAACTAGCTCTATGGGTTTGGCGCCTGCGGCGCTACCCTGTCTCTTCATCGATGGTTCGCGGGACATCGGCGTCGCATCGGCTCGGCTCGCCGGCGTTTGACCTTGCTTCGAGGGATCGAGTACCATGGGTGGCGCCTTCGGGTGTCCATCCGGATCTAATCCGAGCCTAGCAGCAAGGCTCTCGGTCACAAACTTGAACGGGTTCTGCGATGGTTTCACGTGCTCCTCCTCGACATGGTTTCGTCGGGCCTCTTCGGTAGCAAAACCGGTACTGTGTGCCTCACAGCTTGGCTCGGGACACTGGTATGCTAATTTAGGCGTTGTGTGTTCTGCTGGTGTCTGTCGCTTAACTAGCTCTGGGGATGATGCCTTTTGAACCTGAGGAGACGAACTCGCACTCGCGCCGCCCGAACCAAGACCTGGCTGGCCATTGGTTTTGGGTCTCTTGCGAGCGGGTAGTTGGAGGTCAGCTTGGGTAACAGTAGGTTTCCCAATATATGTAGGCTGACCGTTGGGTGACTGGGCGCCAAAGGGGAACGGAGGAGGTTGGGAAGTAGTTGGCGCAGCCGGCGGTAGCCCACTCTTGCTGGCGGATCTCTGGTGTACTTTGTTCATCGCGTTTTGCTTCTCGAGGTTAGCAGCGTTTAACGGCGTCGGCGCCCCCATCGGCGGTGTTGCGATGTTTTCGCTACCCCCCTGCTGAGGTCCCGATTCCGGGGCATGTTGCTGTTGAGTAGCATTTCTCTTCATAACTTGCGGGTACTGGTTGGCAACGTCCCTAGCCATGCCCTCCAGCATCGCTCTTACGCTATCCAGCTCATTTGGTTTCAGGGAGAATGCCTTTTTGAGAGTTGTCATCTTCTCGCCATCTGCAAATTGTTTGCCCAGGCGGAGTCGCTAAAATGACGTTAGTTATCGAACTTTATAAAACGCTTCATTGCTTTCTAACTCACCATTTTGAAGAACATTCTAGCGCGGTTATCATCTCGTGTTAGAGTGTACCACCGTCCTAAGATTTTGCTGACCTTGCCCATTTCGCTGACCATAGACTGGATCTTCTGGGCCATATCTCGATATTGTTCCGGATTCATCGGAATTTCCTGGTAAGGCTCTCTAGCCGCATTCATGTGCTCCTCTTGACCAATAGATTTCAGGTGCTGCATCGCCTCGGACATTTGCGGCTGCTGCGGCTGCTGCGCACCAACACCTCCAGCCGCTACCGCCGCCGCCTGTCGGGACTTCATCATAGCCTCGTACTTGTTCCTTTGCTCGGGCGGAAGAGCAGCAAGTTGAGCGGGTGGAAGATGGAATTGTGGTAAAGGTCCGGTAGCCTGAGCCTGTTGGGACGCTGGACGCTGGACCGGAGTGCCCGATGGGTTCGGTACTTCGACTACGTCATCCGTACTCGCACGCTTTAGACTATTCTTCTGAGGGGCGGTCGAGGTCGGAGGCGGCGGACGATTATTTTGAAGTGGCCTATTCCTTGCAGGCACCGCGGAGCCTGTGGAATTAGCATCGGGTCCCGCATTTTGCGGTCTTTGCTGAAGGGTGCTTGGAGGATTCGGCGGCGGGGCTGATATGGCGAGGTTATTGTTGGCTGGTTGCGAGGTCTGGGGCGTTTGCATTTGGGCATTGGGTGCCTGTCCGTTTGCTTTCGCTCTCATTTGAGTTAGCTTCATTTGCATGAGAGCTCCCTTGATCTTATCATCTGGCCAGCCCTTGAACCTCTCGTGGTTTTTGGCCTGTTGCAATTCGGCGGGGGTAATCGTAATGCCCGCGAAGGGGCCCATGTTAGCACCTGGTTGCATAGGCATTTGCGCATTTGGGATTTGCGGTCCTTGCTGCGGCATATTAGGCTGGGCCATCTGGTTATTTGCTGCCCTTTGCTTCATCATGTTCTGGAACTGTGCAGTCTGTAAATTCAGCAGCTGTTGCATGACCTGGGGACTAGCATTCTTCTGGGCGAGCCACTGCTTAAGGTGAGTCCACTTCTTGATCTCTTGTGGTAGTGGCTGGTTTGTTTTCAGCTGCTCCAGTATTCTTCCCGGCACGTCCATGCCATCCATATAATTATTCACGTCCTGGGGCATTTGAGGCCGACCTTGGGGCTGCATGTTCCTCATCCTGTTCATCTGCTGCTGAAGTAGCATTTGGTTCTGAGCATTCATCTGTATGCCAGGATTGGATGCTTGGCCCATATTATTTCCTGGGCCAAATTGAGCCATGGGGTTACCCTGTCCGAACTGACCTGGCTGAGGCTGATTGCGTCCAGGTGCCTGACCCATCCCCGCCCTCGCAGCCGAATTAGCAGTCCATTTCATCAACATCTCATTCCTTTTCTCCGGTGGCAAGCTCATAAATGTATTACGCTGTTCAGGTGCCATTTGGGCAAGGACAGTGTTGAGGATGTGCTGATTATTCATCGGGTTTGCACCCATCTGCGGTCGTTGATTGCCCTGGTTGAAACGCGGGTCTAACCCTTGTCCGAAAGGCCCGTTGGGTTGACCCATTTGTTGTTGTCCTTCTGGCTGGCCCATGACCGGAGTCCGGCGAACTGGTGTGTTCAGAGTGTTCATGCCAGGACTCTGAGAGATAGCGCCACCGTTTAATCCACCGGGCTGGCCCTGCATTTGTTTAGCCTGAGCCTGCGCTCTGATCTGCGCCTGTGACTGGGCTGCCCTTTGGTCCATCTTTAACTGTTGGGCCTGTGGCAGGTTGAACTGTTGTGGCATTTGATTAGGGATACCGGACTGGTTAGGTCCAGGATGGTTGCCAGGATTAGGGCCTTGCATTCCACCCATAGGTTGAGGCGTGGCATTTCGGCCAGGTCCATTACTCGCTGGCACCACCATCTGCCCTGCTTCCTGGGCGAGTAGTCCCGCTTTCTGCTGGTTCATGATACTCTCGACGTTCGAAAAGGGACCAAACTCGCTATTGGGAACACCGACTAACTGTTGCCCAGATTGGTTCATCTGTCGCTGCTGGGCCTGCATCTGTAATGCGGCTTGATTGCCGCCACCATTACCACCACCCTGTCCCTTGAACGCTTGTAACATCTGGATCTGTAAATAGAATAGAAGTGGATCCTGGTTCTCTGCCTGCAACTGCGCCATCTGCTGAGGGGTGAATCTCTGTTGTACTATATTACGCAGCGCATTCCGCTGGGGTTCCGAAGTTTGGTTCAATTTCGCCAGAGCCAATTGCATAATTTTCGTCCTGTCTTGAGGCGGTAGATTTGCCAAGGTGGCATTCATGGGCAGCTGGGGGCGCATCTGTGCTACACCCATCTGCATTTGCTGCTGGTTTGGGTTCATAGGGAGTCCTCCCTGGCCCCCCATACCCATTCCCGGTTGATGAGGCTGCTGGGGAATCGGCGAAGGTTGCATCTGCTGTTGGAGATGCTGGAAGCCTTGCTGTGGTGGTTGCCCCATACCCCTGGGCATCATGTTCTGGTTCATTAGCATCTGCTGCGTCTGGGCCTGAGCATGAGCTTGAGCAGCAGCCTGTGCATTCAGGCTACTTTGGAGACTCTGCTCATGTGCTTGCCGTCGTTTGAAGAGGTCTTGAACGCGACCACCAATTTTCTGATCGTAAGTTCCCTAGATAAAACATTAGCTCTATTCCTCCACAAGACTGAGGCGCAAAGAAACCCACCTTGTCTGGTGAATTCAGAAAGGCATCTCGTTCAAAGGTCAAGCCATGGGTTACGAGCTGCTGCGAATCAAGGCCAGGCATGGCAAGAAACGAGTTAGAGATCCTAGATTATGTACAGATTAGCACATCGACTGACCGACGTTCTTATGATTAAAATGATAAATGGATAGGAATTACAGTTAGCGATAGCAATACTTACAAATTCATTGCGTTACTAACCCGTAGGTTGACCTGTACTTGATCTTGCCAGCCACCAGTCTGAATGCCTTGTCCCATTATCTGCGTATAAACGAGATGCGACAACTGTGGGTGGGGCGGCCGCTGCCGTACACCGCCGCCACCCATTTGTGGCATATTGGCGGCCATGGCCGCGGGATATAATTAGGGCTCGGTCAAAGTCGTACACGGCCGTTAAGGTCAAGATAGATCCGTCTTAGAAAGTTATAGTTAACCTAGACAAGATATCTAGCAAGGAGTTTGCTTGCAAAAAACACCTTCCTAGGTCCTATCCAGTACACGTTGGCACAGTTGCTGGCGATGGAACTGGGCGATCAGGATCGTCAGGATAGCTGAAAATAAGGTAGTATGAGGTAGGTTTCTCATATGCCACGAAAACCAGACACACTTGCCGATCTCACAGCCGAGGCGTATTTGTTGTTGAGGCCAGGCTTCCCGGTTACGAGCACCTCATTTCTATACAATAATCCTAGTATCGAAGCGAGTCTACACGTCCGTGGCCGTGTCGGTCGATCCGGTTCAAGGTTCACCTTTAAGAGAATGCAGATCCTATGACTCAAAAGCTCTTGGACGCAAACACGGTTCGTTAATCCAACATTAACGGTATAGCTTCGGTACCAAATCGTTCAGAGTTTCGTGATTGTCCTTGCGAAGAGGGTGCGCGGTAACAAGGTACGGATTTCGCGCCTGCGAAGGTATAAGACGAGAGTAATTAAAGGTAATGATTTCAGTACTAGATAGAGTTGGATGGTCAAACATAGGTAGACTATCCGAGCGACAATAGATCGGGAGCGTGGACCGAAACGATGTATGGGAAGACGACTTCGAGGAAGAATGTTAGTATGAATAAACCATGTATCAAAGTCGATGCCAATAGCGCAAATACAGGACCAATATGGCTTTCGGAATAAGTGAGCGGGTCAGAAGACAAAGATGGCAGGAAATGGGAGGGAAATTACCAAACGTGGATCTGTCTGAAGAGTAGGGAAACGGTAGAAAAGTAACAAGAGGGTCGGGGTCGGGATCGGGAATGAGGTTATGGATGTGGTGATAGTAGTAGGAAAGAAGAAAGGCGGCAGTGGGAGGGAATAGGAACGTTGTTAGAGTACAAGCAGAAACAGTAGTAGGCAGTAAGTGCTGGGGGGCACTTCATCCAGGCCAAGGTTGCCGCGTGCAAGTGGTGAATGATCGATCACCAATAGTGTGAATTCAAATATTGGTAAAAGTGGAGTATTTGGGGATCTCCCACTGACTAACTGCGACTGAGATGCATTCAAGTACAGTACACTTGCAGATACTTGAACCGTACTGTGGGGTACGGTGCGATAAAACAAGATATGATTGGATAGTCGCTGCTGGGCGGTGGAAGCCCCAGCCCTCCTTCAGCAGCGGATTCACCAATACGTAGGTACATATACTTCAAACCTGCAGGACATGGATGTACCTTTTGATGGTAGCGACAGCAAGCTCATCCATCCTGAGGGATACCTGCATTGTACACTTTGTACATGACACTTCCAAGGTAGGTATTGGTACTGAAACTGAAAGTAAGGTACCAAGGGGTCTGACTAGGCTTTTTTTTCTTTTATTTCCTTCCATCGCCCTCTCGCCATTGCCCAAGCTGAGGTTAGGTACGATGATATAGAACTTGTTGTTGTGTATGTATGTGAGATATATGTATACATGTGTGTATACTTCGCCCGCCGTCGACTCATACATGTAAGGCAATATGGGAAACGGGAGTTAGAAAAACATTGCCGGTATATCCTTATAGGCCAACTACCGAGAAAGTACCATGTAGGAGGTAGACATGTAGGGTCATATAAGTTGGCCGGTTTAGTAGGTTGATGAGAGAAAAAAAAAAAAAGAAAAAAAAAGATGGACTTACCAAATAGGATCAACTATTGCGTATCTCGCGTAGAATTCTTTAACGAGCAAAGACGACGGGATCTACGGGAGTTGAAAGTGAACGGGAGGTTTCTAACGGGGCCAAGCCTTCGGAACGGCGATTGCAGGTCGATTCGCAACGTTGCAAAAAACTTGGCAGTCAAAATAGTAGAAACTAAATAGACCCAAACAAATTCTAAGCAGCAAAGGAGAAAAGATGCAAATCTCAGGTTTTGCTGAGCTGGCTGCGAATAATGCCACTTATCACTTACATACACTAGGTGTCTAGGTGTGTTAGGTATGTCAGGATAACTTAAGTTATGTAGTGAGGCGGTCACCGAAATAGAAAAGAGGAAGAAGAATACTTATTTGGGGTTGGCTGTGTTTCGCTTCTGGTTGCTCTCGAAAAGTCGTTCAATTGGGTCCAAATATCTGCAAGTCGCGCACGTACCTACATTAAAGTAGGTACATGTATCATAAAAACCGTTTTATAGCCCAAGTACCTAGGTACGTTATCTACAGGTACGGTAGCTCTAGGCACAGTAAGTAGCTCTCAATTGTACCAGGGTACCGTATTATGTATGCGTACATGTAAGGTTAAACTACCTACCTGTATGGGTACCTATGTACACAGATACACGAAGAGTCAAGGGTCCTGCTTATAATGTATAACTAATTGACAAGAAAAGCTAGGTACATGTACTTACATTATGTGTGTGTGAGTAGCCCATGTGAGAGGTATGTGAGTATATGAGAGGTACATGTAGGTAGACATCCAAAACCAACTAATACTTACCTACATAGTACCTACCTAGTAGTGGGATGTTGCAAACTTCTCATGAACCAAGCACCGAGTACGCACCTGTTTACTTTACCTACTCGCAAAAAGACAAATACTTATTATCGCGATCGCCAATATTTCTATGTACGTGCGAGTTGTTCGCAGTCGAGGAAGCTATACCCTTCATCAATCTGACGAAATTGGGCGGGCTTTCTGAGCAGGGGTATAAGGCATAGCTAGGTACTTATGTATAGACGTACATAAGACGAAGCTACATGTACGTATTCATGTTGGACAGGAAAGGAAAAAATAAAAATAAAATAAAAACTTGGGCATATTTGCTAGGTTGGGACTGGTTTAGCTGTCATTAAAATCGACGGGAATATTAGGCCACTTACACTAGGTAGCTGGGATAAGCCGCCTCGATCTAAACTATTTTCCTATATCGTTTAGTTAACCTTTTCAGTTATACATAGTACACCAATCGTATACCAGTGTAATTAATACCTCGTAAATATAATTGCACTGGATTTATTTCCTTTCTTATTAATTTCTCAGTAAAGGTTTTGTGAGTTCAGGTCGGTCAGAAACTATGGTTTTCTTTTCCCTAGTTAACTAGTTATAAAATTGCTCAGATAGCTCTCGTTTCCTCTCGCCCGCTCTGCGTAGACCATCTTATCTTACCAACATAGGTAGGTAAAGCCACACGTCAGCTAGCATGAGGGCGTATGCACATGGCGGTCGGTATGCAACATAAGTAGTCTACAGCGCGAGATACGCATCTAGATGTTAAAGAAACATAATATGGCTGCTGACTCTGCAAATGATAGCACTTCAAGGATCCTCAGAATCCACTAGGTAAGATTCATCTCGACCAGGGATCTCGAGTTCAATATCGCCCCCCTCCCCCCATACCTAGGTTAGGTATGTATGTATCTTAGCGCAATGCTATGTATACAAACTTTGTCATACTCCCATTGATGTCTTTTATGAAGGGGAATAACCATAGCCCCTCGAAACACTCTTATTACTATATTCGATTACTTCCAAGAGCTCTGTGTGTTCACGAACCTGGCCGGATGGCTCTTTAATTGCTATCCGCATCCTCCAAGTCTCAATCGGGGATCGTTCGTCCTGTCTGACCATTGGTATATCCCAATTTGTACGCCTCGAGAAAACGCCCCCAAAAAACGGTCGGTGTATCATAAGTTGGCAGTGTCCACGCCGTCAGTCGAAACGGAACGAATGCTCTCACAATATTTTAGCTCGGACGTTTAGAGATTGCTAACTACCTGGCTGCGTCTAGCGTAGCAAACAGTCGGCGGCTCTACTAAGATACCAGCCATGCGAAGGTGGGTATGACGAATATATGTAAACCTCGTGATAATGAAATTATTTAGCGGTAGCATGACCCCGTATTGTGACACGCCAACATCTCGGCCAATGTCATAAAACGAACTTGTAATAAATCGCGGCGTTCTCTAGCTTCTGTTTTATCTTTCAGATCTACCTAACATGGTCACCAGCACGAATACTAACGCCAGCGTAGATGGGACCTGAATAGTCGGGGCTTATATCTAACATGAACATTGAGGCAGCCCCACGAAGACACGATACGTGCTTATGCCAGACAAGACGTGCTTCTTGCGCCAACCCAGCTCCTGTACAAGTCGGTAAACCCCCACACTAGACTCTGTCGATCAATCAGAATATAGGCAAGTAATCATTCGGTAGCCTACTTGGATATTTCCAGGAGATGACCGAGTCACTTTACGGTGAGGACTTATAAGTTACAGAAAGTCTGATACCACAGAGCATCGGTGAGTAGGTAGACGTATGACACGAGTAATGCGAGTAGTGTAGTGCGAAGCACCTTATGACATATGCGTACCTATCTAGGTAGACTCTCACAAGTTCTGCATCATAAGCACGGCGTAACTATAGTAGACACGTACGTAATGAGTCGAGTTAGCCTCACATTTCCCTCTACTCGTGGTCAATCACCAACATCTCATAAGGCTGGCTAAGCTACCTTTCCCCGCTCGGGCGATCTTACTCGACGCCCCTCTAACGCTGAAGATTGACCACCGCTAGCTTTAGTAGAAGCAGACAAGATGATCGACAAGACTTACAATCTGTAAACTAAATCTACAAATTAAGACAAGCAGGAGCAGCTAGTTCAGTATATCCACATATGGGATGAAGAAGTCGTGTATCACATATCGACGAAACGCTTGTTCGTCCGTAGGTAGGTATTCGCGGTATTCGAACTTCGTCTTCCCCTCCACGATTACTACAAGAGGAAGCATCCCCATGCCGTTAAGTATACTTCCACATGCGATAGGGTACCACGTTCAGTACCACGCGTCCCCAGTCTTCGGTACCGGGAAGGAATATTGTATATCATTCTTACCTATTGAGCGGAACAATTGCCTGAATCCTACATCATGCTCTGATTAGTTATATAAAAGTAGAATCGTATAAGGTATAGACGGTTCACCGTAGCAAGACTAAAGAAGAAAAGATAACCTACCACAATTATCTTCCCGATTCCCTTCCGGGAATAATTTCTATTCAGGTTGAAATGGGTTGCCAAACCTCCGGGTTCGTGAGGCACACGGGTTGAAAATAGACTCAGCTCAGCTAGCTTGGCGTCCCTGTTTGTTTCAGGCAGTGTCAGATTGTCCTCCTTCACGAAACCGGAATCAGATCGAAATGCGCTATATCTAAATGGTTCGTAGTGGTTCCTAACCTCTATGAAGCCCCGAGAACCTATAATATCCAACACACATATCCACATCCGTGCTAATATTTCCAAATTTGATGCTAAAGTCCGCCCTTATCAGGTCTACGATGCGCGTACAAGCAAGCAAATCTTTGGCGTTATCTAACTGCTCGGAATAAATGAATAAACGTACGTTTTGAAAACTTGAGACCGGATAAAATGAATAGAAAATCCATCGTCGTCGTCATATGAACGAATGGTATTTTATTTCTAACTTATTAAGATTCGATTGGCGGCAATGTGACGGTTGCTCCTATTAAAACCCGCCACTTGTGTCTGTTGGCTTACAGCTATCCCCGGAGGAGTCAAATATGGCCTATGATAGGCACTTGCATGCGGACAACACGCAGACTACAAAGTATGACTACCTATGTATTAACTAGGCCTGTTCATTACCTCTCAATTCCAAGCTAAGGCTTATTACTTAATATACAAAGTAAATGGAAGTTCGCTTCTCTATCGAAGTATAAGTGATTCATAGGTAGTTAACTCGAGATGATTACGTTGCCTAAACCGACTTGAATCCTATCTACCCTATTTCCTCGAGATACTAGGTAATGGATGTTCAGAGGATCCTTAGCTTTTTCGCGATACTGCCCTACGATGTTGATAGGATGTGTGTGGGTATCTGGATCCAAACGAGTCAAGTACTGCCTAAGTACCTGGTTCTTCTTGATTCCCTTGCTAGAAATCTTGCGGGTACTTATCATGGTACAAACCGGAGGACCCGCAATGTTCGTGTCAACGAAGCACACGATGTACATGCATGTAGTAGATCAACGGGAGCTATGTGTATGCAGATATCCTCACTAGTTACTGTATGGCATTTTAATCTAGTTTCTTATAGATAAGTCAGCATGCGCAAATTAACAGTTCATCTATATCAAGACAAGCAGCATGAATATAGGAAGCAGATGAATCTATAAATGAGTATATAAGTTCGAGCACCAGTCAATGCTCAAGGCGAATTATTTCTCGGACGACGGGGCGTTTTGTGTGATGGACGGCCTCCCCCACGGGCTGGATGGCTGTTCGTTCTATCAACGAAACGCCATCGACGTCTGGACTCTGGATTAGGTAGCGAAAGTTGCGAAGGTACTATGGTAGCTGTCCGCTATGAATCTAGCCGATAGCGAGCTAATAATCATAGCGCGGCAGAACCAATTAGGATTCGCGCCACCTGCCCACCATCATGTGTAAGTTGAAGAGTCCGTCCAAGATTTAAACGCCTAAGAATGTCGAATCTTGCTTAAGCTAACTAATGTAATCTTATCCTACATGTATGTGGGAGAAGAGCAATTGAAGCATTTTCGAAGTTTGATGAGGCCTCACTATGAAATAAACTACCTAACCAACTACGTAGATGGCTACCTATGTATGTATGTAGGTAAGGAGTAACCATTGGAGTACGCCCTCGTGATATGTACAAACCTCACGTATTCCTTGTAACTGTAAGGTTCCTTTTCAGCCATCATGACAACTGGGCAAGGCGATTGCTCTACACTAATCAACCCCCTTGCCTCAAAGAGACCCCTGATTTTCTAGAGCGGGTTAGATAGTCTGGTTAGATACTTTGATTGGCTGCCTTTCGGAAGAATCGAATGGGCATATCGACAAGTACCGAAATTCCATATGAAGTACCGAACTATGTACAATACATGACTGAAATTTTGATGATAATTCATACTGTATGCGTCTTTACCTAACCAAGCCTACCTACGTACGAATCAAGACCACGTCCATCTCGGAGCATATGTACGTATCCTATACAAACCAGAAAATATCTCCAAAGAGAACTTGATATGAAGCATCACGGCAATTTGTATTATACCCCAGATATACCTTACCTACATATACATTTCACTGATAAAGGGAAGGGAGTGTTTGCAATATGAGCATACATTAGTCGGCAATTGTACCACAACTACTAGCCCGCTATGCGTGCATCCCAAAAGGATGGGCGGAGTACCATAACATAGTACATAGTAGTAAGATGCATCAATACCTGGTCAAAACTCAGAAAAGGAACCAAAAACTGGGAAGACATCTTCCGGATCCCGCCGTAAAGAAGGGTCGGACGACAACCCCGCGGCCTTAAACAGGGCTCAGTCAGTCAGTCAGTCAGTACAT
Source organism: Daldinia concentrica (assembly GCA_902805455.1). Classification (NCBI taxonomy): domain Eukaryota; kingdom Fungi; phylum Ascomycota; class Sordariomycetes; order Xylariales; family Hypoxylaceae; genus Daldinia; species Daldinia concentrica. The sequence continues at coordinate 65,875 of CADCSW010000015.1, forward strand.
ACGTACGTGTGACAGGAATGTACGTATGTGTCTACACATCTACACATATACACCTAAATGGCATCACTGTACCCAGCTCTCCACCGGAAAACTTCAAAGAAAATAAGGCGGTGAATTTACCGTACTCGAGAAGAAGAAGAAGAAGAAGAAGAAAACTCGGACGGGGTAGACTAGATGACTCGAGAGGTTCCCGAAGACGTGGGCAGAAGTTTTGGGGCCCTCGAGATCTTCCATCTTTAATAAATGAGAGCTAGGTTTAAGTGTGGTAGAAACTGGGAATCCCTTGCCCTGACAGCGGATCATCTTATTTTAGTCTTTAGAATTCTTACTCCACAGGTGCGTTCGCTTACCGGGTCCAATGGAAATGTTGCTAACAACTAAGAGCCCTGTCCGCTTGGCCTTGTCTGGTTATTAGTGGCTGTCTGGCTCCTCCGGTGCCTGACATCGTTGTGGGTTGCGCAAAAGTATCTTGGTAAATTTGTTGAACTCCTTCTTTTTTTCTTCTTTTTTTTTTCCTTTTATTTCACTCTCTTCAAGTATAAGAGGGGGAGGGAGAGAGAGACAGACAGAGAGAGAGAGAGAGAGAGAGAGAGAGAGAGAGAGAGGAGGACGTAAAATGACATGCTTAATAGCAATCCAAGCGTCCAAGCGCCACTTCATTATGCAGAATATGTAGCAGAATATGCGCAGAATGCAGGCGATGGGTGTGGCGAGCGCCTGAGGTTCCAAATGTGTTGGTTTGCATCTATCCAATTCTGTTTGCCGGCCAAGTTGGCCATCTTATTTGCTTATGTGCAGCGCAAGAATGTAGCACAAGAAAAGAACGGCTTCAATTTACTACCCTCAGTCTCCCCCCTTCTAGAATCACTAGAAGCCACTTTCTCTAATGTATGCGGCACAACACACAGTAGACATGCAAGCGATTAGTGTTACTACATGAGCAACCACTTACTCGCGAGACTGAGTGCCAGACACCGGGATAGCAAAATGAGCTCTTAGACGTAAATGACGCGAGTCTGGTTCATGGTGTGGGTGATCTTAATTATATATATGTATATACGTAAGGTATATATCTGCTATTATCGTCGAGCATACAATATGTGGTAAGAGTTGAAGCATGTAACTATAACTAGGTACATAACTAGTATATAAAGCATTAGGTATGTAGGTATAAATTAGTTCGTTATACCAGTATGTATTAAATTAAATTTTGGATTGAATAAGAATATTGAGTAATCAACAAGTTTAAACTTTTACAAGGAGATTTTCAAGATCGACCCGACTTGATCGAATTCACCGGTAACACGACGGCAGACGGATAACAGGAAGCTAAAACCGGTAGGTGGACTGTGGAGAGAGAGACCCCCGGTCGATCGCATATCTAGGTACCTATGTAGGTAGGTATTAGCATCAAACTTGGATTAGCGCAGCGATTAGTCACCTATCTTTATCTTTATCTTTATCTTTATCCATCTTTACCCATCTTTACCCATCTTTATCGGGTATACATAGTACCTAACCACGACATGTATTATATTATCATATTCTACTTGCACAATACTTTATACCTACCTGATATACCAAATTCATGGCTTACAGAATGGCGCCGCCTAGATCAGCTTTGGACTTTCTAGACTTCGTCAACGCCTCTCCAACACGTATGGCTCTCGTTACCCTCTCCCATCAGTTCTCGGCGTCCCCATCTTCGTCTTCGTCCCTCACCACTAACAATCTCCTTCTATAGCATACCATGCCGTTCATAACTCCATCAAACGGCTAGCAAAAGCTGGTTTCGCTCCTGTAAGGGAACGTGATAACTGGTCTTCCACCCTCCGACCCGGTGGAAAGTACTATATGACCCGGAATGGCTCGACTATCGTAGCATTTGCTATCGGCGCCAAGTGGAAGCCCGGAAACCCAATTGCCATGCTCGGTGCTCACACGGACTCTCCCTGTCTGCGTATAAAACCCGTCAGTAAGAAGAGCACCGTTGGATTTCTGCAGGTTGGCGTTGAGACCTATGGCGGTGGCATCTGGCATAGTTGGTTCGACAGAGATCTGTCTATTGCCGGACGCGCCTTGGTCAAAGATGGAAGGGGGAATTTTGTTCAGAAGCTCGTCAAGGTTGACCGTCCTATCATTCGCATTCCCACCCTTGCTATTCACCTTGATCGATCGTCCGAGTTCAATCCTAACAAGGAGACCGAACTATTTCCCATTGCCGGCATGGTGTCTGCCGAGCTGAACAGGACCGGCCAAAGTGAAGCCCCTAAGTCGTCAGGTTCGAAGGAGGATTCTAAGGAGACATTCCAGCCACTGAAGGAGATAACCGACCGCCACCACCCGTATATTATCGAGCTGATTGCTGAACACGCCGGAGTGCAAGTGGCCGATGTAGTCGATTTTGAAATGGTCCTCTACGACGTCCAAAAATCATGCCTTGGAGGGTTGAACGAAGAATTTATATATTCGGCCAGGCTAGATAACCTAAACATGACCTACTGCAGCGTAATGGGATTGATAAACTCCGTCTCGTCCCGACCTCTAGATGATGAGACCAGTATTCGCTTGATCACTTGCTTTGACCACGAAGAAATTGGCTCGACATCGGCTCAGGGCGCAAACTCAGACTTGCTACCCGCTGTCGTTCGTCGACTATCCATTCTTGCTGGTAAAGGGCACGGAGATTCGGCATCTGACAAGTCTTGGGAGCATATTAGCTCGGACCCCGAGATAGACCTGTCAACTGCCTTTGAGCAGACGATGGCGGCATCGTTCCTGGTCTCGGCCGATATGGCTCACTCGGTTCACCCTAACTACGTTGGTAAATACGAGTCAAACCATCAGCCAGAAATAAACAAAGGTATGATCCTAAATCCTTGGAACACTAAATGTTAGCTCTAACTTTGAATCTTCAAGGTGTTGTGATCAAGATCAACGCAAACCAACGCTATGCCACGAACTCTCCTGGTATCGTTTTGTTGCAGGAGGCAGCAAAGCATGCGGGTGTGCCTTTACAGCTATTCGTCGTTAGGAATGATTCATCTTGCGGCAGCACTATCGGACCTATGCTATCTGCTAAACTTGGCGTTCGCACTTTGGATCTAGGTAATCCCCAGCTAAGCATGCATAGCATCCGCGAGACGGGAGGAACTTATGATGTCGATCATGCAATCAAATTATTTGACGGGTATCTATCACACTACTCGGACCTCGAGGCTAAAATATTTATTGATTAGGTTAATATACTCCACGGGGCTGTGGAAGGGCATAGCCATAAGTCTATACTTCCGCAAAGAATACCTAAAACGATTTAAGCACGAATAAATGACAAGCATAAAACGCAACGGTGTCAAAGCAGAGACCGTGAGCAACGCCTGTAGTTAGATTGCAATATACAATGTGTACCTAAGGTATACGCTATACAACCAAGAATCCATCACTAGGAAGAGAAACTGCTACTAGCATTATATAGGGTTAGTTACCGACTTCGTGGCTATAGGAGTCCTTATTTACCGTCTCTCAGGTAGGCAGTCTAGTCTCACCTCTATATGGTAACAGAAAGTGAATAAATGATACCTAAACGCCACGACCTTAATCACACCTTGTAGCAGCTTGAGAACGAAACTCACCGCCCTTCACAAAAGCTACTTCGAGCGAGCCACTGACATTTATCTTTCTCCGTCCTTCCTCTTCTCTCTTTCTCTACAGAGTAGTTCTACCCCAGTGGAGGTCGATTTCCATCCACTACTCGTCCTCTTCTTCAATACTGTTTGTCATCGCCATCTTCTGCCCATCATTTTAATGCATGGAGGTGAATCAGTATTGTTGTAAGCGATTCCTAATAACATTCAATAGAATTGCTTCAATTTTGACGCCTGCTCGTTTGAGGTTGATCATTCTATCCCCCATCCCCTATATTCACTCGGCCATCCCCAAACGAGACACAAACATCCCACAGATGTGCATGTCGACAACTATCAATATATAACGGAAATCAGCACAAATTTTGCTTTAAATCTATTGATTGATAATCCAAATCTAATTTCGGATACAAAATATCATACGGGGTTTCACATTTAAGTAAGCGTCGCCCCCTTTCCTATTCCCAACCTCATCGCCCCTATCTCAACGCTTCTAACGCTTATCAAAGAGACGCAACTCTAGCCATAACATCGCTGCCTACAAGTATTTCGGCGCCAATAGCCCGATTGACTAGCTAGCGGATAGCAATTTACGCCTAGACTTAAGTAACGACGAGTCTTCTTCCGGACGGCGGATCAATATAGAGAGAAAAGAGGGAAAGGGAGCGAATGAATACATAGCCAGAGCGCCGCCGTTACTATACACATCAGCAACGATGGATTCCTCATGGGAAATCCCTATAACCCACCCCTATCGGCCCTATGAGTATCAGGGCATTCTCACCCATCCATCGCTCTTCTACAACTGGCGCCCTATGCTCCCTAACCCACCCAGCCCCAACAATACCGTATATAGAGCCTTCCGCTCAGTGCCATCAGAGATCCTACCTAACCACAGCGCCGTGCTCTGCCGCTCTCCACCCCGAACTCCCACTCCCATTCCCACCTCTCCAGTACCAATACTGGAGCTCCCATATTGCGAACGCCTAGGCCTAACCTACCGGGATACCTACTGGCTTTTCACGCACGGGCGTACGCCGAACCACATCCCACTTTCCGCCTTGCCCCCCGCCGACCGTACCAACGAGGAATGCACGCTCTGCATGGGGGAATCGGATCTACGCAACGCCAGTTACCTCTGCGGATTTCACTTCTGTCTGCTAGTCAGCGCGTGCACGCCCGCCGACATCAGAATCCTGGCTAGACTGCCCATGATCGATCCGTTTACAGGCGGGATCCGGAGCCAAAAGTATCCATACCATTTGCTGTCGACCTTGTGTAGAGTCAAGAACTTGCTTGTTGGCAGTACACCTGAGTACGGATACACGAAGGACCAGGCCATGGCTAGTCAGGACTTGTTCGGGACGATAGGAGGTAAACTGCCGACGCCCCAACAGATTGTGTAGGTGAAGGTTGGGGTTGGGAGTTTGTCTGCACCGCGATGCTGCTGGGGAAAGGGTGCGAGACGGAAATGGGGTTTGAAATATTAATGTATTCTTGCTTTAAGATTGCATTGGCTTTTGTTTTACTTTCATTTTTGGAGACAAGGGGGGCTAAGGTGGGATAGGAGAAAGGAAGCCGGAAACTGGAAAGGGGGAGAAGTGGAATAAGTATAAAGAAAAGGGGAAGGGGAAGGTTGGAGATCTAGGGTTCTGAAAACCCCGGTGCAGGACAGACCTAGACTACTGGACTATTTGGTATCGGGACGAACCCAAACGAGCTCGGCCATATATGGTTTTGATTAAGACTCGACGAACTGATTACTCACGGTTGGGACTATGCGGTCCTAACTTATACGGTATCATCTATATCCTCCTCTACACCTTCGACTTTAGACGAATCAATCCCATGGCTCGTCCAAAATTATCTAGTATCTAATAATGGTAACACGTCGACAGCCTAGGAAAGTTTGTTCCGTTTTCCTCTCTTACCACGTCGCTCGTGGTGGAGGGCGAAACTTGGCCTGGCTGGTTTCGCTCCGAGGTGAACTGATACCTAAACTAAAAACAACCAGCTAGCCTCTTCCAGCAGGCAGAGAGCACAGCCGCTACAACACGAGGACTAAGGAGTAAGGAGAAAGCTTGTTATTACTCTCCATGGTCGGTCGCAGCGTGGATTACTCGACTATTGCTCCCACCATGCGAGAATAGGGGCTACATAGTCATTTTGCATAGTCATTTATTCCAAGCAGTTTTTAGCAAGTTAGGTTACCAGTCAATACGAGTGTCGCTTTACTTGCATACACGTTATTTTAAGCCACTAGAAGAGTGATATTGTGACTTTATTTCTCTGTTCATTTACTTGCTAACGGCATCTCGCCATTGCTAGCTCCAATTCCGACATTCATCTATAGTTAGCGAAATTGCGGTTGGTATAGTGAGCCAAACTCCTGTTTATGCAATTAGACATCATTTCTGTCCATATCATCTGTCCACAGCCATAACCTCCCATCCCTTAGATCACCTCGACTCCTTCATTAGACCCTGTAGGTACTTCGAGAAGGCCTTCTTGTCCGTCGACGTGGTCATGGCTCGCAGGAAATCATTTCCATCTATGCCGAGGCCGGGGAAAAGGGTAGATTGAAGGTGTTCCAAGAATGTACCTCCCGTCTTGAGGTAAACGGCCTGCTCTAGCCCAGCGATCTCGTGGAGGACTAGCTTAGCCTGAGCATCCCCGGCAGGATTAAATTGTGGATCACGAAGAACTTCCCAACACACGGAATGAAACCTATCAATGAGAAATTGATCGAAACCAGGGATTACAGGTGATGGAGATCCGGTAGGCGCTGACGGATTTGCCGAAATGTTTGCTACATCCGGTCCGCCCCAGGCACCCGCCATCTTCGCGAGTAACCCGAGGGATAATCGACTTGCCGGGAGGCTTCCCGAGCCTGGGCCGATGTCTCGAGCCAAGGCTAGGATGGAGGTGATTAGTGATTCAAAGAAGCCTTGGTTTGCCTCCGATACGAGCACACCGGCGAGCTCGTTGTTTAAGATAACCCCAATAAATGTTAGATACTCGCGACGGAGCTCGGCAAGTTGGATCTCATCGTCAGTGCCGTTAATTGGCTCTGACAAACCGCCGAAGACTCTTTGCAGCAAGGGCGTTAGTAATTGGTTGAGTACCTCGTAGATTTCCGACTTGAAGCCGTAGACAACTTGGTCCAAGAGGCGAAGGAACATAGCCATCTCGTCCTTCGATGAGCTTCTAGACAAGAGGCCATCGATCCATTGAGGAAGCTGTGGAAGCACAGCGGACCCTAGCACGCCGAGAAGACGCGAAAATGCCGACCTACAAGCGGTGCGGATATCGGAGGAAGTGTTGAGTTCGCTAAGTGCGATCAGGATACCCTCGGCGGCGCGTGCAAACTCGTCGGATAGGGCTTTTGCCGGAGGTGGTCGTTGGTTCGAAGAATTCGCCCCGGGAGTCCAGTCCGAAAATCCATGTGCCAGTGTACCTAGAGCTAGGATGATATGGTGTATCTGAAGTATAGCCTGAGCATCACTGTTCCTAGCTCTAGGGAGGTGCTGCTCCATATCGGCAAATAAGGGATCCATGACCGAGCGGGCGTAAAGCGCTTGCTTTTCTACAGGAGTCGCACTGGTAGATGAAATACACCCAATAGCCTCGAACAAGTAGAGCTGGCTATTAAAGACGGCACTCGCAGAGTTATCAGTTTGATCGGAAGACATATCATCATCGGCATCTTCTCCTGGCACTTCCGCCTGGATAGGGAGAAGGTCGCTGATAGACTGGATGACGGTCTCGGCCACATTCCCTACTTGGGCTCTCAGGTGCTTGACGAAACGATGGAAGAGGTACCACGAACGTGTACGAATCCTAACGTGGTCCTGATGCACAAGGCGGACGAAATTTTCGAGTACCTGACCGATTAGTGCAGGTTGAGTTTCAAAAAACGCACAGTAGCGGACACAAATTTCCATGTAATTCAAAAGAATTGCCGGATGCGGGAAATTTGCGATTCCTAGTTGGATAACAGTTAGCACATCCAACAACCCATATCTCGAATTTTACATACCAGATTGTACCATTTTGGTCATCATTGCCATAAGTCTTTCCGATGCAACTGGAGAGGGCTGACTCTTGGGGCCCAGTCCTTGATTAGGCATCGCAAGCTCACCGAATAGAGACATCTCGTGAAGAGCCAAGTCGACATCTCTCCAGTCCATTTGTAATCCTCGCTCATCTAGGGTCTGGAAGGTATTCGCGACCAGGTTGGATAGAACCTCGACATAAAGGTTCTGGTCAACAGCTGCTACGGTTTTCTGCAGTACTTGAAGTCTCTTCCGTAGCTCTAGAAACTCTGCTTCGTCTGTTTGCTCATCTTCATTTCCCCAAGACGACGTCTCGTCGTACCGCATCTTCATGATGATGGCGTTCAAAATCGGAGGCAGCGTTTCAGAGAAGGAAGGGGGTAGCTCAGAGAGTTTGCGGAAATAGGCTAGGACATCCGTGAGCGACGGTATAACGGTAGAGCATACCTCGTCGTATTCATCCGAGAAGAATCGTAGTAAGAAGGGGATGAATTCGTGAAGGAGCTGGTTCGATTTAGCTCTAGTAGAATCATCAGTAGACCGATCTTCTAGGACTCTAACGATGTCGGCTACGACGGTGTTAACTAATTTGGCGACGGCTTCGCCCAGGTCTGTATCATATCTGGGAGTGCCTTTAAATTCGTTTAGCGGAGGGCTGGCTATGATCTGGGATATGATATCGCGTAGATTGAGGAATGATATCATTTCGGCCTTGTCAGCCGGACGCATCTTCTTGCCTACAATCTCGGTAAATGCCTCGACTGCAGCATCCCTAACCTTATCCTCGCTGCCGGAGTTGTTGGAGCGACCGACCAACGGAAGGATCAAGCTCAGCATACCGTCGTTGATGATAAGAGATATGTCAATCCAACTAGCCCATTTGCCGATGACTTTAAGAGCCATCTCGACGATGCCATCATCCTGATTTCCATACTGAGCAAGAAGATCATGCCAAGACTGGGCCACCTTCCCAACATCGCGCGCCCGCATTAGATCCTTGAGCTCGGTGTGGCTGCGGGCCTGGACGTCCTGACGCACAAGCAAGACGTCGGCAATCTCATCGTGGATAGAGCTGAGAATGCGCAGATAGAGTATGACACCGGGGACATTATCACGTTGGTTGCTTCCAGGTAGGGTCGTGAGAGCTAGGACATCGTCGAGGAAGCTTTCCCAGCCTTGCTTGTACAATGAGACAAAAAGTAAGGTGAGAGTTTGGGTGAGCTTATTCTGTAAGGTGGGAGAATCTATCTCGGTTTGGTTGGTGCCGTAGGTAGATTGCACATAGGCCAGGAGAGCATCTCTAAGGCTGAGCAAGGCCTGGGTGTCGAGGGATTGCACATGTATAGCATTATTAACTATCTCGAGGGTGACGAGTCGGACAACATCGGAGGACCTCGGCGTTCTAGCAAACAGACCGATACAGACTTGCCATGCATGAGGATCGGCACGTAGTTGATGTAGATAATCGAAAGCTTGTGTTTTTAGGGCTTGGTCGGAGTTAGGATTCCACGCGATCTCAATGGCATTCTCGATCTATATGATATAGAAGTTCAGGTCAGTCAATGAACTAAGCTCTGCGACGACGGTGGATGGTAGATGATGGATGATGGATAATAGATGATGGATATAAAAGATCATCTACCTGAGATTCCATCTTGCTAAGACGCCGGACCCGAGCCCTCAATTATGTCCAGGCTATATCACGTATCAACAATATCTGAAGGTGCTATGGCGATTACGATAGATTCATGCAGCATGCTGCTTTACCATGATCCAAAGACAAAGGGCGTTGTTAGGTAAAAGTAATTGCTTCAATATCTAAGACGCAGGTAACAAGTAATATAGTACAGTTGGGATTTAATAGAGTTCAATGCCAGAGAGTTTTGTTGTAAGTTAAGAAGAGGAGTAGCGGTCGCTGGACAGTGTAAGGGTTTAGTCGTTATTAGATTATGGATGGTGTTCATGGTTTTTTGGTTTTTTTTAATGTTGGAAGTCAATTCAAATCATGAAAAGCGATGACATTCTTGTGTCTTTTTTTTTTTTTTTCTTTTTTTTTTTTGCTGCCCGTCATCCCACTTGCCTTACTTGTTTCTAACCCGCCCTGACAGCCTGAGCCTGCCTGAGCCTGCCTGTGAGGTATTCTTTTCCCCCACTTACTCGATTTAGCGTTAAATCTCTTTCTACATACACGTCAATCAACTTTAGGCGTAATTGGGCAGGCGGTGAGCCTAATTAGGTCTTTCTCCCCGCAGTGGACCTCAGACCTAGGCCTAAATCATATATGTTTTAAATGCATACATGCAACTATCATATGATTACCAGTCAGTGAGCGGGAGTTAAAGAATGCCTTGTACGAAAGGGTTAAATATTAAACGCTTGCGGATGAAAAAAAGTATAAAAAACACACCGGCAATATTAACAATGGATAATGAATTTTCAACAGTAATTTATCTCAACTAGGTATTGTTATGTTTCTTTCTTTCTACTTCCTATGTAACGCTTTCTATTGAAACTCTATATCTCATCTCTCAGATCATCTTTCAGACCGACCGAATAAACCATACGAGGCTTTTTTATACACATAAGATAAACCGATAATATGGCATGATATCTTTAGCGCTGCCCTAAGATGCCACATTCTCCTTTCAGCCCTGTGAAATTATATCTTCCGCCTTAGACATGCCTAGTGATAGGACAGAAACCTATTGGAGTCGGTAGATGAAAGAGCGATTTCTGCTTGGATTATCGTCCTCGGACTAAGAGATATATCCCCAACGTATGATCACATCACCATGAGGTCTACTCACATGATATAGTCAGACTATATACTAATATATATATATATATATATATATCATCCCTTGGCTTCCTCATGTCCAAAAGACTTGGACCCTCCTCCATGAGTATACCTAAGCTATACTCATGAAGCATGGTTATTCTCCAAGCTCTATTCGAAAACTCATCAAAGGTAGGTATCGCACTTAAACTGCTGTGCCATTCATATTGGAATCTTGAGCGTAAAGGTATTGTCCGATATTAGCTAGAGTGAAAATGCGTCCCAAAGCCTAGAGTTTGTCTTTGATTCATAAGATCAGGTAAGAACTCAAATAGGAAAGTACACATTAGCATAGCATGTTAGATCCATAATATCGAGACCTTTGACTGCTTGATTGATATCGAATATCGAGGCTCGAAAGAATGAAGGCGCATCGATCGGCTCGAAAACTAAATATAGCATCAGTAGTAAAGCAGGCTAACTATTATACTCTTTTGTCACGATCAACGAAGACCGATGGGTTGACAATGATAGCCTAGATACCGAAACCACTGCTGTTCATTGAACTCATAAGTTAACTGATAGCGACTAACTAACAACTCGGTTTTCTCGACTATCACATAGGGTCATGACTGCGATATCAATACCCGAGGGCGGTGTCTTGCATTTAGTGATCGCCTTTCTGGTGTTGATCTCTCAGTAATATATAAAGCTCGGTTAGTATTCGGTGAACTTGACATTGAAGTGTTTTTTTTTTTTTTGCTGTTGATGTCTTTAGAGAAGTCTTCGAGATAGCTGTCAGTTGGTCTCACGGCTACGACCAACAAATTGAGAATGACCGAAGCTCCTTTCGGGAAAGTAGATCTCTCATGTCGCCATTATACACGAGGCTTAGCGTAGTTCAAGAGATGGGAACCACATGGCATAAATGAGAAAGAAAAAAAAGGAAAAAAGGAAAAAAAAGGAAAAAAAGATGAGCATTGGCAATGCCCCTCCTAATATCTAACAGAATAGAAACAAGATCATGTAATCAAATTTATTCAATACTCCTTTTCTTAGTCGTGCCCTAAGAAAAGTAAGCTCTTCCAAGAACCCGGGGGTGATGGGGCCATCTACCTTCTATTTAGTCCGAGCGTCTTGGAATAAATAATTGTAACGTTCACCCACGGTTTTGTGAAGCACATGTCAAGATACGCGGAACGATCTAATTAAAATTAGACATGTGCCGTCTGACGAAAAGCTTGTTGGAGCCAGTTGGAACCGTAGGATCATGTACAATGGATGCAGATGAAGGAACGTGACGACACCCTATGTATATGCACGGTACAGTAATTTGCGTTCTAAGATAATTTTTAATACGTCTTTAGTGTCTCTCCCGTCAATTGGATATACCTACATACACTAGAAGCTCGATACGTAGGTGGCTTTCCGGAGTGTTTCTAAAATACATGTTATATTCTAACGTTATGTATCCTTGAACAATGTTTCTTTTTGTTCTTTTTTTTTTTTGTTACCATTAATCATAATCCTATATCGGATACGGTGCTTTAATTAACTGGCCTTATTACCCGTAAACGACCATTCTAAAACGTGGCAACGAGGCACAAGTCCTAATAAACGGATGGGTTATGCATCCCTCGTAGTCCAGCCTTGGCATAACACTTGACCCGTTTTCTATTTCGGATGATTCTTTTCGGTAGGTAAAAACCATAACACGTAAGACCCTCTAAGCTCTAGCGGTTCATCCACATGAGCAGGATCGTCAGGGAGAAATTGTCGAGGAGCCGCTCTTCGTGCGCCATTTTAGCAGTGCTACATACTCACTACTTGCCTAATCAAGCTGTTCGGTCTTATTAGGTACCTACTTAGCAAACCCTTGACTCGACATCCAATGATAGAACCCAGCGAACTAAGGGCTCCCAAGACGAAATGTCAGGTGGTAACAAGCAGACAAGGCGGGCGTTTAAGCTGGACCAAGCGCCTGCTTCTTCGATGTTGAATGTCCTATTAAACGGACTGGAGGGGACAAAGGGATCTAATCAAGCCTCCCGTTTAATTTGGATATTACTATGTAGGTCCGTAGATCTTATCATCTAGGGAGAGCCAACATGTGTTCCTGCATTAGCGTACCTTTTTGCAACGCTGGGGGCTGCATTGGCGCAGATTTGCCGCCACCGGTTTCTTGTGGGAATTAGGTAGCTTAAAGAGGAGACACCCCTGAAGAGCAAAGGAGCAAACATTGGACGAACGAGCGAGTCAGCGAGTCAGCGACGCGCCGCGGGGAAACCCACCTCTTAATGGAAAGTGAATAGGTGTACTTCTGTGATCACGTCCGTAATGTAATTCGATATTCTGTTCGCCTTCCCGTTGGAACATATACGCGTATGCATAGATCAACAGGTGATAGATGTATGTAGTGTACGTATGTATGTACGTTATGTACGTTATGTAGATACACTATGCCTTCAAAGCCCTCCTATGTATGTAAGTGTATTAAGAAAATCAACAGCGATATACCCGGATATATCTCGTATACATAGGCTTTAAGCCCTATTCTTTTAACCTCCCCTCTAGACCGCCAAGTGTGTTAAACATTAGCCTCTCTTAGGTCTCTTTTACGAAATATGGAGGTCATTTCAAACAATCAATGCTTGTTTGCCGGTGGCCTCTTAGAAGAACCAATCTGATCTTTAAAAAATACTTGCTCGGTGGTACTTAGTAGCCCTCAGCTCCGCTATTATTCCTGATCCTAGTCGATGTTATAAGTGGTAAAGATTTGCCATTTTTGCGGAGTTAGTCTCCCCTGTCAGCGTCCGCCACCTAACGGACCAACCGACCGTCTCTATCTATCCGTCACCTTCACCTTTTGCTTGAAACGATGGCACCCGTTCGACCCCGTTACGCCACATAGAATATGACTGGACCTAACAATTAGCCAAATACACAGGTACCTAGATGAAATTTAACAAGTCAATAGAATGGCAAAGTGTTCTAGGAAGCCTTTGAAACTTATTGCTATAATTAACTTTCCCTTTTCTTCGAGAGGCTCACAAAAGACTACGAGCTTTCAAAATGAACAAGGAAAAAAGCACGCCTTGTCGTTCAAATTGGATGGTAAAAACCGAGTGGAGCGAATCCCATAGCATTTCGACATAATCCCAGCTATGTAACTTGCTTCCTTGCCGGTTCCTTACCCACAACCTCCACCGCTGATGCATTGCTGATGTGCTCTTCTGTATGTATGTACAAACCCCTGGACGCGCTAGCTCAAAGGACCATGGAGGTGTCTATTCAGTTTAATTTCCCAACCCGCGAGGATCGTCCCCTATTCGGAATCCTTTGTGCTGCTCAAGCTATTAATACTCGACCGCCTCCATCGACACCGTCTTTCCTTCTTCTTTTCTTCAGCTCAATAAGCCATCACCGCTACTTTAGTGATTTGACTCAGCTTTGACTTCGGTCGTCCACTCTTTCACAACGCTCTTATAAGCTTCAAGCTTTTACATTCTTTTCACCTTTTTAGACCACTTAAACTACTTGTTCGTTTTACGTTCAATATCAAATACCTTCAAAATGCGTTTCGCCGGAGCCGTTTTCTTCGCTGGTGCCGCCATGGCCGGCAGCACTCTCTACGAGACTGACTTTGTCACCATTACCTCTTGCGGTCCCACTGTCACCAACTGCCCGGCTCGATCTACCGTCACCAGCAGCACCGTCTACCCGGCCTCCAGCTCCGCGACCGTCCCTGGATACCCCGTTGAGACTCCTTCTCAGTCTCAGCCCGCTGAGGTTCCTTCTTCGTCCCAGCCTGGCTACCCCGCTGAGACTCCCTCCCAGTCTCAGCCCGGCTACCCCGTTGAGAGCCCCTCGTCTTCTCAGCCTGGTTACCCTGTCTCCAGCCCTGTTCCCAGCAGCAGCAGCGCCGTCGAGAGCAGCACCAGCGTCGTTGTCCCTACTTCCAGCTACAACAACGGCACTGTTCCTTCTTACCCCACTGCTACTCCTTCCTCGTCCGCTCCCGGTTACCCTACCGGCCCCGCCAGCTCTCCTTCATCAGAGACTGCTCCCTACCCTACCACGGTGATCCCCATCACCTACACCACCTGTGTCCCTACCACCAGCATCAGCTATTCTACCGTCACCGTCAGCCCTTCTGCTCCCGTCGGCACCGCCCCTGGTGCTCCCGGTGCCCCTGGCAACTACCCAACTGGCTCGTACACTGCTTCGTAAGTGATTCTATAAATTTATGAACATCTTTAGGTATTAAGGCTAACATATAGAATCAGCAACCCTCCTACTGGTTCTTACCCCACTGGCAGCCCCATCCCTACTGCCGGTGCTTCTACCATGGCTGGCTCTGGTCTCCTCGCCGCTGCTGCCGGTGTCGCCGCTCTTCTCTTCGCTTAAGCGAACAAACTTGGTTTTCTCTGTTAATGATTCCAAAGCCGTGAAGGCAATGTCAATATGAGGCGTGAACTAGAACGGTTCGGTTGCATATGTACTTAATCCTTAATAGCGTTAATAGGCCTCGAATGCCTACGAAAATTACTTCATTCGATGCTTGTTTTCCAATGATTATCTCTGATTCGCCGTGAATTGTGAATGTTCAGTATTGTCGTTCTAGTGTACTCTCTTTGAAGGGGTGGTCTTAAAATTTCCTGTTTAGTAAGGTGGTTGCTGATCTCTATCTAATCCTTCGCTGTGTAATTTCCGATCCCTGTTATGAGATCGTCGGGAATCGTCCAATCGGGGCTCAGTACCGGTTGTTTCTACCAGTGGTCGGGAAATTATTATGCGTAAAGGATTGTTCTCATTCGACGGTAACTTTTGCGTGTATTGCGTCTTATGGTTGAAGCGATACATTCGCGGCTGTGTCTTGTTTCCTATAACTAGCTCTTGCAAGTAACGTCACACGGCTCAGATAAATTTCAGTTCCTTCCGGCGTTTAGATGTATCATTTCTGAATTTGAAATGGGTTATGCATGTTCAGCTGCTCCCATTAGTTTGTGTCCTCTAGCCGTGTCTATCCGCTAGGTACATTCTGCTACATATGAAGATCCAGCTCAAAAGCAAGTTCGATATCATAATATTCAGGCATGCCTTTTCAGACTCAAGTAGCTTACTTAAAGGAACCATTTCTTTATGGTGGAATCTCATTATAAAGCTTCGCTAAGACGTAGGCTGTGCATGGACTATCTTTAATTTATTACGTTATTGTCTGTATATAGTGATTACTTGGAGGGTTGTTCTGAGATCCTGATATACCTCATTTTCATACAATATCTTCATGTTGTTCCCTAGTATAACTTGCTCTGTAGTGATACTAGCACGAGACCATATCACCAGAGTCTAGATGACTAGTATTTACTTGATTATCGAGCTTTATATATGATTCAAGTCTATATTCAAGTCTATATTATTGCCCCACACGTTTTACCGAACTTAGCTATCAAACTCACGCAACCTCCGTGCTCGTATGTCCATATTCAACAACTGGTCACTATATCCCAATATCCGGGTTCTCGAAAAGACCAGGCAAGTACAAGAGGTTTATAGTTATTCTAGTTCAATAGTTGGCTTGGCGTACAATAACTCGTTCCAACTATCGAGCGCATCATCGAAGGACATTATTGTTATTTCACTATAGACAATTACTAATGATATATATCATTATTTTCTTTCGTTAAATCTTTAAAACAGGTAGCTATTTATAAACCCTGTAGCCAATTTAATTTGATTCCTACATGTTAGTGATATTAGAAATAATGTGAAAAAACTGATCTCTAGGATTCTTTTCGTAAGACTCCTCAACTTCCATATCATTGCTCCTACCATTTTCGCATCTCCAATCTAAGATTCGTGAACATGATGTCTTATAATATACCATTAGTCTCTTTAAACGGGACCCCTTAGAGCGAATGAGTGCCGCTTGTGATAAGTATTTTTCTAGCTTTATAGTTCTAATATATAAAGGAGCCGCTATACCATTAGAGTAGGCAGAATTAGTGTTCTCGTATATATATCAACTTTCGTCGTTAATAAAGGCGAATGCTGCTTCGAAATATTGTCGAAGTTGGATGTAATACGAACCCCTATAGTACCTAACGCCAAGATATAGCCCGCTTTACAGTGCCAGACGGACCGTCAGCCGAATCAACTAAGAGTCCCTTGTCTAATATAACTCCATACACTACGAATTAGTCGAAACTAGAGCTAATGACTTTAGGAGAGCTCCAATATGATAGATCCTGTTTCATTCCGATTTCACAATTCTTGCATGTGAGTATTGGGATTCGCAATTTTCGCTCATTGATCTTTCAAATCTGACGAGCAATTAGCAATCATGTCGCGGCTCGCGACAATTCTGCTGTGCGTTCATACACTATTCTTTAGCATCGCATACACATGGGAACACCTCTCAGAATCTGATCTTGAATCCATGCTTAAAAAGAATGAAGCAGCAACTGTAGTCGCGTGTGAGTGAAAAGCAGTCCTATTTGGCTCAATTAACTTACAGCATGAGCGGGACTAACATCTAAGTAGTTGTACATGTGAGTGTTTCTATAGAGAAAAGCGAATTTTGGGTTAAGCGGATTCTGACATTAATTTATAACACAGCCTTCAGAGTCAGCACTTTTATAATTATTCTACTATAGGTCAAGTACTAATACGATATGAGTAAAGTGAGAAGACGGAACATTTAGAGATGGAATGGTCGCTAGTGCTTCCCGAGGCGAAAGTGCCGTTTGTCAGTATCGACTGTACGGCGAACGCCGCCATATGCGCTTCACATATAGTCTCTTCATCTACAACTGTGAAATTGTTTAGCGGGAGAAACCCTGTATCGACATATACCGGCTCTAGAAGAGCGTCAGCGTTCGTGAATTCCCTAGGATTTGAGTCTATATGATAGGTAAAAGTTAACTAACGAGTTGCAGTCTTCTCGCTTGGGTCGACCGCGTACAGCGCCCCGTTGTTTCAGAGATCAATGCTGCGGCGTTAGAGGATTTTAAAAAATCAGATGAGATTGTCTTTATAGCCTACCTTAGCATAGATGACGAGGTATCTAAGGCTGCTTTCACTGATGTGGCAAGTCGATACCGCGAAGAATTTACGTTCGGAGTGGTCACCGATGGCGATGCTCTGGAGGCAGAGAAAGTAACCGTGCCGGTCGTTAAGTGCTACAAGCCACTCGACGGCGATATACACGACTTCGGCAACCCTTCAGATACTCCCGCACTTGAGGCTTTCGTAAAGGAGGCCTCGCGACCAGTCATAGGAGAACTTCTACTACATAACCACCAGCGGCTCCTCGACGTGAGTTTACTTCATAATCGTTCTTTCACGTATCTGCTAATGATATGATTATCTCCATACTTCAACTCGAAATAGTAAAGACTTACTAAAAATGGTGTAGCGTGGATGGTCAATGGTCTATGTCTTTGCTGCCACGGAGGCAGAGCGTGCTGAGATACGAAAAGCCTTGAATAAGATGGCCCGCGGCAACTACAAGAGCCTAACCATGGTGACCGTCGACCCCCTCGAGTTCCCTGGCCTACCCGCTAAGCTCGGCCTTGATCTAAATATGCTCCCAGCCGGTGCGGTCCACCAGCTTTCGAAGGATAGGATCTACCCTTATCCCAAAGGTAGGGGTTGGACCTCAAGCGAGGTTCAAGGCTGGGGTCTAGACGTCTGGCAAGGACGCGTTAAGCCCTGGACGCCGCCTGGCGTGAAAACTACATACGATGACCTGGGCGGCCGCATCAAGGCTACTCAAAAGATATCAATGAGAAAGATACCAGGTGTGAAAATTAAGGTAGCGGGCCGCGATGAGCTCTAAGACGATGAATCCTACTGCACAAAGTAAATATTTTTAATTGACTATATGGCTCAATCTCTTAGCCATCAGGGCCATATTCGACAAGTGTGCGTATTCCGTCGTGGCCCAGTAAAATTATCCTTATTCTCCAGAAACGCCCTATTCTATCCAAATGCTGGGTGATAATAGATTATAAATTACTACTATGCATAGTATGCCCCGAATGAGTCTTTGCTTTTTTCCAAAATCATGCATTTATTATGTACTTAGCAGTCTAATCCATCTCGTTCATCCCATGATACTATTACTTAGATATGGAATGTATTAACTCAATTTGACTCCTCAGCCGCCTTCTCCAACTTCTCGGGCTTCACAGACGGACCCGGCGGACCATCGTGGTCGTTTCTCGTGCGCATCTTCTCGAGGACTTTCGCGGCCTCGGCGGCGAACTTGCACTTCATGCGGATACGGTCACCATACTTGTAGAAGAGAAACGGGAAGGGTAGACACGCGAGGGCGAGGAATGCGGGGACACAGCTCGCCCAGTGGATACCAAGGTTGTTGTACATGGCTGTCGTGAATAACGGGAATGCAGCGCCGAAGAGGGATCGGAGGACGGAGTTTGCGGCTAGGACTGAGGCGGCGTAGATGACATCTGCTTCTGTGTTAGATATATGTCTTGCTGTATAGTAATAGGGATTTTAGGACTTACATGAGTCGATCATATAATTCATCAAGCTAAGGAAGACAAGAACCAGCCCAGTAGCAAAGAAACCAGATGCGATGATAGATACGATCCAGTGAATGTTAGGACCGCAAGTCCACGCGAACCAGAATAACCCGACGGGTAATAATATAGAGCCGAGTAGAGCAGGCGGCAACCTTGCTTCAGGCGGGGCATTCCCGCCGTGAGCTGCCATGGTCTTAGCGTATCGTGTATTGTCCCATATGCTGTACGAGACCGCGACTAGCATACCGACGGCGATACCCAGGAAAGCTAAACCACCGACACCCGCGGACCACCCACGATTCTGCTGGTAGACGATTGGAAAGGCGGCGAACATCATGTACAAAGTTCCGCTGAAAATAGGGGTTAGCAATCCCACATCATTTCGTAATTATGCATTAGACAGGAAGGATTCGGGGTACACATACTACACGATAGCCATATAAAGCGAAGTAAGGAGAACGATCGGTTCGCGGAAGAGCAGGATCCAAGGACGAGACAGGGCAATCTTGAATTCCTGACCAACGGTTTTCCTGGGCTTGCCAGCATCAAGCTTAGACACGTAAACTTTACCGGTCATCTCGGATAACTTCTCTGCTCGTCTACGGAGGAGGATGGGCGCATATGTCTCAGGAACGAGAAAGGTGCAGATAAACCACAGGAGACCGGTGAAGCATGCCATTAGACCTTCAACCTATTACATGAATGAGGAGTTAGTGGATATTTACTTGGGGAGAATAGGGGTTAGAAAGGTAGTTACGTACCCATCGCCATCCTCCTGCTGTACCGAGGAAACCACCAGCGATTGGGCCAATGGATGGACCGAGGAAAGGAGCCTAGAAGAACGAGAATTAGTTTTCCTATAGTTACGATTCTAGATTGGACGAAGAACGTACGGTAGCAAATATAGCAGTAGCCAAACCTCTGTCCTTAGCGGTGAACATGTCGGCGATGACTCCGCCAGAGTTAGTCAGGGGCGAACTTCCAAAGGTACCAGCGAAGAAACGGAGGATTATGAGCGACTGAATATTCGGAGATCCCGCCGCGCCGGCGTTGAACGCGGTTAAGCATCCGTACTGTAAGGATTTAGTATTAGTAACTGTCCATAGCCGGCCGATAAAAGGGGTCTAGATCGAGTGTTCAGCTTACCGTAATAAAGAATAGCATTTGTCTACCATACATCTCGGATAACGGAGCCCATAACAGCGGCCTGTAAATGACACGTCAGTACGATGATACGCCGCAGCGATGAGAACGATATAAACCGTTACGTACCCTACAGCAAACCCGAGGACGAAAAGTGAGATACCTAGAATAGCGATCTCCTCACTGATCCTGAACTCGCGAATAACGTCACCAATACCCCCTGAATAAGCCGTCGAGACAAACGTAACTGCGAGCACGGCAATGGCCTGTAGAGCCGTGATGCCCCATTTCTTCCCCGTGGAAAACTTTACCGGATTCTTGGGGTCGTCGGGGAGGAAGTCAACTATAAAAGGGTCGTCCTTCGTCCCGCTTCCCCTGTATTTCCATTCCATCACTGCGGGAGTAATTCCAGGTAGGTTGAACTGACGATGCCAGTACGATAGCTTCTCGTTTGGCTTCTGTGCTTCCACATCACTCCGAGGAGGTTGCTGTTCCGTTATGGTGGCGGACGACTCGTCCGAAGACGACTCGGGCGACGACATGATGGGCAAGTCGTGATAGTCTCGGATGAGAGCGAGGTGTATATGGAAAGCTTTACTTGAGCTACACAATATCTTGTTTAAAACGTCTTGGGGGGGAATAGGAATAGAAGTAGAAGAGGCTTATTGTCTATGAGGTATGTAGGTACCTATGTAGGTAGATATGTATATGAGAAATTAGGACCCAACCAAGGGATCAGCCAAAAGAGTCCCTACGGGTGAGCTATCAAAGTAATATATAGGTCCCGCTGGGGAAATATTTACACACTATGTAGAAATACATTTTCTTTGTTTAGACACGGATTTAGGTACTTATGGATACCGTCTGGTGTAACACAACCGGCATCTCGCCTCTCGGTCCCTAGAGATCGAATCTACTGGGTAAGAGTATTGATTTAATGTGAAAGGTGGTGATTTATGTGAGGTCCCCTTGGAATGCCACATCCTTTGGTTTACAAATTATGCAATATGATTCAGCTGAGAACGAAATCCGTAGTCTATTTTTTATTTTTGAGCTTGTCCGGGCCTTCTCCGTGCCTCTTGAGCCCGAGGAACAGCAATGTTGTTTAGTTCTCATCTCATATCTATGACATAAGCTCCGGAGTCCCATTGTTACATTCTTCAATGTTCTACCTACATGGTAGATGTAGTGGTGTTACCAAATGGCACCCTACCAAACGGCACATGCCGGAGTAAGCAACGTCAATATTTGCGAGTCGCATGGATTCTTGATCTTAATCAACGTCTAAACGTGTACTAGTCGTACTAATTACCTAGTCCCAACCTGATGGGACTGTGGGGCTTTTGCAGGTTTAAACAGTGATGATGACGATACGGGGTTTATTCCAAACCCGGTCCGACTATATATTTACCTATGTATTGACATTTGCGAATACGTCTGTTGATACATAGTGTTTAAGGGCTTTGATGGCTACCTTTTAAAATGATTATTCCTTTTAAAATGATTATTTAAAGTTATACCCTTTCATTATAGCTTAATGTAACAATCTATAAAATAACCCCAGCGAAGCTAAGCATCTCTAATTTCTCCCTTCCGTATTTACCTATGATTGGTGAAATAATAGTGTTTGCTTGTTCTCTCGCACTGACAGGACGCACAGGACGCACAGGACGGGATTCGATTAGGACGCATATGTAGCCGCACGTTTATGTTGGTCGCGAAACCCATCCCCTTTCCGAGAGTGTGTGACTTATACCGCTCTAGTCAATAGGACGGCGCAACATATATCATCTGCGGCCCTCGGGGCTGTATTTCTGTAATATTCAAAGAAAGGAAATTTACCGAAGCCGAGGTTAGAAGGAATCTAAACCAGGAATCGCAACTGCGTGGCGCCCTTTCGATCGCGTGGCCCTATCAGGCTTACGGAGGATCCCTAGGGCTTTTTTTTTAAAATCCATGAAGACGGTATCACCAAAGCTCCGACCATCCGACTTGCTTCTCAATAAAGAAGATATATGTGTAACTGTTGGGCACGGATGATGATCTTATTAGTAGATGCGGACTTGGCTGACCGACCCTCCGCCATCTCCGCCCGTCTCATGTGCGCGTATGTAAAATCGAGCCTTATTTGTATTTTGATTGGTTAAAGCACACGTCACTGACTTATTTAACCTAGTCGTATGTCGGAAGGCTGATAAGATCGAGATAATTATATCAAGTAACTAGTAACTCGGTAGCAATTCATACTACCGAGCTACCGAGCGACCGAGCTGAGAGATTCGTTCACAAGTTTCGAGGTGTTATTTCGAGTCCGTGATAAATACCGGATTGATACAATTTCCGAATATATTTAGATACTCATAGGAGACGACCTCGTTCGATTCGCAATGTTGTAAAAACCCGTTCCGTTCTCCTCCCTGGATCTGGGCCTTCGGGAGAGCACATGGCTGCGTCTGATTGACAATGCGGTCGGCCTTTCCGCTTACGGTGCCCAACCTACCAACCTGCAAGGCCATCACATAGAAGTACACACTACTGTGTGGCTGCGTGGGATATCTATATGTACCTACCTACCTAGGTAGGTAGGTAATCTCACAGTTTAGTCCGGACAACCATCGCAACTGTTCAACTAGCTTGCCGCCAAGACTCCGGACGAGGGATTTGGAGAAGGCCAAAGACCATCTCGAATTCATACTATGTATATGGGCGCATGTGTGTAGAACGGGACCGAAAGACATGTTGCCATCCTGAGAACTGGAACTCTAGGTGGCAGATTTTCAGCTTTGATGGACAACAAAGCACAAAGCTAGTGGACCCGGATCTCGATCCTTGAGGATATAAAACATACGATGTCCTTTCCAGGCATTTGGAAAAATGAATCATCGAAGTTGCCTAGGTGAAATTCTCTCGATAAAATGAAGAGTGGCGGTAATAGTAGGTGAATATGTCTCGTATTCATCAATAACTTGAACAAGCTCTAAACAAGCTGGGTAATAATACGGAGATCCTACTCTTACATATGTAGAACTAACGTTGGTGGAAATATGTAGTGTACGGAGTACATGTGTACACAATTAGATGCCTTAGGTAGGTACCTAAGGTACCTATGTAGGTAGGTAGGATCCTTAAGAGGATATATGTATTGATTAGATCAGGCAAACATCTAAAAAAGATGGCAACCAGCCGCAAGATATGATATCTACAGGTAACTAGGTAATGTAAGTTATCAGATGTGGCTAGTACCTAATATAAGCTACCTAGGTACCTAAGTTAGCTTCAAAAAGTTAAATTTATAGCGTAGATTGTATGTAGTTTTCCTTATCGATTAAAGATCCCGACCCAAGATTTAATTTTACATTTTAAGTTGCATTTTGAATTGCGCGTTACGAACCTTCGCTCTTACAACCCCCCTATGCAAGACATACGGTACAACCAACGTCCTGCACTCCCGAGCATGCGGCTGAACATGCTCTGGGAAGAATGTCTCTGTATCATGAGACAGCTGATATACTATCGGCAACGCCATCCACTGGCGGCAACTTGAAAACTCGCATATTTGGGAAGAAGGACCTGAAGAAGGACCTAAAGTCTCCTCAACAGCAAGTCTACGCCCTAGCATTAGAGACTTGTAAATGGAGTCCTGTGCTAAAAGAAGTTATTGATAATTCAGAACTCTTACGTCATGAGCGCAAGGTGAGCACCCTTACTTTAGGTACCTACTCAATACCTACTCAATACCTACTCAATAGGAAAACTCCCAGCTTCTCGCTCTCAGCCTTGCTAACTACCTAGGGATGCATAGCTTAGCCCCTTGCTGGCCCTACTGCTCGTCCATGACTTCATATTATCTAAGAAAGGTATTGCGCTTCCTGCTAGTCATGGTCTCAGGGCTTCCATTGAGCGTCATAAGGCGCGTTTGAATGCCGAGTTCACGAGGGCACGCCTACGGAGGAAAGCTGGGTCAGTCGAAGCTCTTAGGGAGCAAGTAACCGCCGAATTCTTGGGCGGGATAGCTGCTTACCCACGATGGGTGCGTGTAAATGCCCTGAAGACTACTGTTGAGAATCAATTAGCAACTACTTTCGTTGCTTTCACTAGGGTTCTCGGCGTTGATGAGGTTACGGCTGCTCCTGGCAAATTCCTATATGTCGATGAGCATATCCCGAACCTTGTAGCCATATCCCCGAGCTTTGAGATCACCAAGACGGCAGCCTATACGTCCGGAGCTATAATATTACAGGATAAAGCCTCTTGCTTCCCCGCCTATCTACTAGACCCTCGCTCTGAAGATGGCGACGTCATTGACTCTTGTTCGGCCCCTGGAAACAAAACAACTCATCTCGCAGCCATCGTACATTCTCGAGTCCCAGAGAAGGAGGAATGTACTCAGACGGTATACGCATTTGAGAAAGATCCAAAGCGAGCGCGGACCCTAGAAAAGATGGTAAAGCTGGCGGGTGCCGAGGAAATTACGCGAATGAGCTTCGGCCAAGACTTCCTTAGGGTCGATCCGAATTCTGAACTGTTTGCAAATGTTGGCTGCTTGCTTCTAGATCCTAGTTGTTCGGGTAGTGGTATAGTTGGTAGGGATGAAATGCCTGCGATATACCTCCCTGACGTACCAGGCGCGTTCAAGAAGCCGCTTCCTAACTCAAACCGTAAGCGGAAGCATGATGATTCTGACGCTGGTAAAAACACGCCACAGCCGATCATGGTCGATGACGATGGGAAGGAAACGGTAGTTACCTCCGAAAAGGAATTGGAGGCACGCTTAGAAGCACTATCGTCATTTCAGCTTGTTCTGCTGCTCCACGCCTTCAAATTCCCCGCTGCAAAGAAGATCACATACTCAACTTGTTCGATCCACGCCCAGGAGAACGAGCAAGTTGTCCTGAAAGCCCTACAATCTGACGTTGCCAAGGAAAGGGGCTGGCGCATATTACGGCGGGACCAGCAGGTCCGAGGTCTTCGTGAGTGGCCGGTTCGGGGATCCGTCGAAGCAAGCGATGGAGATTCCGAGGTTGCGGAGGCGTGCATTAGATCTTATAAAGACGACGGCCGGGGTGTCATGGGTTTCTTCGTCGCTGGGTTTGTCCGCGATGTGAAATCTGCTTTCGAGGATGGTGATGGACCTTATATTCGCGATGATAGTGGTCGCATTATTAGAGACAGCATGGGTATGCCGACGTTTAAGCCGGGATATGATCCTAGTTCTATGAGTAGTGGTAAGAGGACCGATCAATCTGCACGAGCTGATGTCACTCAGTATGGCGCGGGCGAGGGCGAGGGCGAGGGCGAGGGCGAGAAAGATGAGGATGAGGATGAGGGAGAAGAAGACTATGACATGGATTCTAGAGCCGCAAGCGACTTGAGCAGCGATGGTAGTAGCCAAGGCGATTCTGGTGAGGGGGAGTGGGATGGCTTTGATGATTGATATAGAATACCATTTTATATAACTACGATCTACCTATGCCTGGATAAATTAGGTACCTACCTAGGTAGGTAACCTAGTAATAGTCTAATACCATGAGTACATTCATTTACAGCCTCTTGGATGGCTCTTGACCTCATCAATATTTTCCATGTAAACTTGATACCTACACAAGATAGAGCTTAGGTTTGTAATTAAAATACCGCTGTGTTTATGCTAAATGTTCATTTCGTATTCTAGGTACCTGATATACGGGAAGTGAAACTCAATAGGGGAGTTAATTACAGGTATCTATATACCCAACTGATATAGGTTATAGGAATCTTGGTAGATTCTCTAGCTTATATTTAGATCTATATCATTTCCCTTGCTGTCTAGATTAGACTACGACGAACATAGCTCGGGATAAAAGGAAATATGAATCACACGGATAACTATTAGCTATAAATGATTCGCTCGGAGTCCAGATTCGGGCTCTGCGCATGGAAGTATATATACCTGTCAAAATCGAACAATGATGTTCATAAATTGTGTACAAATATGCTACATCAAGAAGTGAAGATGAGCGCAAGCCACGTATCCTCTAAATGTGACCCGTACATCGCCCAATTTTAAGTACGCCCCTGATCAAGGTATCGACGACAGCGAGGCGTCGCTGGACTTTTCTATGTCTCGCAGGCTTTTCCTACCCTACATATCCAAGAATAATAACAAATCAAATACGTCCCAATATCACATGCCCTCCCATGAATCCTCTATGATGCGACCGACCCTCGACAGCGCCACGCAATCCCTACAAAGTCGTGTACGGACATAGAATCAAATAATTGACTAGCTGGTTGGCCACATGCGCACCTGCTTATCGGCGGCCGTGTACGTTGTGCTGGTGGCGCTTGATGTGGCCGTGGCCGTGTAGGGGAGCACGGCGTCTGCGGGGAACAGGCGTGGCCTCGGGCTGCACAGTGGTAGTCTCAGTGACGTATACGACGTCCCAGACGGTGTCAACATTGGGATCGCTCTCCTCGGATGATTCTTTTACTGCAGCGGCGGTGACGACAGATGCTGCGGCCACGGTGGATGAGCTGGGTCGTTCGATGAAGGCATTTCCGGTAGGGACCGAATCCGACTCAGCCGTCGAAGATTGCGCAGAAGATTCCTGAGCGGCGCTGCTTGCCTTGTACTGTGGTATCCAATGTTAGTAACAACGTTCATATGCCTTGGTCCGTGTATAAAATGCTAGGTCATGTTCAAGAGGCAAAGGAAGAAGGCACCGAAATAAGTTGGAAAAGAAAGTAAAGAGGTCCGGGAGTTACTTACGGTCGAGGTGGCAGGCTTCTCCGACGAGGAAGAGTCAGAGTCGGAGTCGGAATCAGAGTCGCTGGAAGAACCCTTGCCCCAACCAGTAACCGGGCAGTTGAGCGGGAGGGACTTCAGAGTCGTCGCGGCCTTCACCATGGCACCGATAGCAGGCTCGATGGTACAATCCTGGTTGTCGTTGACGCCACCGGGAATGTTGGGACAGTTTTCCATACCGAGGGTACCAACATCGCAAGTGTCGATAATAGTCTTGAGGGTGTCCTGGTCCCAGCCGGAGATAAAGTCACCGTGCGAACTGTAGCCGGTAGCATCACCGTTGGATAGAACGAAAGGCTGAGTCTTTCCATCAGGGGTCCACCTATCCTTGAACGAAGGAGTATCCCAGTAGACCTCGTAGAAGAGGTGAGGGACGTGGATCCATCCGGCGGGGCAGGTTAGTAGTCCGTTCTCAGGGGTAGGCCATGCCATGTTGTTCTCGTAGTCATTAAGACCAGCTTCGGGATTGTAGCAAGAAGGGAAGTGGATGTCCTGACGGAGGGGAGAGTAGGTACCGTCGCAGTCGTAAAGGGGGAAACCCGCACCTGCGCCCTGGTTTTGGGGGTCCTGTAGACCGGCCGTGGTTCCGTCAGAATCCACGGGGTAAGACGGAGGATCGTAGCTCTGTCGAGGGCAAGTCCATTGAACTGGCTGGATTGGGCCCCTAGTAGGGTCAACATTGCTACCACCTCCAAATTTGGGAGGATCTCTGGCTTTGGTATCACCACTCAACATCTTCAACCCAATGGGGAACGGCTCGATAGTACCATTGGTGGGCTCGAAGCTAAACATCTATTAGCCAAATAAACTTCACCTATAAAAGTCATAACAGGAGAACGTACAAGTAGTACACATTCATGTAAAACAGGGGGACCTTTTCGAAGCTACCATCCTTGGGATCCTGAAAGAAGAGAGACGGAACCCAGTAGTTGCTCTTGTCGTTCTTGATGGTGGTCGTAGTACAATCCGAACTTAAGAGATCGTCACCCTTGGTAGAAATACCGAAGTTACTGCCTCCCATGATACTGTGATAATGGGTTGCTTCTGTTCCGGGATTGACAACGGGATCTATGGGACCTTCGGTCAAGAACTTGTGTTGGCCGGTAAAATGGAGGACGGCGAAGGTCGACTCCGTCTTCTGTGCCGCAGCCGTGGCGGCCACGGAGGCCAAAGCACCAACAGTTGCGTACTTCATGTTTGCTTCCCTTGATATGCCTCAAAGTATCTGTTCTATTGTGATGGGCAATTGATCGTAATGCCTAGAACTTTTTGTTTCAGGGAATGATATTCTTTTAAATGCTGACACCGGACCAAGCCTTTAATAAAGATTGTCTGACGAGTAGTCTGTGGGCGGTGATTTTAAGACTCGACTTGAGCGCTGATAGGGGGGGGGACCGGTCCAAGAAAGAAGGGACAAACAAGAGATTTGTTTGGTAAATGAACGGTAGACTCAGCCGGCGGAGCTCTGAAGGAGTGTGAATCGCGACAAGCAAATGAGCGAACGGTTAAAACCCAAGATAGCGGATAGAGGTGAAGAGGCGGAGAGAGGGGAGAAGAAAAAAAAAATTAGAAAGACTACCGAGGAGGTTCGTATATTAATTAGTGGACCACGATCTTTCAGCCTATCGGGAGGGTAGGGGGGTAGGGAGGTAGGGAGGTAGAGTAGTGTATGTCGGTAGGGTATGTATGGGTAGCCAGGCCGCTCGGCAAGAAAATAGAAACCATCTGATAGTAGCTTCGGTACCTTATGCAGGTGTAATTCAGCCATGCAGACATGCCATGGTAAGCAAGGTAGGTTGACGTGAAGGTGGAGATTTAGAAAGGGGTTGGGTGGGCTTTGGTGGATTTTGGTAGGTAAAGCTGGGCTGACTTGGGTTGGAAAACAGAAAAACATTACATGATAGGCTGGTTGTTCCATGCCACACTCCTACAAAGCTAACCAGAGAATGGTTGGCGCAAAGTTATTCGTCGATTCGTCATGCAGGGGAAAGCAGGGGAAACGCAGGGGAATGGCAGGGCTAGCGGCAAATCCGTCCCCAAAACGACCGAGAGAGAAAACAGAAATTCGAGGGTTTAAACCGGGAAAAGGATCTCTCTCTCTCTCTCTCTCTCTCTCTCTGAAGTAACCCTTTCTCTGAGTGCCAAGAAAAAAGGACTTACGGTAAGGGTCTCCCCTCTTTTACATACAACATAAAACCCTAGGTACATACACTATGTAAGTACGTTTGTATATAGGTAGGTAACTATAGGTAATTGACAGTAGTGAGAAACAATATAAGACCTACATACATATTCCCTTATTGCAATACATAGTACGTGATTAAAAAGTCCCATGTATTTCGAAACAGAAGGACCCCATCTTGTTCATCTTGTTCATCTCCGCCTAGCTCCTTTTTTTTTTTTTTTTTTTTTTCTCTTGGTGGACGAATATTTATTATGGGGAGGGATCGATAAAGGCCTGGGATCGATTGACTAGGTTAGACTAGACTAAACTAGCCGGGATCAAGTTTCGTTTGGTTTCTATATTGGTTTCCATATTCCCTGGCAATTGTCTTGTTCTTTCGCCTTGTCGAGGATCGAAAGCGGGCCAGAATCGCAAAACCAACTTTAGTGGGATGACGACAAGATGTTGCTGATCATTTCCCCCTTAATAAAAGAGGAAAACCAGCCCTGCCAGGTACGAAGTGACTCGGTACTTAATTACCTAGGTACATAGTGTATGTACATTTCATTTCCATTAAGATCGGGTGGGATCTGAAACGCACTAATGTGGGTCATAGAAAAGTATAGGCTTATTCGTGTTATTCTATTGGTCCCAGAGGCCGGATACTACCGCTATTGGTAGGTAATTAGAGTATTAGGGAAGATCAGGTACCTGGCAGCATTTCACAACCACTAAGACGACCTGACCCCTTTTACCAAAGGTTATTCGAAGTAGGGAATAGGGAATAGGGAATAGGGAATAGGGAATAGGGAATTTGATGCCACTATTTGGAACTTGCCAACCTCCTATCCACCGTGGGTATTTACATATTTACATAATATACTGCTTACTACGCATTAGCCTCGGCAAGGAGTAGATGCCCAATATTCCCCTTACTGTAAAAGGATATTAAATGTTTGTTGTTTTTATTGTTAACTACCTACCTACCTAGGTAGGTAGTTATTCCTTCTTCTATAATTTCGTGTCGGACGAGTACGTGTTAACCTTCAATAAGACGAGCGAGCATACGTATACACATATGTCGAAAAACTTGAAATATCCAAGCAGCAGCATTAAACACATCCACTTAATTACCTAACGTAGTTACATACCTACGACGTAAGGCCCGCCAAGGCGACGGGACACGATGTTACACCGGCTATTGTTTACCATCCCGACGGGAACTCGTCGTATTAAACCCAGCCCAGCCCAGCAAGCTACCTACTACATACTAGTGTATGTATGTACACTAGGTAGGTAGATATGCTGGCGTGGTGGGCGAGCTGAAAAGTAAAAGAGGAAAATCAAAGCCACCGCCTTGCAGTTGCGCGCGGCTGGAAAACTTGATCTGCGTGCCAATCGATTTTGTAGACGCTGATCTTTCCTTGGCGCGAAAACACATTACTTATTCGTAGGGACCGTAACTTAGGTACCTACCTAAGGTATTCTACACTATAATTACTATGTCTAGGTCGCATCCAGCGCTTCACCGACGGGATACAATATAATAGTTAACGAAATAGTTCACACCGCATCAGGTAAGTTCAGGTAACGCGTGGTCTCTACGCCGGCCGAAGTAATAAATATATAAATATATTAATAGCTCCCGCTGCGCTACGTCGGACCGAACTGTACTAATTCGCGTGTCTGGATGATTGGTTCTATGAAAAGAAACCGGGTCGATACCAGACGACGTAGATTAAATAAACTATAATCTCATGTAGGTCCCCGAGCACGATCTGTTTCTACCACCTGGTACGATTCGGAGAATATCTACATTCTGTCTGTGTTGGCGATGAGAACCAGATAGAATCAACTTGATCGGCAGTGCATACGGTGAGGAGATACGATCTCTCCCTCGAAACTTATACGAGCTTCGACCAAGTCAAAACTGGTTTGTGCCTGTCAAAGCCACCCCAAAACAAGTTACGAAGATAGAGTAACTAGTAACTATACGACTCCTCCTAGTAAGTGTAGTAGCGAGTCGCCCTTACATCCACTAGTATGAATCATAGATCGGCTTCAGACATAGTCACGTATAGGCTATCTCTGCATGATTAACAATTTATATCAAATGGTATCCTGTATCCTTTCCTTAGCCCTAATCCTAATCCTAACCCTAACCACCGTAGACCAATGCCGATCCATGAACTCGATCCTGTATAGACACCCTTTGACCCGAACGCCGTTGACCAAGGTCCGACACATCTATTTCCGTCGGCTTACACGGCATTACGTTAGCGCCTCCTAGGCGATCTTCTCAGGTACGCTTCTGCAAATGTTTCCTCATCTATCTCCCTTCCCAAGTCATTAGTCGTCAGAACCGATAATATCGACTTCTCGACTTCATCCCGCATGCCCATCAACTGGTCCTCCTCTATCCATCCCGACTCTAGTGCGAACCTCACGATATCACTAGCGCTTCCGAATCCCGGTACATCGTCGGCGGCATCGGGGTCGAGATATGTCCAGAATTCCTTCGTAGCGCGTTTGAAAGCGTTGACCTCCTTCTTAGGTCCCTTGAAATGCTTCACCATCCATTGGTAGATGTACGCGAGCCATAAGACATTCGTGTAAGGCTCGTGTTGAGCCCAGCAAATTGGGCCGTCGATTCCCTCTTCGTAAGGTGTTTTGTGACTTTTGGGGGGTAAGCACACTCGGTCTCCTCGCAGCATAAAGGATCTCATACGTCTATACACCTGGCACTGCGGTGCGTGTTCGCTAGTGAAGATGCTTAAATCTCTCTCTAGATCATAAGCAATGGGTAGCGTATCTTCGTCCTCGTAGTCGGCGTGAGCTCGAGAGAGTCCGTAGTCGAGTATTGTCACGTCGAGACCGGAAAATCCAAAATAGCTAGAACGCCCTCGGTCCGTCGTGGGAATCGGTTCTGTTATCCTACGGATGCATAAGTTTCCCTCGTGAAGATCCCGATGCTAGCATCGTTAGTTTAAGGCGTCTGGTGAAAAGGGATATGATCTACTAACCTCAAATTCTATATGAGCTTCGGCACGAGCGAGTGCGATGGCGACGTGAAAGAATATGTCCCATAGCTGGTCGGCAGATCCTAGCTCAAAATCCTCAAGTGCTGTCCCTGCGTCACCTAGCTCAACGACTAGGAACTTGGTGCCAGGCAAGTATCGGCTCGGCGACGGATAGAATTGAAGTCTATCTGGATCTTGCCGTTTTAATTTCTTGTGGAATGTCTGGTGTGTCTCGAGTAACTCCTTGCAAGCTTTCCCCTGAACTACATATCTTTCCTTGTAGACGACGAAGCCTGGTATGTCGGCAAGCCACTCCGAGATCTTTAATTCGCCCATCAAGTCCGACTCAGAATGTGGTTCTTCGTCAACAAGCCCTGATTTTTGTTGAGGTTTTGTTTGTGCCTTTATGGGCGATTCCATCCGGATGACTTTGATGATGCTAGTCCCGCGTTCGTTCGTCACGCGGTAGACTTCTGCGTAAGAAGCCTCCGCTATCTTGACGATCTTATCGCCTGGTGGGCATATGTCGGCCCAGGAAAGTACTTGTAGTTCCTTCTTTACTTCTCCATCATTAAGTTGTTCTCGTATTTCCGGTTTAGGTGGGCTTATTACTGGGAGTCTTCGGAGTTGGGCCGGGGTAAGGGGTGGTGGTGGTTTTAGGAGAGCCTGTTGCTCTTTTCTTCTGGGAGAGCGTCGTAGTGAATCTAGTGGTGCAATGTTTTGGTCTTGTATCGCCATAGCAGAGATTCCTCCAACCAATTCCTCCAGCACTCTTTTATCGGAATTACCATTGTCCTGTTCTTCTATCACTTTCTGGGGCCGATTTCGCATTGGTGTCTGTGGTAGGTCGACGAATAAACGATCGGCTTTGGGTTTCTTGGATTGTTTTCCGTATTTACGTAGAGAAGTTTGTTTCGACATTGTCTCTTTGCTTGTTCTTCCGGTTGGATTCTAATCGCATTCATTATTTATTATGTATTGTTTTTGCATTTTACGTTTTGCGTTTTGACTTTGACGGCGATAATTTAATTATTGACTTTACATAGTAAGTCTTTCACTGCGGGTTGCCGGGTAACAGGTCTAAACCTAATACGTTAAGTTCTGCACAGAGTTAGAAAGTCTTAGGTAAAGTTCAAGCCACAATTTGTTTAGGGCCAGATGTGGAGAATCTCCCCAAAACCCCAACTCTTGGGTGTGTGCACGTTCCAATTCCGCGGTTTAAGCTGTATGTACTACCTACATAGTATGTATGTACGTACCTTAGGTAGTTTAGGTTTTGCGGGCAGGCAGGTTAGGTAATTACATGTACCTACCTAGGTACCTAAGCGATTTATTGGAGATTGCTACCCAGAAGTACATAGAGAAAAGCTCCAAATTGTTCCACGTCTCTTGATCTTCGACCTTCGACCCTCGATCTTCGACTCCACCTCCACCTCCACCTTCTCAACCTCGCCGCGCACACCAAAATTCCGCGACGAGTCCCGTAACCATGGCGGACTTTTTCAAGAACATTGTTGGAGGTAGCAAGTCTTCTGCTACTCCGGTTCCCTCTGCCGATTCAGGTAAGTTATAAGTTATATCTTATAACTAGTTAACAATCCCAAGTCGCACTTACAAGTTACGCGACAAGAGTTGCTCCTTGAACACCTAGTCTGAAGCCAATCCTCAACAAATATACAACTCTTACACCTCAATTGCTTTACCAGTATGTCCAATTACATAATTAACACTTAACCTTCTAGACTTTGCCGATTTCGCCGATGCGCCTTCACCAGCGCCTATACCATTCGAGACTGTCCCTGGTGGTGCTGGCCTCGGCGGCCCTGTGCCTACCGCTCGTCCGTATACGAAATGGTACAATATTCATGAGCGTCATAGTCTAAGTGATTTCCGAGCTGAGGGTATCATCTTGGTCATCATTGCTGTCATATTTACCTTGCACTTCATCGGCACGAAGCTCAATCGCGCCAAGGCGAGAGCATGGATCAAAGCCCACGCTCCGATCCTCACCGCTGAATTCGCGCTTGTCGGCTTTCGTGGCGTACCGCAGCAATCTAACCAGGATCCTGAGAAGCTGCTAAAGGCCAAAAGCTTGTTCGAATACGCGAGTTATGCGACTGGTCGACAGAATGTCGCCTTCATGGACATCAAGTTGACCCTGAAGAAGCGCTTCAACCCCGTAATGACTGGTTTGGAGACTGCCTTGAGTTTCTTCTTCGATAGCTTTGCTGCCCCCGAGGATGCAGTCGAGGCTGTTATCTACCCCTTCGACGGTAAGGAGGCTCAGATTGTGCCCGGCCTACCAGGCGCCGCTGAGCTAAGAAGCAAGGATTCTAAGAGCTCTTTCGATGGGTTTGTCTGGGCCATTGTCAACAAAAACAATATGAAGAAGCTCCGAGAAGACCGCTATGATCTGTCTATTACCTTTACCAAGGACAATGCCAAGCTGCCCATCTGGACAACAGTCATGAGCGAGAGCGCTGAAGTTACCCAGACGCTACTGACAGATGAGCTTGCTTCGGCCATCAAACAAGCTGGTGATCTGTTTGATTACCTTATTATCAGTGATCAACCTGTTGACAAGCCTACTAAGTAAGTGCTCCCTTTTGGTAGTAATACCCGCTCTTCGTCATGTATAGCCAGCCTATTGCGGCATTACGGCATTACGGCATTACGACATTGCGGTTATACATAAATAAGACGATACGCTTTGCTGCCTGGATTCCTACAAAATGAAAATTTGCTAAATATATCATAGGATGGATGAAACGATTCCCCGCAAGCGCCTTTACCTACGGTACCGTCTTCCCTCGTCTAACAACTACGATGACCTTGCCCCCCTCCTAGCCTACTTCGTCCGGATCCCCGATCACCTAGCGTCGTCGGCACACTTCCGACCGGAGATCCTCCGTAAGATCAAGGTTGTCCGAGACGAAACCATTAAGCAGATCCAGAAGGCAGCTGAGGAGGAGAAGGCCGAGGAGCGACAAGCCGAGCGCGACAAAGCAAGGAAGGCTAAGCGTGACGCCGAGCTCAATGCCCTAGACGCCAAGGCGCAGAAGAAGTACCTCGAGAAGGAGAGGGAGAAGGAACTACGCAAGTCATCAAGGAAGCAGACCGTCCGCGCGTAGCACGCACAACCAGGTAGTGCGCGATTAGACCACCACGACATTGTCCCGTCCAAGTTCCCCAAGAACAGTCAAGGACAGCTGCCGTGCGGAGATAAATAGACGTATGTGATAGGGTCAGGTGCTGTTTTCGTCGCCGACCCCAATATTTGACGTGTACATGTAGTAAAAAAACGCCCGGCGTGGAACATATCAAGTGTACGCTAGCAATGTCTATTTGAATAAACGTATGAAATTTGTTTAAATTGTTGCTTATTGCTCTACGTTGCCTACCAGTATATAAGGGTCATGAAGGCTGTATTGATCACGTCTGCTATACCTAATGGAATTCACCTCTTATCTTTAGGATATAGATCCTCCTACCTTGAACCGAACAATGCTTAAGAGCTAGGAGCTTGCTTAGCCAAAAGATCCTCGACACGCTTGACCTTGTCTGCAGCCGTCTGTTTCTTGTCAGTCCTGGTAAGAGTAAAAGTATATTATTAGCCAACTCGGTCTATATTACTCTCTCTCTCTCTCTCTCTCTCTCTCTCTCTCTATATATATATTTAAGAGACCACCGTCATAGGAAGATGATATCGGTAGAGGAG
This sequence comes from Daldinia concentrica, assembly GCA_902805455.1. NCBI lineage: Eukaryota > Fungi > Ascomycota > Sordariomycetes > Xylariales > Hypoxylaceae > Daldinia > Daldinia concentrica. Next base: position 101,728 of record CADCSW010000015.1, read on the forward strand.
TATAGGAAAATGTAGATTTGTACATGAGTATAAGTAGACGAACAATAGATAGATGAGGCCAAACGACAGGTAGTAAACCAGGCAAAGGAGACATAAAACATACCTAGTCCCGACCCTCATCGATGACTGCACGCGAACAACACCCTTAGAGTGGACGACGCTGTGCGCCTGTCCGATGACTTTCATAACCTCGTCCCATGATCCCTCTAGTGTCGATTAGCGAGTAGAACATATTAATCTATAGTTCAATAGGAAAAGTGGTAGAGTACGGCATAAGATGGGATTGTCATATGGTACAATAAGGAAGTAAGGAAGTAGAATAAGGGGGGAACTTACCGACAGTAGTCCCCGCAGAATGCATCGTGTAAGTGAGTCCACTCGCCTTAAGTAGCTTCTGCACCTCGGCTACTTCTTCTGCGACTGAGACGCTGCCTGTACCGACCTATATATGTATTAGTCTATATGAGATTATACGAGCAGGAATAAGATAATCGTGTGTGTGTGTGTGTGTATAGGAAGCGTATATGAAGGCCAGATAGATACAAAGACAAACTGACTCACGGGAATCAAACAGAAATCAGCATAGCACCGTTCCGGCGTCGCAACGTGCGTATACTCCATAGCTGACTGGAAGCGATGTCCTAATCCCACTCTTGAAGCCGTCGGACGGGCAGACGATAAAGTAGCGAGTCGAGTTAGGTGCGACGACTTATTTCGTAGGAGACTCGGAAATGGCGGGAATAGGGCTACGGGCATTTACTTTATACTAAATTACGTATACGCAAAGATTGGTTACCTGTTATAAGTGAGTCGAGGTTGAGGCTAAGGTTGAGGTTGAGGTTAATATTGTATCAAGTTTAACGGATGATGATGATGATGATGCAGAAGAAACTCGACTAATACCAAAATCCCCGCAAACTACATAGAGCTACATTAGGTAGGTACTTACATAAGACATTTATAGCGTATATACCTATATATATATTAGTTATTATTATTATTAGCATTACATGTGCAATATCAGCACGAAGAAGACTAATAAGATTTAATACGTTTATGAAAGTCACCTACAGGAGTAATACGAATCTTATTTGAAAAAAAGGGGTCTTCATTCATCTCTTAATACGGCAGCTATATATACCTAATATATATATATATATATAATATAATATCATCCATCCCCCTTTCAATAAGCCTTAACGACGGCAATACATGCGTGATATAATGCGTAGCGCGATAAACAGCGCAAGACAATTCCTCAGCTCTAGATACTTACACAACAATGCTAGCGCTATGATGGTATCACTAATATGATAATGATGCAAATGTTAATCAGAGGCGATGATAATGACGGTGATGACGACGATGATGCTATGAGATGCGATGAGATGCCAAATAGCAAATGAAGCAAAGCATGAATGAATACCCCTTCAAAGCCAATTCTTCCAACTTCTTCTACTAACCATAACTCCTGCATCTTTCTATAATTAAGACCGGGGTGCGTGTTCGTAGCTCAACTCGAATAAGTCGCAAGTCAATGTCGTAATGATACCATGTAAATATAAAAAGCCTGTCTGTCTGTCTGTCTGTCTGTCACAAGACGAGGCAATCAGAAATGGTCCTGGAAGCATCGATCAATGCGTCAGTAATCAGGACCTAATCTGTAGCGAGCTTAGCTTGACGAGGACTAGTTGTCACATCCTCTCACCGAGGTATCGCATGTAACCTACCACCCCTTGGCTTTGCCCATGCGTGAAAGAAGAGAAAGTGTTACTAACCATCTGTTCGCCTCCCATTCTACAATCCACCGACAGCACATCTTACACCGCTCCCTCACGCTCGAAGTGCCTAGTAGCTTGTACTTTTCCTCGTCCTTAACCGGCAAAATGCTAGCGAGCCACCAGGGGAAGAGAGTCGGGTCTGTAGGACATTCGCCGTAGATGGCTAGAACTCGTGTATTTAACCACGCCACGCTCTGCGCTCTCACTCTTCTGGCAAAGTCCACGCCCACCTCGACCAACTCTCTAGTCGACATCGTCTCTATGTCATCTAGCGATATGGGTACCGGCGGAGGGCGAACGGGTACGGCTTCTGGATGCGTCGGTCCTGGACTAGGTGGTGCAGTTGCTAACTCCCTTACGCCACGAGAGCGCATCGTTTCTTCCGCCTCTATAGCTTCTTCTTCCGCTACGCTAATGTCATCGATCTTTTCGATATTACCGACCATGTACCCGTCTAGCCACCCGTGCCGGGTCACCCGGAAGCGAGAAACACCAACTGTCTCTAAGAGGCTCCGCCCATCTGCGAAAGATTCGATATTAACTATGCGAAGTAGCGTTCCAATTTCCAGGAATTCGGGCTCGCCAGGCATACGAGACGAGTTATAAAGTACCATACCGAATGTTCGGTCGCCTTCCATCGCCCGCCGGATCATCAAGCGGTAGCGCGGTTCAAAAATATGAAGAAACGTTGGCATACGCGGAAACGAAAGCGTACAGACGAAGAGCGGAATGTCGAACCCATCCTGGTTTGCTTGCTGTTCGAGTGTATACGCCTGCGCACGAGGCGCTACGAGGTCGGCCCAGAACCCGTTAATTATCTTGCAGAGTCGATCGTTAGAAGGGTAGGACTGCCGGTTGACCTGAGCCTGTATCGACAAGGGACGCCTGCAGATGGCACAAAGATCTGAGTGGTCCAAAATGCGGTGGAGACAACCCCGACAGAAAGTGTGGCCGCAAGTGGTCGTCAAGGGGTCCAAGAACAAGGCGTAACAGACTTGACAATCCATTTCTGTTCTGGCAGACTCCTTTAATCGCGCCAACATGGCCGTATCGATCTGCTCTATCTCATCGCCCCCGACACCTATAGAGGAGTAAGATACCTCGCTCCCATAATCTAGCTTACCTAGTTCTGCTAGTGTATATGTCGCAACAAAGCGAGCCCCTTTTGCCACGAAAGGTTCATGCGTTTCGCGGGCAAGCGAGGGAATCCCAGCAATATCCCAGTGATCCTGCACCGTGATACTTGTAGAGACACGAGAAGTATCCATCATATCTCGATCTGACTCTATAATCCCTTTGATGGTGGCTAATGCTTTATTCAAAGTGACGTCGACAGCGCAGTCTCCGAGCGCGTGTTCCTTTCCGCAGTCGTCAAAAGGACATTGAAACCCACGAAGCCGGTTAGCCGTCGCCGGCCACGAGATATTAGTTCGGACATACATCTGAGGTATACAGCGTTTGCAGAGGCTGTGACCACAGGGTAAAGTCGTCGGCTCCTGCAATATTTTGGAGCAGATTTGACATTGAAGGAGCCTTATGATCTGCCTGACATCTTTGATGGCGTCAAGGAGCAGCTCGGAAGCCACCGAAGGCTGCTCGGTCCTAGTATGATTTGGAGCTAGAGATTCATCTTTCGCGAGATGAGACTTAAAGGTCGGACTCTCGGAATGATTCGACGAAGATAAGCTCGACGTATTCGAGTTAGGCTGTATCGATGACATGAAAGTATTGTTATTTAACTTGGACGCCGGGAGGGAATAGATAAATTGTCGCTGGGAGGATCATCTAAGATAGTATCCCGTCGTGATAGTTTATATAAATATATTTTTGTAGTTCTTAAGCCTTGTTGCTTGGCTAGGTTACTGGTAGCCGACAACGCAAGGCACAAAAAAGAAGAGAGAAATATGTAGAACGACGACAAGATATATGTGGCGCTCGAAGCTAGAAGAATTACGAGTAGCCGAGTAAGATTAACCAAGGATAGAGACCTAACGTGTGCTGGTCTGTAGGAGTTGAGCTTGAACAGAGAGTCGCGTGATAGTAGAATATTTACGGGGTTCCATGAGTAGTTGAATTATGAGCGGTTATTTTATATCGATTCATGTAGAGGGGGGGAATGACCCAGATATTCAGCATAGATGAATAGATATATAGGTAAATAGATAAATAAAATAATAGTATTAAAACCTCAGATAAATCTCACAGGAGCGGGGAGTTGTATATAGTTAAAGGAGGTGACATAGAAACCGGGAGAGAAGGGGGGGGGGGACGCCTAAAAGCGTGCGATTCGGGAGACGACGTCAAGGGAGAGGTGGTATATAGCAAGTATGTAACATGTTGTACGTTAAAAGGATATAGAAGTCATCATACATTTTTTTAAGATCCAGAAGTAGAATAGGAGGAGAGTGAAGTCAGGAAGAGCGCTGGGGAAGGAAAGAAAAAGTCCTGACGTCGTAGGGGTACTTCCAGCTGTCGTCAAAGACAGAATTGAAATATGTGATTGGTTCGTGGGACAATTAACGTGGGCTAATGATCTCGATGAGACAATCAAAACCAATAGTAAAAGTGACACTAGAAGGGGGGCAGAATTGGCAGAATTGGCAGAATTGGCAGACTGGCAGAACACTTTTCAGCATTCCATCAGCAATCCACTAACGATTAGTCGTGGCGCTAAAGACGGTATCTAAGCCAATATAGGCAAAGTGCAGATATCCACTATGGATCTACCTGCAGGACCCTTGAGTCGCCAGGGTCTAGACGGGAAGTTCTCTGATAATTTAATATTCGATATAGCGATAGATGATCTCAACAGTTCCAATAATAGAGCTGTTTTCGTATGAGTAGTTAAAGAATTTCCATACTAGCAGTTTATGTAAATAGCATGTTACGACTAGGTTGTACATTGTAAAAACATTATGCTTGATACTTATATAAATTGTAATGACCTCATGCCGAACAAGGATACGAAAGAATATTATGTACCTAGGTATATACGTGGGGAGTTGGGGTCGGGGAGTCGGGAAGACAGAAAACTACATGTAAAGCATCCGGGGTATCTATTACCGTAATGCGCAACAGTATAAATGTACCGGTAGTTCGGTATTTTATCAAGCGGTAGTACGGATTATTAATTATAGGTATTCTCTAGAGGTACTCTTTAGATAGTTGACCCATACTTCCATATGCCGAAGATGATTTGCTGATACCTTAGGTACATATCTAACCTAGTGAGTCGGTTCGCACAACACTTGTATGACCTCAGTCCATGTTTTTCGCCAACCATATGACGAATCATTTTTAAGAACAGTTCTATATATGTATATAGTACTAATACTTCGACACTAAATTTATACCCGCGTTCCCGATAACAGCCCTGACGGTCGAAATAAGCAAACTTGAAGCCTGTTCCTTATGGTAGTTAACTAATTAGTTAAACAGAAAGTACTAGTTAGTTTAGGTACCTAAGTTAGTCGATCTCGAAAGGACGTAGTTTCGTCCGGACATCGACGCTACTGGAGTCTTTAGCCTGTCTTAAAACATAATACCAATGCGGTATTAATATCCTTCACGATCCAGCGTATTGGAAGATCATCCTCGCTGCATATTACTTGTACGTAATTTAGTATAGTTATCTCGACTTTCTAACTGACGTACGCATATATATATATATTTAAAGACATGCTCAACCACATTTCTGTCTTGGCTAACGGTTTATCTTAACTTTAAGTAGTTTAGCTAACTCTTGCTAGACTACTCAGTGACATAACTACCTAGGTACCTATGTATGTAGTTAACTCTTAATTCAAATAGGAGAATCTCTTATACTTTTATCGCTTTACTAAAATATAAGAGGTAGATACACTATTCGAGTATTGACGGAAAGCATACATCCGAACTACCACTATTTTCCTTTCTCTTTTCCCCTAACCCAGCCCAGTCCTAGCGGGTCAGCAGCTCTCTTCAGCCTCCATCTATCGGTCTACCTACCTACTTTAGGGTATGTACAAGCTACTACCCTCCTGCCTCTCTTCAGTACCTTGTAACTAAACGAAGAAGCAGCCTCATAAATTCTTGGGAGCCAAGTGTATGACGTTAACATACGAGGATCTTTCACGATTTCAACCAAACCCATACACTAGCAGACTAGATGCTCGTCTCCCAGTCCCCTCAGTGGACCTGAGCAACCCCCTCCTCTCTCTTTGCCGTAACGGCGGAATACGGAACGTGGCGATCATCTCCATGGTAGCTGGCAAACAAATTTCAAACCCTCGAAAAGGGTCCCGGATGCATATACCCGATCCGTGCGTTTATAGATAAATATAAGTTATCTTTTCATTCGCTCAAGTTGGTAAACACTTTTCGCAGCTGAAAGGAAGTATACATTTAGCGAATCGAGTTGTCTGCGATAGTTAAGTATCTAACTCGATATTAAAATCGCTGTCGTGTAACAATATTCTAGGCCTCTGTTCTATTAACTCACCGCCTTTCTTTATAAAAATGTAATCCGTAAGATAAATGCTATTAATAAGAGGCGGTTAACATCGCACTTGTATTTATCATTCTCACACTCTCTCATCCTTATATTTTAGCACATATGCATTTAAATATCCGAATTCCTAGTATGAGCGTATTATTCTTCCCAAATCCAACTAAATTTTCTATCCGAACATACGAAGCTATATTGGAACAATAGTTGAATAGTCCAATAACCCGAATAACGATATGCATATTTGTGCTTGCTCATCCGGATCCCTTTGCCTTTAATTCCCCAATTCCGATGCAAGCCCATAAAAGCTTCCGAGTTGCGCCTCAATACTCCATACCAAGCAGTAGTAGAGAGAATGCTCCGACCAACCATCCAACAAAAAACCCAAGGTCAACTAAGTCGCTTTTATGGGGCGCGATAATAATAGCTCCTTTCACCGCCGAGGTCTTTCTATTTGCTGAGAAGGGATCTCCTCTTCTCTACTCTTTCCCTACTCTTTCTTCTTGTAGCTGTACCATATTTACCGCTCGGTAGATAACATATTATGATTAATATCCTTCAACTATATCTCCCATCTTCTCGTCGGCTATTATTGCCGCTGAGCCCATCGTCCTTTCGTCGTGGCACCACGTCTAATCGCGAGCCAACGTCCGATGTTGCCAAAACATATGCAGCAGCAAAATAGGACGCTCCACAACCAAATGCCCATAGCAATCGTCTCCTGACTCACCCCGCCGATTGTCGCCAGTTGTTGCTGATTAAGGTCGCTAGTACCACCGTTCGTCGCATTGCCGTACTCGGGACCGTGAGCCTCGTAAGCAGGTGCCGGTGGAGCTGCCGGCGTCGGTACTACCTCCGGCCTCAGTCCTAGTAACATCGCAGACCCGGCCAGTCCCACGGAGATCGACAGCACCAGACCGGACATGGATCGGTCCAGTATATACCAGAGCACCGGGTTCACAAAGGCAAACGCGAGCGAAACTTGAAGAGTCGAGCTCCATGGAAGTTTTCTCTATACATGTTGTTAGCGAGAATTTCCTATCTAACGAAAGACATCTACTTTCGAAGTTACGGAGGAGGGGGAACGTACAATGGCAAAGGCGATGCCGACGAAAGCACCAATGCCTCTGATCGCAAGCGCCCAGTCCGTGAAAGAGGCGGGCTGTTTGATTGCCTCATCTTCTGCACTTTGCTCTACTGGGGATTCAACCACGACATCGTCACTCCCGAAAATTTGTTCCCAGACGCCGTCAAACCAGGGTAGTAAACTACCCATTACGATCCCACACACGCCTGAGAATGTCATATACCTCCAATCGTAACTACCGTCACTACTCCGGAGCAGGTTATGCACTTCAAGCGCTCCCGTAGCTATTTGCCTATCTCGCAACTGAACGGCCAGTATCCCATAGAGAACGCCTAGACCGGACAGGAGCAGACTGCGCGAACCGTGATAAAACACGCGTTGTAAGGTAGATAGCGGTTGCGGGCGTACTACTGGGCGCAAGGAGGACCGCCTCCGCGTCGATTGCGCCCTCTCCTTCTGTATTTCGTAGTTTGGCTCGTCTGTGCTTAGGTTTTTCGCGGGCGTCTCGGCGCCTGTCCCCCAGGGCGTACCCGGCTCGTCAGGTCCCATGTAGAATTTATCCTTTCCCCATATGGAAGGCGAGTAGATGCCCGCTAACGTCGAGCCCGTTAAGTTAAGTGCGGAATCTGTGCGGCTAATTGTGGTAGATTCGGGAGTGAAGCCTGTGTTTCTCATGCTAAGTAGTCGAGAATTGAGCGACTCAAGATTTAATAATGGAACGTGTCCCGAGTCGGCGGAGGATATAGGGGCGGGCGAGTCGTCGTTCGGGGGTGTCGGCTCTCTGGGAATTAGGTTGAAAGGTCGGCGAGGAATGGGTCGTAATAACGGTGGACCGTTATCTCCTTGGGGGTTAGACATGATAGTAATTAAGTAGTAACAAGATCAAGCACTTTATTATCTAATATCCAAGGTCGACTAAATATTTAGAAACAATGGAATGTAGATACGCGAGTAAAGCGAGAATTGGACGTTATATCAAGTCGGCAGCGCCAAGGGAGGAAGCAAGCCAAAATGCCACCTGACTCTGCCGCGTGGCTAATGTTTAAGGTTCCTATTATACGAATCGACTGGCTACACAATCGAGGAAGTATTGGAACCCTGTAGAAAGAGAGGGGTGGGAAAGAAAAAGGATTGGGAGTTTCACGAAACTCTTGAAGGGTTCAGATCTGGTGGTCAACTGATGGTTGGTTAGGTATGTTCTGCAGCTAGGAGTAGGTGCTACGTCGGAAAATACTCCAATACTCCAACAAATTATATGGTGGCAGATTAAATGTAGAAGTAGCCAAATTATATAGAATGACGATATTATGCGTTATGGTTGGTGGAGAGAAAGGAAACTTTTTGATATTGAGAGGACGAGAAGCAGTTGGAGTATGTGGTATTTGTTTAGGTACCTAGGTAAGGTCCAATAGGTACCTATTATTCCATTCATGGATGTACCTTATTACCTACCCATGCATACATACGGGAAAAAATCCGTATAACCCGTACCTTCCTTGCCAGATTTTATATATGCCAACAGCCCTATAAACTGTCGAGACAAGTATGTACATACATACCTAGATATGAGGTAAGTAAGATGGAGAAGCAACACATGCAAATTGGACCCGGCGCTTATAAAACTGCACGCCTTCCAATGATATGTAGGTACCTTACGTTAGGTACATTCCTACATTCATGCTACCTGGTATAGGTAATGTAAAATAGCGTATTCGGTTCCAAAGTCCGACGCAGAAAACTTCAACGTCCTTACACAAAATGTAATTTTGCATACCTACCTAGGTACCTACCTTAGGTATCTAGCTTAGGGGTTTAAAAAGATTGAAACATTTGATTGCGTTATTGGTCCAAGTTTGTTTGCACGTACATAAATATCGGGTGCGATGCTAGGTAATCCGGTTCATCTTATTAGCCAGCCATTCGAAGAATCGGCCAGTTGTTCCCCTCTCGTGATGTGCAAGAGCCTAGCCTACCTAGTGTAGGTATGTACACTAGAGGATGGTTTGTCTAATAATACAACCCCTGCCTTAACACGGATTTGGTGCTGACCTCCCATCAGCACTTAAAAAGCTTCCGACCTATTGAAGCAATTAAAGCTTCGTTGAGGAGCTTCTAGTGATGCAGGTTCTAATTATTAGCTTAGGTACCTTACCTAATATTTCGTGTTATACCTACTAACATGTACTAGTTAGTCTTTTTGAGGGAAGGATGGCGTTATTACTATTCTCTCGGGGTCCTTCCTCTGCTTCTCGATGGAAATAGCTATTCGACTTTACTGATTAGTGATTTCCATATTTCCATATTACATGGATGTATGTACATAGGTGCCTAGGTAGGTACATGCTAGCTAGGGGACATTACATAGGTACAATATTTAAATACACTAGGTACCTATGTATGTACTACCTAAAACCCCCTGGTTCAACCTGGTAGAATCACATGCTCCGTCCATCGTGACTCGCCTTTTGCCTTTCGTACGTTTTTGTTACAATGCGAAATCCGCAAAAATGAGCTAGATTCCGCTGGTTGGCTAGGGGCAGATCCGTTGCTACCCCGCAACATGCACGCATTCAGCATTTTGTGACACCATCGTGCATCTTTTCATCTTTCATCTGCAAATCCCACAGATGCCACAAACATTAACCGCACCTCATGCAAGTTGGCATTGTATGTAATATGTAATACGGTCGAAAAGAATCGTATTGTACCACGGCATCCAAGCAAGTTCTTTTGCCCTGGATGAATCCCCACTGCTGCAATGGTCACCTCGGCTAACCGTTTTATGCGATACCACCCACCTCGCCTCGCCTTGCTGCAAAGGATCGAGGTTTCAGCCATCATCAACCCGGATACGTCCTATACTGTAGAGCTTACACGGTACGTGTTTTCTGGTAACGTAGCACGTGCTATTGATGGGCTCATGAAAAACATATTAAAGAAAACGTATGTTCATGTGAAGAAAAGGGCTTGCCCCTATAATCGAACCATGCATCTATTCCGGGTGGCTTGCGCATATCCTTCTACCTCACCATGGATTTTGGGGATGGGAACCCGATGATTTCTACGATGGATATGCTGATCTCTAGGTAGGGAGATTTAGATAGGCTTATGGAATGGACATTGCAACATAACTATTACTTGTCATAACTGTTACTTGTTTAATCCTCCTCCTCCTCCTCCTCCTCATCTTCGTCGTCTTTCTCATCTTCATTCTCATCTTCCTCCGACGTATCCTCCAACTCATCCTCGCTATCCTCCACGCCCTCCGGCCGGGGTATCATCGCAAATGCCTCCACACACGTTATCCTATTCTGGGTCTCGTAGGTGCCGAGCAGCTTGCCCATCGCCTTCGCCGCCTTCGCTTCCTTGAGCTCCGCGACGGTGAGCTTGAAGACGCGAAGCTTCCCATCGCTACTACCTGCAGCTATGAACAAACTGCCTGCCCCGTCTTTCCCTGGGGCTTTTACTATGCTAAAGTCTTTGATACGCCCCGAGACCCCGGCTTCCTTTCCACCAAGCTCCGCAATGAGCTTGGCTACTGGCAGCGCCGTCTTTCCTTTTCCTTCTGTAGACGATTTACCCGGAGTAAGATCCTGGCTCTTCGTAGAGAAGAACATGATTTTCCCATCCTCGGTCGACACAGCAAGTAGCGACGAATCGCTCGCGCCGTCTATCGTGACGTAGCAGAGCTCGTGTATCTTCCTCCTCGGATCCGGCATGACCCTGCATTTTGGCGTGCTATCCATGCCTAGCACTAGTGCGTCTCTGTCGAATCCTACGCAGAATTCGTCACCGTCCTCGGTGTTACCCCATACTACTTTCCTGCCCTCCCCTAGCGAATGCTTCCCTTCTCCTACTTCTTGCAGCATCTCTCGGTTGAAATTAAGTACGCCGGCTTTTTTAGCCGTCATTAAATTCCATAATCGCATAGATCTCTCGCCCCTGCTCACGCTGATCATGAGTTTCATGCTTGGGTGTACGGCGAAATCGTTAACACCGGCTGGCGTCGCACCTAGCGCCGCCGTATCGCCGCTCGGTCGACCCAGAGGCTTCGGTACGGGGACTTTGATAGTCGACAGTAGAGACCAATCCCTCGTCCTTGTGACAGCTATGGTAGAGTCTTCGGAGGCGGAGATGAGCTTGGATTTCGTAGGAAAAGATAACTTGGTGATCGTAGACGAATGGTGTAGTAGTGTTCCCAGCTCCCGATTCTTGGGGTTCTCTAATATCTTTCGGGGCGTGACGGAGGATAAGACGTCTTGGTCTTTGCGGCTGGGTGGGTGCGCTGAGATGTTGTAGACATTGATACGCTCGTCGCTGCTACCTGAAGCTAACATGACCTTCTGCAGCTTGCCCGGTTCGGGCGCTGAGGGGGGCGAGAGTGCTATACATCGTATTGCGGAACTGTGCGCATTGAAGAGAAAAGTATCGGCAAACTCGACCTGGTCATCGGCCGAGATAGTAGCGGTCAATCCGTGAAGAATTCGATCGTAAGACCCCGTAACGACCTGGATCGTTAATGGGGAAGAGCTCTTTATCTCTGCTGGTAACGACTCGGTGGTTTTGGGTTTCTTTAGAATAGCTAGCTCCTGGGGTTTAGCTCCGTTAGAAGGGGCGTCTGTCCGCTTTCGTTTGCCCATTCTGCTGTGTTTTCGATTTAAGCTGGCTTCGACGGTTGAGTTTCGCAAGAAAATTTGGACTATTGAGAAGAATCGATACAGGATAGGAAAAAGATAAAGTGGAGAATGATAGATAAATGGGGCATATCTGCCCGGATAGCTGAATTGATACATGCACGTATCTACGTACCTACATGTAGATAGGTACTGCTTATGTACATTGTACATATGTACTTTAGATACGTCCATGTTACATATGTACCTAGGTACATACCTAGATATTTTAACATCAAGATAAAATAAAGGAATCTACAACAAATTATTATGAAAGATGTAGCACTTAGATGACATGTATGCATATGTCATTATATTACTGTATAGTTTGTCTTCAATTGTAATTCTTTTTTTCATACGTGAATGCTATCTGCTTAAGATGCCTCTACTGGCTAAGACAGCAGTTATTTACAGGACCCAGATACAGATAATAATCGAGGACAGCCAAGTTCCAAAATTTGGCTAGTTTTACCGCATGGCTATTTGGCGCTGTACCCTCCGGACGACAATGCGTATACAACGGGGCTATATGGAAGCTTGGAACCTCTTGATATAGTGTCGACTTCGAATTCTTGTCGACTCAAAAGTCATGGGAATGGGCTAAGTATACTCTATACTCTTGGTCCCTAATCCTATCCTAGGGTTCGAGATAAGACGTAGACTTATGTAGATATCGGTACGACGACTCCTCAGGAAACGGGCATGGTAAGGTTCTGATACCCTATAATGATGCGACGGTGGGATACGACCCATTTGAAATCTGCTACCGGTCGTAAATTGGTAGGCCCGGAACCTCTTCTGGGGAGGATTCAATCACTACCTAGATATTCTCGAAATCTTCCAGGGTTAAAATCTGTCAAGACGGGTATGACGAGTCTAAAGCCGAAGATCTCAAGACAGTCCCACCATCTTCCATCTCCCAGAGAGGGCGAGGCGAACATTGTTTAGCAACATCACACCTCTGTACTCTCAAATAGATCAACAGGCACTATATTGGACAAGTGTCACGGTGCACCGTTAACCTACTTAGGTACTGACGGCGTTGGTGTCGCGCTTCCGCTCGAGTTTCGCTGATGCTGTTGCTGTGCTCCGTGTTGAGCCTGCGCCTGCGCTTGCGCTTGTTGGGCCTGTGCTGCGGCAGCGGCGGCAGCTTGTTGCTGTTGCTGAGCTCTAAGCAGCTGAGCATATTGATGTGGTCCATTAGCAGCAGCAGCATGTCCTGTACCTCCCGCGGCGGCGTTCATCGCAGACTGTGCTAGGTTGTGGTTATTGTGGCGGGTATTTAGCAACTGCCTCGCCATCTCACGGACCATATCTTGTGGGGTATTGGGATGTTGCTGTCTAATTTGACTCTCAATATGCTGAAGCTGTGAGACGTATGTCTGGTGCGTCGGCTGTGGTATTGTCGTATTTGGTCGCGGCGACCCTGCTTGAGACGTCATGGGAAGGCCTGGCGCGGGAGGAGTCGACATTCCTGAACCATTTCCGGTATTGAACTGGGCCATCATTGCTTGGGCCTGGGCATTGCTAAGATAACTTTTCTGGTTCAATCCACTCATCGCGGCAGCTCGCATGGCGGGGGGTGAACTTTGCAAAGGCATGCTTCCTTGTGGAGTCTGGGATTGTTGCTGATGTTGTTGCTGTTGCTGTCGCATCTGCACCGAACGGCGCTGTTGCTCGGAGATCTGTTGCGCCTGCATCAAGAGCTGAATATCTGGCTGTGCGGTGGGCATCGCCATCCGCGACTGGCCATTTACTGTAGGCATCTGCACTTGAGAGGTGCCATTCATCTGCATAGGAGGAACGAGACCGCCGCTCATGTGATTAGTGGCTCCTGTACCATTCGGAGTGGCATGCATGGGCATTCGCGGACGGCCTTGACCGTTCATAGGAATTTGATTAGGAGCACCGACACGGGCCATAGCCGCATGGGGATGAGAGGCAGCCATCTGAGGATTATTCTGCGGGAGCTGATTCGCATTCTGGGCGGCTGCCATCTGTGCAACCTGTCCTTGCTGTGCTCTTTGAAGGGCAGCCTACGTGTGCATATTAGTATCATTCGGTTAATATTTCCGGGATGAGAAAAGGGAGGTTCATACTCTGCGCTGGGCCTCATGACGCTGCTGTTGTGCCATCCTCTCCGCTAACCTCTCGGCCATTGCTTGGTCTCTTTCGAATCGCATGATACTGTATTCTCTCGGGGTCTTGGTCGGGGCCCTTTGCTGGGGTGTTTCATTCGGCTTTCTCGTAGCTGCAAGAGAAGCGGCATGCTGCTGCTTTTGTATGGCCGTCTCACGTTTCTTTGCAAGTTTTCTCATCGCGTCTATCATCGTCAGGTGTTTCTGGTTACGCCGCCTTTCTACCTTTAATGGAACGTTGTACCGCCGCTTAGGGATCGGTGTAACAGGACCATTAGAGTTAGCTTGCTGTTGCTGCTGTGCTTGCTGCTGCATCGCGTTCTGGTGCTGTCGAATAACCTGTTGTGACGATTCGATTCTGCCCTGCCATAACTTGAAATACTGTGTTTTCTGCATATCATGAGGAAGCCCCTCAAGCATAACCCAGCGTTCAAAACATTCCCACGGTGTCCGCCTCTCGGCCCCAGAGCTAAATAAGGACTTGGAGGAGAGTATGCTAGATATTAGAGACCAATTATAAGAATACTCGCGGACGAGGCTCTTGAGTTCATCATCCTCCGACTGTATCCATTGGGAAGGGCTACGGCACTCGTAAAATGACTGGAAAGGCATAGAATGCTCATTAGGTGGGCGGAATTGATGTCCGGCGTGTAGTCTATCTCTGAAGCTCTTATTCTCAGATCGAAACAGCGCCACGTCGGGGCTTTTGCTCTGCTCGGTGTTTGCCGGTGTTCAACTGGCCGAAAACGACTCCATCATCCTCGTCGTCCTCCTGCGCATAGCTATATCGGCTTCGCTTCTTTGGCGGTTCGATTGGCGCGAGTTCCATTCGGCCTTCCACGAACTTGCTTAGTGGCAATGCAGGGCGTCTCCACGAAGCATCGGGGTCGTATTCTGGCGCGGTGAGGTCGGACTTGGGGACTTTCAGTGGCGATCCGTAAATAGGTAGTTCTTCAAGCAGCCGATCCGCTGTAGGAGACTGATGTAACGCAAACACTATATCGTCATTCTCTAGGGCAAATATAGCTGATGGAGCTACTGTGTCGAGAATACCCTCGTGAGGCTCATCGTCCGGCTCCATCGGGGAGTCCATGTCTGCAGATGGAATAAGGTCTGGCGTCGGTTGACTATCCGAACTCTGGGGGTTATGCGCATCACCCATAATGATCTCTCCAGTATCAGCTGGCGCCTTGGGAGGTATGATAGCATCTACCTGTAGGGTCTTGCGATCTTCTATAGAAGCTGACACCCATTCGGCACAAGCATAAGCAAGGTTCCGGGCGGCTGCCATCTTCCATTTTCGCTCTTCACGGAAATCAGTTCTCATCCATTTCATCTCTTTAAGTAAAACATCCCAATGACATGGTTGGCGCGTGGGCTCAGGGCAACGCTTTGGTTGGCGTAAAGACCACTTGTTATGATGTTGCAAGTGATAAACCCTCTTGAGGACCTTGCAAGCTTGATTGTCAAGTATTTGGGTGTAAGAATCGGGCGTTGACAATGTCTTATGGGCCTGGTGTAAAATCTGGTCCAGAGGTCTCATCCATTTGGAGTTTGAGGCAAACGCCTGGACAAAAAGGGGAGTAAAGTAGTCATCACTAGCTATCTGCCCGACCTTCTGCTGATTCTGAACCAGTGATTTATCCGAATCTCCGGTAGGTCTAGTTTGTTTACCGAACACTACTGTCGATCGTTTACTTTTATCTATAAGCTTAGACCTTCCTAGAAGGCTTTGCGGATGCTGTCTAGACGACTGAGATGTTGGGGTCACCAATGCTGTATGATCCGATAGGAATTCTCTCGACCTCCTCGGAGGCTCACTGAGAACCTCAGCAACCGGCTTCTGTCGAGCAACCCCCGTAGGGCTGCTACTTCGCTCTCGAATCGGCTGATGAGATGGCGCTGGCTTGGGGGAATGTCGAGTTCCTTCGGAGTCAAGTTGCGGTGTAATCGGAGTAGAGTCAACAGGGACCACCGAAATTTCTTTCTCCATGACTTCGTTCCTGCTTCCACCTTGAACACTACCGTTACTAAACCCGGTAGTAGTTGTGCTTGTGTCAGTCGGCGGTTTCTCGTCCCTCGTATCCGTAATCGGAAAATCACGAAAATCATTGTTAGGAGGAGGCTGCTGTGCGGGCAATTGTGGAATTGTATGGAGACTACTTGTCGTCTGGTCGAAGCTTGTGGCCACAGGCTTTTCAGGTTGCGCAGTAGATAATGAGTTGTTCAGCGGCTGTACAGAATTAATTTTTGGGTTAGCATTAATTGGTATCTCCGTTGTTGTAATGGTGGGTGCTGGCAACGGTTGGTCTTTGACTCGGTTCGGAATGCTTTCGGTTGTTCCAGGCACGGTTGGCTCGGACGGCGTTAAGCTCAATGGATTTTGTCTCATCGACGCCACATCTTTCATTCCCGCTAACTTGGCCTCTGTATTGTCCGCAAGTGGCACACTTTGACGTGGATCTACATTGTTCGTTGCATTGGAAAGGATTGGTGTTGCTGTTGTTGCTGTTGTTGCTGTTGTTGAACTTGAAGATGCGCCATCAACTCCACTGCTGCCGTCGACCTGAGAAATCGAGTGAACCACAGCCACCTTCTCTTCAAGTTTCGTAGCTGGGACAGGGTCAATATCCATCTGCTCCCCATTGTGAATACCTCCTAAATGCGTGCCCGCATGTTGCGCTGTCTGCTGAGGCTTCTGCTGGGGTTGTTGCTGCTGGTATTGTTGCTGTGGGTGTTGGAGCGGTTGTTGATGTTGGTGTTGTTGTCGCTGTCGCTGGTCATTCGTAAGAGCTTGAACTACTTGTGGTTGAGGAAGGTTGACAGAGGCTGCGGCGTGACCTATTGGAATCTTGGGAGTTCCATCAGACCTATCGTTCGTAGGTAGATGTTCTATATGTTCGCCAGATGGAAACCTAGGTTTAGATAGATCATTTGATAACGGAGCGGGAGGATCTGGTCTTGTAGGTCGTCCGGTAGATTGGATGGGCCAAACTGGTTGATGCTGTTTCAATCCGGGACTAGATGTTGGTAAAGTAGAGGGAAGATTCGGTTGGCCATCACTAATTGCTTGTCGCGATTGTACCAAAGGCGGTACCATAACAGGTCGCACGATAGCGCCGACATCTTTCTTTCTACTCTGATGAGCATTTTCGTTTGTGATAAAATTCTCGCCGGGTCGGGGTAGTGGAGGGTATTCGGATCGAACTCGTAGTCGCGTAGGGATATTTAATTCGTTTAATTTTCTCCCTCTAATTTATATAATATTAGCAATTAGCAACTAACAACGTGAATAAATATCGTAGACGATGAATGTTTTCAAGGCCATTAAATCCACTAATCTTTCTAATTCCCAACTTCCCAACTTCTCAACTTCTCAAACGCGGTCGGAAATATATAAAATAATAAAGGACGCCAAGTTCAGACATACTGTAAGATATCGCAACCTTCAAGAAAATTTAACTCGGCAGCGTTGGTTGGTGGCGCGTCTGGATCGGCGAAGCTTCGTTGTGGGAGGCCATCCGTAGTCGTGGCGACCGCATACAGAACGCAGAGCTTTCTCTTCCTTGAACGAGCGATAGCACTATAAAATATATATATCATGAGTATCGGATCAATTAGCTCTATTCATCCGAATATATAACTGACCTGCATTCTGCCCGCTTAGATTGCAGAAGCTTCGTGCGGTCGGCGGGCACGACCTCAGTCATAGCATCGACCACCGCGACATCCGTTTTACATGAAAACGGATGACTCTCCAGGCTTAATGGTACCACTGGAGATGAATCCGATATTATTAAGTGATGGAAATGATGGCGTTGTGTTGTACTAATTGATTTCTATCTTCGCGATCATTGACAAGAAGTCTCTTAGATTAATTTTTTCCTTTTTCTTTTCGCAGATGATGCCTATGGCAGCCTATGGTACCGACCACTTCAGTGCACAGGGGCATCCTGATAGGCCTGGCTGGACCGATACACAGTGGTGACCCATTCTACCGAGTGCTATTGCTACTACCTAAATTCCCTAAGGTACCTGCTATAAGCCCTATCCGTATACAAGCTTAGAGGCATGTACATGTAGGTAAATAAGACGCAACTTGGTTGTACCGATAACGATTTCTAAATTGGCTTGCCCCTCCTGCCCTCCTGCCCTCCTCATCCACGTAACTTAGAAGGTACCTACCTTATGCATTTGGTAGTTACACGTATGCGTAAGGTCTTCAACGTGTTCCTACATATTACCCAATGTACCTATCTAAATGCATAGCTTAAATACCAAAACAATTGCAGCTTTATATGCTCGAAGTACCCATTTGGTCAGAACGTTCTGACCGTAGGAGATCATCTTGAAAAGCACCTTAGTCCGTGTATAACGCATCTGCGATCGATACTTTTGTTATGTAGTGCGAGAGTGCAGGATCGTATTCGATACATCAATGTATCATCAATAGGTACCTACCTACCTACGCTATTCCATTTACGTTGTTCGAAAGATTCAATTTAGTGTAGAGTTGGATCAAGCATTAGGTAATACATGTACTACGTGGTACCTCATTTATGTATGCTAAGGTTCCGTCCATGGAAGTTTCGTCTAAGATGCATACTTTATACACACATGTACCTCCATGAGGTAAGCCACAGCTTATTAGATAATCAAACAAATTCGAGGTTCCTAGCCACAAGTGAAATGCCGCCTGAAACCTTGGAATGGTGCCAGGATCAAGGTCTACGTTTAAGGTCTACATATTACAACTTCGCCTTAAACTCGCATCGCCAGCTACATACCAAACAATAACTCTCCTCTACCTAAGCCTTCGCGTGTCGGTACCAAGCAAGTATATTCTCAGTTCGACTCATCCGGCTGTTTGGATCAACCAAAATGTCTGAATCTGCTCCGCGGATAGCGATTAAATTTGGTACATCGTCATCCTCGAAGTCTGCCAATGGAGCTAAGAAACAAACACATTCCCAGCCGCCATCAACGTTAGGGAAACGTCAGCGACCACACGTCCTCAGTCATGATTCCGATTCAGGGAGCGACGACGAAGCTCGACATGAAATAATTACAACTATTGGTGATGATGTATCTGAGTCTGAAGCTAAGAGGCGAAATCGGAAGACGGACAAATCGGGACGCGCCAATGTACCCTACGTGATAACCGGCCACAACAACCGTGACTGGAAAACAGAGTTAAAATCACAGAAGAGCACTAAAAGCGGTTTATCGTCAGGGTGGGCGGATTCTAGCGGCTCTGCAGAGAGAGATCCGGCCGACCAGGACAAACAAATTAAATGGGGTCTTAGCGTGACGAAGAAACCAGTACAAGGTGATACCGTCAATCTAGATGAGAGGCCGTCAAGAGACGAAGGGTCTATAACAACCGACCGTGGGGTAGTTCATCCTAGTGATGAAACTGATGTTCCTACGAACGAAGATACAGATGCCATAGATGCTCTCTTAGGCAAGAAACGAAAGTTTGCAAAAGACCTCGTTATTGAAGGAAAATCAAGACATAGCACGCCCACGACGCTTTCGGAGCAGGATGCTTATCGTCGTAGAATGGAAGAAGCTGCTGAGGTAGCGACCATAGACGAGTACGATCAAATACCTGAGGGCGAGTTTGGAGCAGCCATGCTACGCGGAATGGGTTGGAATGGCGAGGAGCGCGGTGCGAAGCCGAAAGAAGTCAAAAAGCGGCCAAATCTGATGGGACTTGGTTCTAAGGAGGATGAGGAGATTAGAAAGGGAGAGTTGGCCCGAAAGCACGGGCATCGTGAACGCAGACCCCGTCTTGACGAGTATAGGAGGGACAAAGAAAAGGAGAGACAAGACCGTGGTGACCGTCGTGGTGATAGCTACAAGTCCGAGCGTGAGCGCGAACGGCGAGATTACGGCCATAGCCATCATCGCGATCGAGACCGGGATAGCCATAGACATTCCGAGCGCAGTTATAGGCGCTGAAAGAGCTGGCTAATGCCCTATCGGTTCGACCGAATAGAATACCGGCAACTTCTTAGCGCACCACGCTACATTGACTGCATAAAGTCGCCGCTACATTCCTATATCTACAGCACAACTTCCCATTATTGGTGAAGGTTGGATTTCTTAGGCCGTGTCCATCAATGCACAGAAAATAGCATCACGTACGAGACTTGCCACTCGAGATGAGATATTTGCCGAATGAGTCCCGGCGGCTAAGACCATCGATGACCCGATTATCATTTAAGTAGGTGTCTTGCCAGATCAAATTAGAGGTTGTAATACACCCTTTGTTAAATTATTTAATACACCTTGATGCATACTATTCGTTGTGATACTGACGTAGAAGGACCAGACGTCGTTGAGACTATAGAATGTTGAGCTATTCATCATCGAGCCAGTTTCTGCCAAATTGGTGCTCAACAGATGAACAAGGTTCTTCTGGGACCTATAACTAATCAACGGTGATATAGTCAAAGCGGGATGATACCCAAATGGCATGGCCGCGATCTAGGGCCTTAAGGACACGATTACTTCTACGTCTCTGCATTTGACCTAGAACTATAACGCCATTGTCGGTGTGATCTTACATGGCAAATTGTCTTGTGGGCATTGCCTCTCCTTGCTCTTTATATTATTCCCCTGGCCGATCCCTGGCTATTTATTACCTTGTATGGTATCGAGCCCTAGGGGCATGGAGTGTTCTAACTAAGGTGCTCTACGTATGCGTGAGTTACAGGCTCTTTTGATATCTATACGAGAGAACAACGGATGCTACCGCCCACCCCCTAAGCAGATCTTTCATGATACCTCGAGAAGTTGCAGTCCAAATACCATAACGTTCTCTCAAAACAGCACCTACTACGACTCGATGTTGTTTAATCCTAGAGTTGCAGCTGTGCCTCGTTATGATGTCTTTGCAAGAGGCCATACCTTACTAAAGACAGCCTCCGGAGATGTCAGTGCATTATCGATATCATAGTGCCGTAGATCGGCTCTACATAGTACAGAACAACGTGGCCTTTACGCCAAGGTACTAGAATTTCGAGAGGTGGGTTCCAATGTTATTTTCTGCCAGGTCTTGTGTAGAAATAAGAGTCCGAGAGTATTTGTTTAAGGGCATACCTTGCCTATCAAATTTAGCTAGTAGCTAAGATAGTATTACTTCCAAGTAGAAACCAACGTGGCTATGTTTGCTTTCCTTGTCAAACAATTATGTGTATCCTAGATGTATCCTAGATGTTTACCCCTATTCATTTTTTTGGAGGCTTAACGTCAGCTCGGTAGTGGGGATGACCTGGCACCTGGACAGCTCAGGACAGCTTAGAACAGCTTTAGAACAACTAGACGCTAAAGATACCTAGGTAGATGGGGGCTGGTGGGGGTGTTTTTTTCACACCGTTAGAGCTCTAAGTCGTGGCCAACCCCACTATGATTACGACGGAACGGCATCTACTGTGGTTCTAGCTTAGGGTCCCCAGCCAGTCAGAGACGCCAATTCGTGAAAAGGGTTATCGGGTTGGTTATCGGGTTTAGAGCATGCAGGAAGGAGGGCGGTCTGTGAAAGTGGGAAAGGGCAAGAAATACTCTGAACTACCTCACGCTTTTCCCACAAATTCTTCTTCAACTCTTAAAGACACAAAGAAGGTTATCGCAAAGTCTTTCCCGGCCCTTATTGGCTTTGCAATCTTCACTATGTCGAAACCTCATAGTGTCAATGGGAGCGAGTCCGAGTTCGAGTTTATTGAAACTCCCAAAGCTCCCACTCCCACCTTCGAGAAGTTTGAGGACTGCGGTGTACGAACCACATCGGTATGTTTTTTCTTCTTTTTTCTTCTTTTCTTTTACATTCGTCTTTCTCATCGGAATCCACGGATTCGGTAAACTCGTCTTATAAAAGCATTCCGGAGGCTAACATTATCTTTCCAGTACCCATCCATCAAAAATGGACCTCTCCCCGCCGATTCGGCTGGTGCTGACACCTTCTCTAATATCCTGCTATTCTCTTTGATGGGCGGTGTCCCTCTTTACATGTCATGGAAAGTCGGAGGTGGTCTAAAGACTGCTATATTCTTCGCCTTATTCACTAGCATCCCTATCTTGGCTGGTTTCTGGCTCACTATCTCTTCCATAAGTCCTCGAAAGAATGAGAAAGCCAGATACCCCGGGCGGCCGATCGAGCACTACCTCACTTTCAAGAAGCAATCTGATAAGCTCAAGTACCATGGCAAGAACAAGATCCCCATGGAGACCTTCTACGAAATGTACTTCGACGGTGATGTCGACTTCAATGGTGATTGCCTTGAAGTCATGGAATACAGGCATGATTGGGCAAGCTTCCGATTTACCTGGGGCCTCTGCAAGTACTTCTTGTTTGGCATGATCCCTGAGGTTATTATGCACTCGAGGAGTCAAGGTAAGATAATATAAGCATTCGCTGCTAAGGATAACCGCCAGCTAACTTCGTCAAGATGAGGAACAGGTCCGTGACCACTATGACCGTGGTGATGACTTCTACGGGTGGTTCTTAGGTCCTCGTATGATCTACACTTCCGGCGTTATTTCAGACATCAACACCGAAGAGACCTTGGAACAACTTCAGGACAACAAGTTAGCTATTGTTTGCGAGAAGATCGACTTACAGGAAGGTGAGTCACTACTGGATATCGGTTGCGGTTGGGGTACCCTCGCACGATTTGCAAGTGTCAACTACGGTGCCCATGCTACTGGTGTTACTCTCGGCCGCAACCAAACTGCTTGGGGTAACAAGGCCCTGCGCAACGTCGGCATTCCTGAGGAACAGAGCAAGATTCTCTGCATGGATTACCGAGACATCCCGGTGCCCCAGGGCGGATACAAGAAGATCACATGTCTGGAGATGGCCGAGCACGTTGGCGTTCGCAAATTCGGTACTTTCCTAAAGCAGGTCTATGATATGCTTGACGACGACGGAGTTTTCTTCCTACAGATTGCTGGTCTTCGAAAGCCTTGGCAATACGAGGATCTTATCTGGGGATTATTCATGAACAAATACGTCTTCCCCGGTGCTGACGCGTCAACTCCTCTCGACTTTTTCATTAGCGGACTAGAAGGTGCCGGGTGGGAAGTCAAGGGACTCGACACGATCGGTGTGCACTATTCCGCAACTCTGTGGCGCTGGTATAGGAACTGGTTGGCCAACCGCGAGAAGGTTGAGGCTAAGTATGGAAAGAGATGGTTCCGCGTAAGTTTTCCATGAGCTAGCACTTGGGATGTATATTGTGTGGCTAACAAGTCGAAATAGGTCTGGGAATACTTCCTTGCGTCCGCAACTATCGCTTCTCGACAGGGCACTGCTACTTGCTACCAGATTGTTCTGGTCAAGAACATTAACTCGACCCACCGGGTTGAGGGTATTCCAACCCAGTTCGGTCTAACTGGTGCTCTACAGAAGGCCGCCTCGAAGATCGACTTCAGAGCGTGGGCCAAGAAGAATGCCGACCAATTCCCTACTTCGGCTGCCCAGTAAGAGCCGATAATTGAAAGAGCCAATAGTTTGGGGACACTAGTTTCCAATTCTTACCAAAGTCTACATTGTGAAATGTGACACTAGGGAAGGTTGATAACGGAGGCAGTACAGCTTTAGGTGGAAAAAGGAGATGTGTTAAGATGACTTAGCCATTCGAGTAATAGGAGTCGTGGTATAATAGAGACGATAAAGTAGTAAATACGGGGTAAAAGAATAGCTAAAGCAGGTGAACACAATCTACCTGGCCAATTAATGGCTGAAGTTGATATGAATAAATCGTGAGTAAAA
Organism: Daldinia concentrica; assembly: GCA_902805455.1. Lineage (NCBI taxonomy): Eukaryota > Fungi > Ascomycota > Sordariomycetes > Xylariales > Hypoxylaceae > Daldinia > Daldinia concentrica. The sequence continues at coordinate 125,671 of CADCSW010000015.1, forward strand.
TTATACATATGTCTGTACACCCAAGCCGTTATAACAGGAGGTACTAGTGCTAGCTACGTAACTTATATATACACTACATATACCTAATCTATGTACATGGGGATGCGCATGCATACATACATAGAGTACGCACGTGAGGTCTGCATAAAAGCCCACTTGGTATGAGGTACGTGCCACATATTATCGCTCCCTATCGCTACCTATCGCTCCCTATCGCTACCTATCGCTCCCTATCGCTACCTATCGCTACCTATCGCTACCTGTAACCCAGCCATTGAGTTTTGAACCAAGCCTGTTACTGGTTCGTGTTTAGCGGTCGTGCGCCTAAATTATGCCAAGCCACTCCTTGTCCCGTTTGATTACTAGCAACTGCTTCGGCTGCTTCGTCATCTACAACAATTAAACATAATTTCTACAGACTTTCTACAGGCTTTCTTGCTTCATTAACATCATCATCGAGCAGCACTGCTAGGTCCTTAGGACCTCCCTAGTCTGTGCCTCTAACATCTCCTCTAGCAACATCATTTTCAGTCTAGAGATAATCGGATTTCATTATGTATTCCAATTCTAACTCATTCATGGGCGGTAACAGCCTGCGACCCGGTCAGCAGTATGGCAACTCGTACGGTGTTCCAGGTCAACAGCCTCAACAGCAACAGCCGGGACAGCCGGGACAACCGGGACAACCGGGACAGCAGCCGAGTCCATTCGCACCACAGCCGACGGGGTATGGGCAGGCTCCCTTAACCCAGCAGTATACAGGTTTCCCTGGTGCGCAAGGCCTACAACCGCAGCAGACGGGAATGCCTCAAGGAATACCTCAGGGAATGCCGCAACAACCCCCTATGCCTGCAAATCTCCAGCCCCAGTTTACTGGGTTTCCTGGCCAAGCTCCTCAGCAGCAGAACTTCCAAACAGGTGCTCCGCCAGTACCGCAGATACCTTCTCAATTTCAAGCCCAATTCAACCAGCAACAGCCCCAAAGCTCATTCGCGCCAGCAACTACTTCGCAAGCCCCATCCCAACTACCTGCCCCGGCCCCAGCAATCAATCCTCAACCGACAGGCTTTAGCGCGATGGCTGCTTCGTTCAAGACTGGTGGCGCGTCCGAATCGCTGACGGCGGGTCGAGGGACTCAGAAACCTACAAATAAGATACCGAACATCAGGCTATCCTTTATCACGGCCCAAGATCAGGCCAAGTTCGAGACGCTTTTCAAATCGGCCGTGGGTGACGGGATGACAATGTCTGGAGAGAAGGCTCGGGACCTATTACTGCGATCGAGACTCGATGGAGATTCTCTATCACATATATGGTATAGTATACTACCGTTGCTTTCTAATTGTCATTTATCTAATCTCTAGGTAGGACTCTTTCGGATACCACTCGATCTGGCGAGCTACACTTCCCGGAATTTGCGCTAGCTATGTACCTCTGTAATCTGAAGCTTGTGGGTAAAGCGCTCCCCGGAAGTCTACCGGATAATATCAAGAATGAGGTATCAAGTATGGTCGATATAATCAACTTTAGTATCGCAGAAGAAGCTGCTAGTTCCGGTGCGACTAATACTGCAGATTTCACCAGGCAGAACACTGCCACGCCACCGACGATTCAGCATCCTCAGCCCATGTCATCCAATTCCCAGTTACTCCAGACACAGATGACGGGATTCCCCGGTCAAGCAATGCAGCCACAGCAGACTGGATTTCCAGGAGGCCTGAACAATCCACAACCAACCGGATACAACGGGCCTATGCCTCCAATGCCTCCAATGCCTACGGGCTTTCCTGGAGGGTTATCTCCCGCTACTGCACTTCCTCTCAATGCGCAGCCGACTGGAATACCCGGTCAGTGGGGCTTAGTCAACGCCCCAGCAAGTGGGCTACCTAATATCGACGCGTTACAGGCTCGAATGATGCCACAGGCAGGCCGCGAACAGCAGAATTATACCACTGCCGGCTTGTCTGGCAACGCAGTGATCCCATGGGCCATTACCAAGGACGAGAAGACCCGCTATGACCAATTGTTCCGGGCGTGGGATGGCCTAGGTAAGGGCTTTATTGGAGGAGATCAGGCAATAGAAATCTTCGGCCAAAGCGGTCTCGAGAAGCCTGATCTTGAGCGAATATGGACCCTCGCGGACAACGGAAACAAGGGTAAACTCAACCTTGACGAGTTTGCCGTAGCTATGCACTTAATCTACAGAAAACTAAACGGTTATCCCGTTCCTAATGTTCTACCACCCGAGCTCGTCCCGCCGTCTACCCGCAACTTTACCGAATCACTTGGTACTATCAAGTCCATGTTAAGCCAAGAGTCTGATTTCCGCAAGACATCAGGCGCCGCCTTACTCCCCCAGAAGACGGGAGTTAGCTACTTGAAGAGTCATTCATTTAAAGGAAATGCCGGTGGGCTGAATGCTGGGCGGAAAGATGCGACAGTATTCAAGAATAACGACGATCAAGTCGGGTACCGGTCAAGCGCGCGACGCAGGATCGGAAATTCATCCCCCCGGCCAGAGTCGCCTTCGTCTGTTACATCTAACGATGAGCTTTCTATTGACCAGTTGAAGAAGAAGATTCGAGAAAAGCAAGTCCTCCTAGATGCCATGGATTTTAAAGACGAAGCAGCCGCCGAGGAGGACGATATTCTTGACAGGCGTGATCGGCGCGAGGCCGAGGAGCTATACCGTCGCATTAGGCGAATCCAAGATGACATCGACGCCCATCCCGACGCTGCTCTTGCAAGTGGCGATTCTGAAGCCGAGAGGAGGGCTCTGAAGCGCCAGCTACAGAATCTTACCGATAAGATCCCTGAGCTAGCTTCCCAGGTTAGAAAGACTGAAAAGGCTATTGCTGAAGCTAGGCTCGAACTCTTTAGACTCAAAGACGCAAAAGCGCATCCTGGAAGCGCCTCTAATATCATCGGCACTGGACCGGGTGGTTCGATCACGGAGTCGGACCGTCTCAAGGCTAGAGCTAAGGCTATGATGCAACAGAGGACTGCTGCGCTGACTGGCAAGAAGTTAGACATCGGTGATGATGAGGGGGATGCGGCAAAGAGACTAGAAGAAGAGAGCCTTAAAGTTCGAAATGAAAAGGATATCAACGAGGGCATGGTCCGAGACGTAGAGGAGAGCGTTCGGGAATTCTCGCGAGGTATTGAAGAGAACCTCAAAGAAGGCGGCCAGAGTGCTGCCAATGAGCACGAAAAAAGAAGATGGGAAGATGCTCTCGGCGTGGAGGATGAGGTGCGAGACTTCATATTTGACTTGCAACGTTCGAGCCGGGCCGCTCGAGTCAGGGCCCAGGACCGTAAGGGTGGACGAGCACCCACAGCCGAGCCCGTTAAAGCAGAGGCACCACCAGCTCGCTTAGGCAGTCCTTCATCAGCAACTCGCACTGCTACACCACCAACCAGCCGGTCACCAGCGCCCGGAGGCGGGTCCTACTCATCATATAAAACTCCAGAGGAGAGGGCCGCGTTCATTAAACAGCAAGCAGAGCAGCGTATGGCCGAGCGCCTTGCAGCTCTTGGAATCAAGACAGCTTCAAAGCCCGGGGAGACTCCCGCCCAGAAATTAGAACGTGAGAAGGCAGAACGTGCTGCCAAACGCCGACAAGCGGAAGAAGAAGACGCCCGACGCGAGGAAGAGCGGCAAGCTAGAATTGCCGAGGAGCAGGGCGTACCTCCTCCCGTACTCAAGGCGGAAACTAAAAAACCACCTCCGCCTCCTTCGAGGAAAGGTGGGAAGCATGAAGACACATCTGCTGCGAAGAAAGCTGAAGAGGAAGAGGGCACTAGGAAAGCAGAGGAGCAGCGTCTTGCCAGAGAACACGAAGAACAACAGCGAGCTACTCAGCAAATGGAGTACGTAACATGCCACCCCAATTTTCCATTCGTTATTCAGACTAACTCTTGACAGGAATGAGGCTAGACAACAGGAGCAAGAACTCGCCAATGAACGCGATGCTGCCTCTGTCCGCCTCAAGGCTTTAGAGGAACAAGTCCGCCAAGGCAAGCTAAAGAAAGAGGAAGAAAAGAAAAAGAAGAAAGCCGCTATGGCTGATGCGAAAGAGAAGGAAGCGAAACTGGCAGCCCAGCGTGCCGAAATTGAAGCTGCGCGCCAAAGAGAACTTGAACTTCAAAAGCAACTCGCAGCGATGGAGGACTCTTCTTCTTCCTCGGACGACGACGAGGGTCCACAGCAGATCACCCCTCAAGCATCTACCCCTACTCTTAGTAACAGTCAGCTCGGTAGCCAGGAACTGGAGCGTAAAGCTACGCCACCTCCTGCCCCCGCGCCGTCTGTGATATCCCCCCCTTCGGTTGTCGCCAGCCCGCCCTCCGAATCGGAGAGTCGCAACCCCTACCGCCGAATGTTATCTCAGTCTTCGGAGTCCTCCGCGGCTCCCCCTGCGGCCGCGCCAGCTGCTCCTGCTCCCGCTCCCCCGCCGCCACCACCTCCCCAGCCGGAAGTGTCCACTAATCCGTTTTTCCGAATAACCCAGGAGGCCAAAACGGCACCACCTCCCTCTCGAAAGCGACCAGACACAGACGATGAATGGGGCTCCGGAAACGAAGAGGATGATTCAGATTCAGATGACGAGCGTCCAGCCGCCGGTGCTGCTCAGCTAGCTTCTCTTCTCTTCGGCTCCATGGGCCCTCCTCGACCACTATCGGCCACGGGTGACAAGTCTGCTGGAGCTTCACCAGTTGTAACTTCAACACCTTTCAGCCCTCCCCCTATTGGAGAGACTGCAGGGTCACCTGCCGCACCTCCACCGCCACCACCCATGCCAGAAGCAGGTGTAGGAGCTCCCCCACCGCCACCTCCCCCAATGCCTGATTTCGGAGCTCCCGGGGCGCCTCCGCCACCTGCACCACCGATCCCGGGAATGGGTGCTCCCCCTCCACCGCCGCCTCCAGCTCCAGGTGCCTTGCCAGCTGCTCCTTCCGCCGGCGGTAGGCCTCCTGCCTTCTTGAACGAGGTCCGCCTAGGCAAAGCGTTGAAGAAGACGCAGACGAAGGACAGAAGCGGTGCAGGCATAGCCGGTAGAGTCTTGGGTTAGAGCAATAGTAGATTTAATCGCTATCGAAAGAGCTAGCTATATGAGATAGCCCAAGATGCATATATGCTCTAGGAATGAAAGTCGTGGATGGGCCAGATTGTATGAGTGAGTGTTGCAACTACGCAGGGGGATATTTTCCGATGGCCTTGGCTTATGGCAAATAGATTTGCTAGCGGATAAACATCAGACTTCGTTTTCTTCATTTAATGAGTAGTAATATATACCTGTGTATTTATCTATGTAATTATCTCGTAGAGAGGAGTGTTACTTCTCTAATCTAAAGATATAGTTATACTATATTTGACTGTCCTGTCTATTTTTATGTTAGCTACCTACCTTTTTATATCATGAGAAGGTCAAATGCAATACAACCTACATAAGAATACTTAATATGTAGAGATATCAGGTGGGCTTAACCGTACAGAGTTAAACAGTTCCACTCGACCTAGGATCCAATTACGACTGCCAAGCCAGACCCCTCGGGGTTAATCAAGTTTATACATCCATCATCATGCAAGACGAGTCGCGGGTCGCGGGTCGAATAGTCTAACTCCCGTTATCTCCTAAGATCCTTCAGTCCAAAAAAAAAAATTTCCTTAAAAAGGAGAGCGTAAGGCTATCATTACTAATTACAAACCAAGGATCGTCTTATTGTCAGAATATGATTGGTTCTTGGCCGTATAGCTCGACCTCAAATCACGCTGGAACTTTCAACCGCGAGCAGGGTTTATTTGTCATAGTGTGTGGTTTAACCTGTTCCTTTAGGGAGTATAAAAGGGGTCGTAATACTTGGTTGACATATATATATATATATCCATATATACCTAGGTATATATAGTCGTTGGTTATTTTTAATAACTAGTTGATTTAGGTATCTAGTAGTATTTTTCAGGCACATCTACTTTGTCAATGAAGCCACGGGGATATCTTACCTAGAGATATCTAAATCCATAATCCAATATGAGCACCTCTCCATCCATCCTACTCATCGGCGCTGGGGAGCTCGGCACAGCCGTCCTAGAGTCCCTCGTCGCACACCCCAAGCGCAACGGCAGTACCATCGCCATTCTCCTTCGACAATCCAGCATATCCTCGCAGGACCCAGCCAAGAAGGCACAGAATGACCGTCTTAAGTCCCTAGGCGCTACCTTCGAGGCAGGTGACCTAGCGGATGATTCGGCCGAGAAGCTCGCCGGGGTATTTAAAAAGTACCACACTATAATATCCTGCTCGGGCTTCGGCCTGCCACCCGGAACTCAGGTCAAACTCACACAGGCGGTCCTACAAGCTAAGGTGCAGCGGTATCTGCCCTGGCAATGGGGCATCGACTACGACGCCGTGGGCGGTGGTAGCGCGCAGGATTTGTTTGACGAGCAGTTGCGTGTGCGCTCGTTGCTGCGAGCGCAGCAGGATACAGACTGGATCATCGTGTCGACAGGGCTGTTCATGAGTTTCCTATTCCTACCCGCCTTCGGCGTCGTAGACTTGCAAGAGCGAAAACTACGCGCCTTAGGGTCCTGGGATGCTCGGCTGTCGCTTACCACGGCGACGGATATCGGGCGTATGGCGGCAGAGGTGGCGTACGATCCGCGGGATGTCTCACATCAGGTTGTGTATATTGCGGGGGACACGGTGACGTACGCTCGGGTTGCGGAACTGGTGGAGGGGAGGTTTAGGGGGGAGTGGACGAAGGAAGTGTGGGATGTAGAGAGCTTGAAAGAGAAATTGAGGGAGAGGCCGGATGATGGGATGCTTAAGCATACGAATGTGTGGGCCGTAGGGAAGGGCGTGGCGTGGGATATGGAGAAGACGCTTAATGCGCAGAGGGGGATTAAGTTGCAGGGCTTGGAGAGTTATTTGAGGGCGATGCCGGATGTGTACAGGTCCCTAGGATGTTGAATGTTACTTGGTGGATATGTTACTTAAAATTTTGTATCTTGTTATACAAATGAAGCAATACGATGCTTATTAACTGCTTCAAGTATCAAGTAACATATCCACCAAGTAACATTCAACATCCTAGGGACCTGTAGGTGGTGGGACTTGGTTGAAGATAGGGGTTGAGGTCTATCATAAGTGCATAATAAGATGTTAATACACAATAACCTACACCTTGTGTCTGACATCTCACAGCATCGAGAAATACTTTAATACAAGAGAACGAAGAACAAGAACGAATAACAAGAACGAATAACAAGAACGAATAACAAGAACGAATAACAAGAACGAATAAATCGACCGAAGATAAATTGAAGTTGCTATTGTATATAACCGTACGTGGAATGTATAGACGCTCCTGGTAATCATAACGTACGTTTATTAGTTGAATCAATTTGATATCCCCGGCTTCAATTTTACGATATACCTGTATCTAACGATACTCGACTCCTTCATTATTCTAGGAACACATGCTGCTGGAGCTTTACTGAGAAGTCCTCTATATTGCGACTAATAATAAACGCCGTAGTTTCAAGAACGAGATCTCATAGGCATCATATAAGGATCTGTAACAAGACTACCTAGGCAAATAACTAAGAGCTCTTCAAGGTAACAGGGAAAGGGAAGTTTCAACTGCCAAACATGCTATATCTATCTATCTTTAAGATGTATGATATTCAACCAAGGACGTCTTAGTGACACAGCTTGGCAATAATATATAGCGGCCGGCTGCTATAATACCATCTAGCCAACTGTTTCTCCGTGATTAACTAGGAACAAGCTTGTCTGATTCGACGGCTTCGATTAGGTCGAAACATAGATCCGCGGTAGCAGCACGGCAGTCATCGTAGCCTCCTAGTGGATTACCAGTGCGTCAGCTAGGGTCTCATTTCCCTCGCCATTTCTATATACCTAATTGGTGGATATAAGGTATTCAGACTAGTTGTTTTCGTTGCCAGACCCCATGTGTGTGAATTCCTCGTGGGGTTGCGACAGATACAGCGGCGATCCCACGGCTTGGCTCGATCTGAGGCTCTTGGCAACGCACCTTGGCAGATTTGGCAGATTCAACACCGGTGTCACAACTATTCGATACCCGAAATAAATACTCGAATATCTATTTTTGGAGTAATCGTTTTAGAACAGAGATGTGTGACGAATGGTTAACGTATCTCTATATTTGTTGAGATGAGATCTAGGGAACGTGATAAGAATCCAGACACCTCTCCCATCTCTATGGTTTCTCATTCCTTCTCTCGGTAGCTAGTCCTCCTCCAAACTTATTTTCACTTGTAATTATATTTCATCCCCTCTACGAAGTGCACAGGTGCACCGCATTATAATATCTACATTGTTGGCCTAGTTCTCTACCTTCCTGATATTTATCTCCTCTATTATTATAACCGCGTCACCCCAACAGACAAAGACAAAGACGCAATATGAAATCTGCATTTACTATTATCTTCGCCACGCTCGTTGGCCTCTCTGTTAGCGCCCCCTTAAATATCAACCTAGGAGCCTATTCACCTGCGCTAGTGGTCGGTGATGGTGCCATTGGGTTCAACGGGGCGGAAGGCGAGGCGGCTACCGAGGGCGCTGCAGCTCTGAATGGCGAAGGAATTGCTTCGAAATAGACATATCAGACGTTATACAAGATGTCAGCTGGCTCTGTGGTATGTGATTCTATACTTTTAGCGGTTATGATATTTCGTTGTGGTATTAATGAACTAAGATAGTGATACTATAATTTGATACCCCTTTTACATGGGTAGGCTGCCAATACCTACGTACCTTATGAGTATATGAAGATTTAAGGCAAGGAAATAGGATCTCGGGAGTTGAAAGCGGGAAGGATAAGAAGCTTGTTACGTATAAGACATAACGCCAAGGGAAGCTAAGCAGAGACCACGAAGTAAAGGCGTTTCAGCACTCGAACTTCGTCCAGTCTGTGTGTACCCGTGAAGAGATCTACTACAAGAAATCACTAAAAATAAATATACTGATGTGAATAATTACAGTTGACTTGTTTCTGCTCTCGATATTCAGATCTTTGTTTTAAAGTCAAGAAGAATAGCTGTTTAAGTTTTGAACAAGTTATCATAACTACCGCACTAGGTCACTACACAGTATTTAAATGGTAGAAATATAATTAATTCAGGCCATACGCTAAAGTCCAGGGGTATCGATACTCTTCCACCACATCTAGTCTTAGACACCTAGGGTCTATGTGTTTCTAGATAGCTTTACTTCTTATATTATTCTAATAGCCCTCTTATATGCCAATCCTCTAGAACCAAGAGAAGATGGTCACGATATAGTTAGCTGCGTCGATAGTTATACGTATCACCAGAGTTAGACATAATGGTCCATCTATGGGGACGCATTTTCCTCGCTTTCCGTGTGGATAGCCGTCTCGTTCTTTGGGGTTGCGGGGTGCGCTAGAATCCCAGCCTCGGGATCAACGACATGTTCGCCTCTCTTGGCAGCCTGAACAAGCTCTGGCCGCTCTTCCTTGAGTCTCGCAAATGTCTTCTCGGCGTCCCAAACCCACGGTGTAGGTGCTGCAAATAGAAGGTCCATCTCTTCTAGCGTTCGCTGGTTACTTTCTGGGTACAGAGCCCAGACGATTGGAATCGCTAATATGTTGCACGCACCAAAGATGTGTAGCGTCGTGGGACCAATATCTGAGACAATTTAGTTAGATATAGTTATGCTAAGTTCGAATGAGAGCCGAACTTACTGGAGAACATGACTGGGCATAGAAGCGTTAGCCATCCATTTCCAATCGACCAGCCGACAACACCCCAGGCGTTCCCCTTTGCTCGGACCTGGAGAGGGAAGATCTCGGCAGGGTATAACCAAGGCACCGTCAACCAGGTTGCACCAAAGACGGAAGTGAAGATAAATACGAAAGCTGCTGCTGCTGCTCCGTAAGAACTGGCCTTATCCAGCTCACCGTTCGCAGTCGCATCTTGGCTCAGCTTAGAAAGGGCGCCGGCAAGGAACATGGAAATTCCTTGACCGACAGCGCCCCAGTACAAAGTCCACCTACGGCCGATACGATCCAAGGTAAAGACGCAGACAAGAGTGGCGAACATATAGAAGATATTGTTCAGACCACTGATCCACTGGCTCTTAAACGTGTCGAAGCCTGCTATGCGGAAGATAGTGGGCGCGTAAACGGTGACACCAGCGATGCCGACCCATTCCTGAATAATCTGCAGCCAGATGACAAGTTGAACACGTCGTCCAGTGTGCAACTCTCCTGAACCGATGCCAAAGAGCATATGAATATACGAGTTCTTTTGAGACTCTCTGGATTCGAGGGCGACGATGTTAGTGATATCGTGCAACTCTAACTCAGCCCTTTGGAGATCCTCTCCCGTCGACCCTCGAAGTCGATGCAGGATGAAGCGGGCCTCTTCGATGCGTCCGACCTTAGCAAGCCATCGAGGCGATTCCGGGAAGAACCATACCGCTCCTAGGAGTACGAGGAGCGGGATGATTTGGAAGGCGATGGGAAATCGCCATCGGAATGCTGAATTACCATTGTCGATGAACGATAAGCCGAATTCGAGCCAGTAAGCGACGACAACACCGAAGATATTAAGAGTAAACTCGATGGCAATGAATTGACCTCTCGAAGTATGTTCCGCCGTCTCAGTCGCCCTAGGAAGAGGAGTCAGGTCAGATATACTTAGACAGGTAATGTTATAAGTGGCTTAAGAATATCTCACCAGACAGGGACAATGGCATTGAGGATACCAGTTCCGATACCGTTCACGGCACGAGCGCAGATCATCCAGTTGTGATTCATAGCCGAGCATTGCAAGCTCGCTCCTATGACGGCCCATACCGATCCTAAAGCGATAGTCTTTATTCTACCGATCTTATCACCAACCCATCCTCCGCCTAAACACCCAATTAATGTTCCCAGGTAGTAGACCGAGACGATACCGCCTTGTAGCAGACTGTCCGTGATAATAGGCTCATCTGTGTCCGGATCGACATATCCGAGGCCCATGAGATCGATATAGTCTTTAGAATTCTAGTATAGCAAAATATCTCATATTAGTTTTTGAATCCTACCGTTTTGAAAGCCCTTGAGCTCTTTCTCGAGAAAGCTGAAATAGTAGGGTTATCCCACTTACTATTGACTGTTAGCCACTGTACACGGGGAAATTTGTGATATTAAGATCTCATGTTGTTATACATACCGTTTACTCCAGACATCATACCCTGATCATATCCAAAGAAGAAGATAGACTATGATGAGTTAGATACGAGCGGACTATTACAAAAGCGCTCGAAATATCATGTAATACGCACCAGCGCGGCGATGCAGTTGATCGCAATAAGCAGCTGTCGCTTCTCTAGGAAGTTGGCTACATTGATGCCGGGAAGCCTTTCCATATTGGCCATTCTTGCTTGAAGCAATACAAAGATCGATTCTGTTATTACTCACTTAGACATATATGCGTCTCCTCTTGTGAGAACAATCATCAATGTTGTGAGAGGTTTTCTCAAAGCCTACATGAGAGGGGGGTGATCTACATGATATATACCCAATGGTCAGTACTTGGAGTTCTGTACCTAGCCAGGAGACAAAGGCATCGCCCAACCTCATACTAGATACAGTTAGACCAACGTCACAGCATAACCGCCGCGTGGAAACCAATATGTACATAGTTTGAGCAATGTAGGTCACGAGCTCCCGGTCCTCGCCACGTTTCGTACCCGATAACAAGCCGAATTACCTCGCTAGGAATGGGCACGACAAGGAACAGGGCATGGCTAGGGAGGAAACAATGCGATGTTTTGTTCGGGCTTAAACCCCGCAGGCCCCAAATCCCCAACTTCTGCAACCCTGGGTTGGACAAAGATGACATAGTCCCACAGATCCCAACACAAAGGAGACGAGGGGAGACGAGGGGAGACGAGGGGGAAACGAGGGGAAGATAACGCCCCTATTGGCCAACCCCATGGAGCCTCCACAAAGGAAAAAAAAAAGACTCTCCACTAGAGGGAGGAAAAGGAAACTAGGAAACCCACCACAAACAGGGATTAGTTAGTTTCTTGAAATGTTAAGTTCCGAGAGGCTCTCTTATAAGTTACACTACTCAAACCGGCCAAGCTCATCTGTGTACATACTTACCTTAGTAATGTAGAAAACTTTTCCCTCCCAAGAGCTAACTAGTACATAGCGGTGTAGACCCGGCATACATGATTTACTGTTGTGTAATTCGCCAGTGATACTAGTTGTCTATATGCGCCCCAATCAGCGCTCGGAGGATACAGTGATTTTAGCTTCAATGTTGCCGCACGGATACTCTGTTCCTTACTAGCTCATTTAGTAGAGGCCTCAATGAGTTTGCGGCTGAGAGACGTGCGCGCCATCGGACGTCGCTAGAGCAAAGGTGAAAGTGAAAGTGAAAGTGAAAGTGAAAGTGAAAGTGAAAGTGAAAGTGAAAGTGAAAGTGAAAGTGAAAGATGAGCTATGGATTCTCACAGGACTATCTAATTATGACTCAAGAGACAAGTCGAAAATACCGGAAAGTTTAGTCTGCTTGACGTACGTCAGATGAAGAAGAAAGCACTTGATGTTGTCTTGGTCGACTTGGCCGACTTGGCTAAGGCGGGTAGACGAACTTGAACATGCCACCTGAATTCTAGCCATATTTCGGTATACGGGCAAAAGGAGATCATGAAGGCTGTACATAGTACTACTAAGTAGACACTACTAAGTAGACACATTGAGTAACATAGACGCTAATAAATCCATAACCTAGGTACCTAGCTAATAATTATGTAAATGAATCTCGAGCCGTCTAAATATCTGCTACCTTTACGAGGTAGATACTCGAGATATTGAGAACTGATCAAATAATTACAAAAAGAAATATAATTCTAACTAACCATCGGGACCCTCAGGTATACGCAAATGCATGTCATGTATCCCTTTTCATCTACTATAGCAGGCACAACAATCAGGGGTTCCCGAAAAACCAAAAAGCCAAAACCCAACCAGATAGTAAGAAAACACACTCCCCATTATCCAATCTATATCACATAACACCACCCTTTAACCCCGATCAACCCTCCATCCTATCAGGATCCCTATACCAGTTCATCCACGAATCATTCAGACACTCCCCTACGGTCACGGGATGGTATCCCCTCAGGTACATAGTATTGATCATAGCCGGGAGCAGCTTCAGCGCCGTCCACTCGCGGACGTCGTGCGCCAGCACGATATACGACCCGTTCCCATCTTCTCTAAGCGCGTCCTTGAATAGCCCGATCGAAACCTCGATGTCCTTCTCCGTATTGTGCTTGTAGTCCTTCGTATCGATGTTGTACATGATAACATGGTACCCTAACGCCCCGAGATCCTGCATCTCGTCCGGGTCGCGCCATTCCCCGTACGGGGGACGCATGTACGTCGGCGGCGTATTGATGATGTTGCGAAGAGCCATCTCGTTGTACACCATTTCGTCGAAGCGGCCCTCGCGCCCGATGTCTTCTAGATGCTTGTGCGTCCAGGTGTGCGAGGCGATCTGGTGGCCGGTCGAGCGCATACGGTGGATCAGATCTGCGTACTCGACGTCCTTGTCGATGCGTCGTTTTAGGAACGGGTTGTTGCCCGTGACGAAGAACGTCGCCTTGATGTTGAGCGCGTCCAGCTGGTCCAAGACGTGATTGGTCCAGTACCAGGGGCCGTCGTCGAAAGTCAGCGCGATTTGCCCCGGGTTGGCGCAGGCGAAGATGGCTTGGCCGTAGGGAACGTCGCCGACGTGCGGCCGCGACATGTTGAAGAGAGGCGTTCCGTCGGGGATGCCGCTGTTTAGCACTGTTAGTCGAGATATTACTCGTAAGTGAAGCATGAAGAAGAAATACTTACGGATCTCGTCGTGAAAGGCTAGAAGGCAAAACATCATTCCTACTCTTGTGTGCGGCACGGGGTGCCTTGCTGTAGTCACTCTCCGAGATGCATATGGAGGCAGCGATAGTGAGAGATAGGACTATTAGGAGGAGAAGGGCAAAGGCTATTGACCTTGATACATTGTCGCTGTTCTTGTTGAAGCCCATCTTGAGCCACTAATGTTTGAAATTAATAGGAACAAATACTATAAGCTTGTTGCTTGGTCTCGATCTTGGTCTTGGTATTGGTTTGATATGGAATGGGAGGAAGGGCCGATATATATACATCTCTCTTGGACAATATCTGAGACTACAATATGTTGGGAAATGGGGACTGTGTTGCGAGCCTCAGACTCGTTAATTAAAACTATACCAATGGAGGGTTAAGCTACGGCGAGAACTATAAATAACTCTTCTCATCAAAGCTATCCAAGTTTATAGGGTTAGATATAGTAAAGAACCTAGTGTCCTCCCCCTTTTCGCCTAATGTGCTATCAGTGGCCTTTAGGTTAGCCGGGAGACTGGGAGCATAGGTACCTAGCTAAGGTTTGACAAGGCTCATGGGTCGCTTTCCCATGAGCAGAGTTAAACACTATACGCTACGCTAAGTAAATGGTATAAGGCTGAAGGTTAACCGCTTGGGTACATGACCCTAAGGTAAGGCCTTTGTTGTGACTGATAGGAATTGTTGAAGTTTGTCTCTGCTCTGCTTATAGGTCGTAATCTTGTGTTTATGCCATGTCTGGCTCGACTTATCGTATTATTTATTTCGCTGACCAGGGATTACCAGGGATTACCAGGGATTACGTTACTCTAGTCCTTGCATGTTTTGAGGTATATATCAAATTAATCGACACGCCTCACACATATATTATTAGACTTGATATACTGTATATTATAATTAAAATTTTACTAGAGCCACGAAGTCTCTGAGGCATCGCGGTTAGACTACTCTATATAATTCTAAGCCTAGGGACTTTTAATATGTTATAATATCCGTATCTGGTAACTACCGAACCTACATTGCTACCTCGTCACGAACTGGTAGACGAATATGTGTATTAACACGTTTGCTTTATTCGTAGAAACTGAGCGTCTCGTAACCTCAACACTTACACCAAATGCCTCTTTAACTTTTGCGTTTCCGCAACGTTGGGCTGTAGTCCGTATGTGCTTAGAGAAATTGCGATGCGATGCGATGCGATGTGAGGGAATGATAAGGATAGACTCAGGCATGCTAGAAGCCGTATATCTATCAACCAACTTTTATGGACAACACTTTTGTCTCCTATGATTCGTAATACGAACTAGTTAAATTGGTGGGTGTCGGTGACGTTAGAACTGTCTGTAGAAGAACTGTCTGCCGAAAGAACTATCGTAGGAATATTGAGCATAGGAAAATTGTGGGTAGGAGGGTTATGGGTAGGAGGGTTGTGTGTATGAGGGTTGTGTGTAGGACGATTATGGGTAGGACGATTATGAGTAGGACGATTATGAGTAGGACGATGTGTGCGTGGTGGTGGTTGTAATATATCGCCATCAATTCCGCGTGCATATGGGTCTGTAGGTAGTTCCTTAGGTTCTTCCTCTATCGCCTCGCTGTTGGCCCTGCTGGGAGTCATACGGCTCGGAGTGGGCGCCGTAAACGGTGTCCTGTAGACCTCTGGGTGTAGCTGGTTCTCTTCGTCAGGAATCATAGTACCGACGATCTTCTCGCTATTGTTGAGCGCGTCCTGATAACGCTCCTGCTGTGCCTGCCAATCTGGTTCCTCGGCTTCACCCGTCTCGGCGATGACCTTGCGTGTCTTACCCCATCCGAAATTATCCATGTAGATACATGCGTATAGAGTGACGCAAATATTGATAAAAGGACCGCAAGTTGAGAAGATGGCTAGGCCTAAGAGGTATTGGCCACGCTCTAGCCAAGTTTGACACAGCCATACGGCCAAGCCGACGTAGTAGCAGAGGGGTATGATCATAATGGAGGCAAAAATCATGATAATCCAAAAGGGTTGATCTATATAGTTAAACATTAGTATCTGTCTGTTATCATAGCTGGGACTTGAGATAATAGTTGAGTACTTACGCATAAATGCGTATACCATACAGGCCAGACTCGCAATAACGAAAAAGTTAAGCATCCATGTCAGGACGTTTGAAAGAGCAACAAGACGCTCCCACAGGTTGAACTTAAAATTGGCCTCCATAAGCAACATAAGATCGTTGCCTGTCGCGCCGAGTGTCCAGCGGCGCCGCTGGCTGAGGAAGACCGAGAGTGAATGCGGCACGTCAGTAAAGGCGTACGCTCTCAGGGCCTGTCGTGTACGGGCTTTAGGAAACTTCATAAGCATTAAGCAGACATGGTTCCGATCCTCGGACGCCGTGGCGCGGATACGTTTGATAATGCCATCTGTTGGCTTGGGATGGTAGCCGAACTCTTCGATGAGAATGTAGTCGCCGCATGTCTCCTCGCAAACCCGGAGTAGTTGGCAACATCCTGGAAGACAAGAGACTTTCTTTGTGCAGAGACTCTGGTGAAGACGTCGTAAGCCTTGAGCGATAGTATATTCGGCTGACTGGTATATAGACCAGATATTCCACTTGTGGGTTGAAAAATCTACCGCGACGTAGCCGCAGACGCCGACAGTTCCGGGATAATGACACTCTTTAACCAGATGGCTGATACAATCGTGCGCAAATACCGTGTCGGCATCCATGCCGATTAATAGCTCGACATGGCGGATTCCCGCATCTTTAACCAGAAAGTCTGTCATTGCCTTAAAGAACTCCGGTGAGAAAATGACCTTTGGCCGCTTGTCGCGTAGATTGAAGTTGTGCACGAAAGAGCGAGCAACGATCAAGCTGTCTCGTTTGCCCTGATTCTGCTGCTTCACGATGCAGAAAAATGGTACACCCTTGTATATCCCTCTTGATATGTCGACGTCCATGGACTGGCCGTCCCAGGCGACGTATGCCGCGCGGATCATCCTCCGCTCGATCTTGTCTGTAAAAATGTCTTCGTTAAGATAGTCACCCGTGGTTTTATCCATGCCAGGACCTCGAACCTTGCCATCGCAAACAACCATGATCGCTTGCTTGTGATGACTGACATTGACTTGATTAACAAGTGAGTCGAGCGACCTACTGCATTCCTCATAAGTCTCATTGTAGCAGGGCATAAGTAGAACCATTTCCTCCGGAGTCTCGGGCATAACCTTCTTCGGTTTGAAGACCAGGTTCTTCAAAGACCAGATAATGATATCGGCAATCATGACGCAGTTTAAGACGAGAGGCAACGAGATGAATGGCAGATATATATAATAGAATCTGGGCCACCACCAACTGGAAAAGATGAACATGAAGCTAACGTGTGTTAGTTCCTCCTCATTTATAGTAAGACGGACGAGTAACTTACTTCAAACTAAAAATGATAAATATCGCGAAATATTTGTGTCTAGCAACCTTTCTTTTACCCTTCTTTATGAGTTCAGGGTCTATAGCGTCGGCAGCTATAGACGCAGCTGTTTCGTTGACCGAAAGAGGAGGTAGACTCTCGAGTATTGCTGCTCGCTCTTCCTCAGGTGAACCTGAATTGGATGTGGTTGGTGATAATGTGGCCCGCGACGTCCCCGGTACCGATGTGATCGGAGGGTCGTCCTGACCTATACCATGTTGGTTGAGTTGCAGGTGTGTTCCAGTCGCAATATTGGGGCTGGTAGTTTGCCCAGGTACAGGAGGGGCTTCCTGCAGGAAGCCAGTTCCCTCCGCCTTTTCATTCTGAGTGGACTCTCGAGATGATCTAAGGCTGAACGATCGTGAAGGACGCTTATGTCTATCCGAGAAGGGATTCTCTGAAGACGAGTTTGTTCCTCCATCTGTGCTTGGATTGCTCTCCACCTATTTGCCGTTAGTGACATCCGATAGAAGAAGCGGCTAACTAACTCTTGTAGTATGATAAGAGAAGACCATGATGTTTCCTCCCTGGCGTGGCCGCCGTGGTGAACCGATAGGTCACTAGTACTGATGATTGGCAATAGAATCAGCGGAAAGACACTACGCCCGTGTTCTGAATAGACCTGTCGAGAAGCTCGTAGCTCGGCACCAACAAAACAAGTGGTTTAAGTTAAAGAAACGAAAAAAGGTTTCCAGAACGAGTGACATCAAACGTCCTGGCTGTCTTCTAATGAATGACTAATGGAGTTTCCTGAAGTTTCCTCGAGGAAAGAGAGTCAAAGAGAGGCCAAATTCATCTAGGAACAACTAGCTCTATGTATTCTTCTATAAACTCTACCCTCTGACGTCTTATGGTGGTCAGAGGCCGAGAAGCGGGACATCAGAATACGAAGAAACCTCGGGATGATGTTGATGGGGTTTCCATTTCGCAAGCCAAGGACAGGGTGATCTAGTTGAGCTTCAGGCTGGATCCTGACATAGTATCTAGGGTGGTTATCGTGCTTATTGGCAGTAGGTGATACGGCAGCCTGTTGAACCTATTGTCCGAGAACAGGGGTTCATTGCGTAAGCTAATGGAATTGTGTAGACAAAATTCGTGGCGAGAGACTTAAATTTCTAACTGTGGTTAGACTCGCGGGTTCAGAGAGTCGACTTGGCCTATGCAATACGCTCTGCAACATGCTCTGCGAAAGGCCTCCATAATACCGTAGACGAAAATTCAGACGATAGCGCCATAAGAGACATCATATCACATCCGCTCGAGTCAGGTAGTTAGACTATAATCTATAATAGCTCTCGACCTCAGATCCATAACAGATGACTAGCAGATATAAAGCGTACGTATAGCTCCAAAGATGTGAATAATGCTAGCGTTACCCTAGACGGCCAATCGCACCAATTTAATATAGGACAAGCGGAGAGAGGGAACCCCAGACCCACGTTCAGCCTCAGTGGCAAAATGAGTATCTATGGTCGTGCTGGAATGATTTCAGGTCGAGTCCTTGGTGAGAGCGTATAAGTTCAACCCGAGCGAATGTGCGTGCTGTGACCAGGACCTGACTAAATCGTATAACCACTTGTCAGGAACCGTAATGGTTGTCGCGAACCCAATATCCAGGTCGGAATATTTGATTTGCGGGGAGCCAATGGCTAGTTCGGGTGGTCGAGGAGCCGTGTGCGGCTCTATGCAGATCATCTGTGTAGGGACGGGACTCGATAGGATATCGCCTTGGTCCTACAGCTAGCTTGCTGCCCCTTGCTCTGGGCCCTTACTAGTGTAAATAGTGTGGACCCTGGATCTAGGACGGTATTAATGATGTCGAGATAGAATAACTAAAAGATTGATCGCGATGTAATGACTCGCGAAAACAAGCTCCCCACCTATTAGACCAAGCACATAGATACCTACCTATGCTTCTCAACATTAGTACGCTAGTACGTCACTCTCCGGACTGGACAGGGCGAAACTCTGTGTGAGGTCTGATTGGGCTCGGTCGAATCCGTGCCCACTAGACTGGACGATGAAGAGTAATTTTCGATATGCTTGGTCTGAGCCAAAGAAACCAACTGTTCTAGATCGATCGCGGGTTGCATGTACGTTGGTATGTAAGCTTGTATGCAACAGAATGGACAATTATTGAGAAGAAGAAAAGGGTACATTTCTCTCTTATGCTCGAGTCAGGTGTAGTGGTTTAACATCAAGATCCGATACTTTATATTCTGCCTCGAATCTCCTCTTTCGATCAGAATAAGTTTTTTCGTTATCGACCTGCTTTCTCTTAGGTTCTCTCATTGTGCCAACTTCCACTTCTCGGCGTTTTTCAACTCTTAGAGAAAGCTCCTCTTGCTTCTCTTATTAGTTGACCAATCCACTCGTTTTATCATCTGCGTTAAGCAACATTTCAATATGCACCCTCTTCTCGTTGACGACGTCATGCAGGAGATCCGAGCAGCTTTCCCTGTTCAAGACCGTCCCCTAGCCGTAGACCTCTTCGGTCAAAGCAACAAGCCGAGCCAGGAAAATTCACCGCCCAGAACTCCTCAATTTGACACTTTTAACGAAGCTGATGGACTACAAAACTTGGATCTAGTCCGCTCTGACAGCATCGATGAAAATGAAGAGCCTCTTGTGGCTGTCATCGGGTGCGGATATGTTGGAACACAGCTCATCGGCTCTTTCTCGAGTCATTACGATGTGCTGGGCTTCGATGTATCAAAAGAGCAACTTCGAAGATTAGAAGAGGAGTTTGGGGGCGAAGAAAGTCGTGTATCTTTCACCCTCGACCCTCGAAGCCTCTCCAAGGCTACCCACTTCCTCATTTCGGTGCCAACGCTTCTCAAGGCTGATAAGACAATCGACACATCATATGTCAGAAGCGCGTTAACGAACGTGCGGGAATATGCTCGACCAGGCTCAACAGTCGTGATAGAAAGTTCGGTTGCCATCGGAATGACAAGGCAGCTACTCGGCCCCTTGGCTAAAGAGAAGGGCTTTTTCGCGGGCATGTCTCCAGAGGTACGTTACCAATACTACGATATTCAGTAAACCCGCTAACCGTTTTGAAGAGAGTCGACCCTGGACGAACAGATCCACCCATGAACACAATCCCAAAGGTCATATCCGGGCTGGACGATGTTGTCCCCGGATCTCTTGCCGCGATTACCCGTTTGTATTCGCGTGTGTTTGACTCCATCGTTCCCGTGTCAACACCGGAAACGGCAGAGATGACCAAGCTGTATGAGAACTGCCAAAGAATGATCGCCATCACGTACGCCAACGAGATGGCGGATGCTTGCGTTGGCCACGGCATCGACCCTTACGAGGTATGCAGAGCGGCATCAACTAAGCCGTTCGGCTATACACCGTTCACTCCCGGTCTTGGTGTTGGAGGCCACTGCATTCCAGTCAATCCATACTATCTCATGGCCAACAGTTCATTTCCTCTTTTGAAGATGGCAACCGAAACCATGTGGCAACGACCGGAGAAAATCGGACAAAGAGCTTTAGATGCTCTCTTCCGGGAGGCGCCGCATAATGCCTCAACTCAAACTCCCGTTAACGGCGAGAGCCTTTATCTCAACAACAAGTCCGGCTATGAATACGCCGAGCGTGTTGAGACCCCATCACGGATATTACGTTCAGAGAAGTCATCCGGCTTCTTCCGACCTCGAGTACTGGTTGTCGGAGTGGGATTTAAGGCTGGCCAGTCTCATCTAAGCAACTCACCGGGACTGAAGCTCATTCAGACCCTCGCCGACTCGGGACGGGTCGATGTTATGTTTGCCGATGCGCTGGTAGAACAAACTGCCATCCCTCATATTCCCCGTCTAGATATGAGCGATTGGAACAAGTCGAGCCTCGAAGGGTTTGACATGATTATCGTCTCTTTCAAGCAAAAGGATATGGACTTCAAGGTTCTCGAGGAGGTGCAAAATGTCCAGGTCGAAATGTGGTGCCCATAGATGCACTACGACTTGAGACAAAACAAAAATATGTTGCATCTAAGAGCATTAAACGGGTATTCGAGATCATGATTGACGATGAGTTATGGAGCATTTTGCCAAGGAAATAAATGGAAAAGGTTGAAATGCCGACATTCTATTCATGCATACCTAGGTACAAATGGGGTTACACTTGGTACCAATAATTGCATATCGAAGACATCTATCTATCTGAGCAAGCGAAAGATTACGGGATTTAGGGTGGGTCAAGTTAGATTATTCGGTTAATTGGGTATAAGGATTGTATATAATTGCTTTTAAGAATTAAGCCCCTCTTTTAATCCGTACAGATTCTTCAAGACGGCCTTTTAGAAATTATCCGTTAGAGGTATGCATGTAGGTATCTTTAAAATATAACTATGTAACTACCACAGTTACAAGGTACCTATCATGAGCCTTAAGTGTTTTCGCATAATCACCCGAATAATAATCCCCTTCTTAATATCATTAACAATACCGCGATTTATATTATAAAGCGAATTAATTTTCGAACGTATGGATATTTTTATATAACAATCTACCACATATGCAGCCCGTAATTATCGTCTTATTGTCTTATTTTCGCTATGACAGGAAAGGTAACAAGCCGCAAACGGTACCTACAATATTAAAGGCGAATATGCCTTCTACTGTAAGACTTCACAGTACCAACCACAATAAGAAACCACAAGGCTTTCGCGCTCTGTTAGGATGAACCTAACTACATCAAACTGAAACTTCCCGCAGGGTCCAGGAAAAATAGTCCTAGCTTAGGGGTACTGACTAGAATTGAGACATTTGTCATGGGCCGGAAACATTCGGCTTGAATTTCAAAGTTCGATACCTAGTATGTTTGTATGTATGTACTTGCCAGAGTTTTTCCAAATTACGAATCCTCGTGTTACTGGAGGTAAGTAGGTCAATTTAATTACCGCCACATTGAGGATACAAGCTTAAGCGAACGCGAGTCTACCTAAAACAACAACTATACATCATCATCAACTTAGCTACCTCATCCTCATCCTCAGCCAGCTCGAGCATATCAAGAATTAAATAGTAACATCCCTATAAGTCTAACCTATACCTAAGAGCATTGTCAATAATATCAATTAAATCTTGTTTTCTTCCTAGGTACTACCCTTACCCTAACCAAGTACATATGTGCCCGCTGTTTACCTCTAAAGCTTCTGTTATGTCGTTTAATCAAACCCCTATCAATGCTGTCTACTACCCCAGTTGGCGAGTCTACAAGGGCTTTCCCCCTTCGTCTCTCCAGCTCGACTGTGTTAATCAAATCTACTATGCCTTCGTCCGGCTAAACGAAGATGGAACTCTTAAATTATTGGACGAGTTTGCAGACTTAACCAAAGATGTCGATGGGGAGGAGGGCTGCCTCCGTGCGCTAGCCAAACTAAAGCAGCAGAAGCCTGATATCAAAACTCTAGTCTCAATCGGTGGTGGCAGCGGCAGTGCCGAGTTTCCTGCCATGGCAGCGCACTCTACCTCTCGGACTGCGTTCGCGAAGTCCTGTAAAGAGTTCGTAGAGCAGTACCAATTCGATGGCATAGATATTGACTGGGAGCACCCGACAACACCAGACGCAGGTCAAAATTACATTGCCGTACTCCGCGCCCTGAGAGATCTGTTACCCTCACCACAGTACCTCCTCACCACAGCTCTACCGACGGGTGAGTATTGCTTGAAGAATATCGACATGCGCGCAGCGGGGAAACTCCTCGATAGTCTAAATCTAATGGGTTACGACTTCAATGGCCCATGGACTGATGTATCGGGCCATCACGCACAGCTCTTACCTCAACCAGGCTCACAAGAGCATGTATACCCAGCCCTGAGACATTCATGCCACCGAGGTGTTGAGTATCTGGCGTCGCGGGGTTTCCCAGTTCGCAAAATTGTGCTGGGTGTGCCAGTTTACGCAAGGTCTTTTGCTGGGGCCCGTGGGGTTGGGCAGCCCTTTAAGTCAGCTGCAGAGGTTGACTACAACGATCTACCGCTCGACTGGATCAGGGATGCGGCTATTGATCATCATGTCGTGGCTGCGAGCTATGTTGACCGTGCAGGTAAGGGGTTTGTCAGTTTTGACGTCCCAGAGACAGTAAGACGTAAAGCTGAGTACGTGAAGAGAAAGGGGCTAGGCGGGTTATTCTACTGGACTGGTGTTGGCGATATTAAGGGCCCTGAGAGCCTTGTTCGGGCTGGATATGAAGAACTTAGTAGGGAGTAGCCATTGAGGTCTGTATGGCTGCGATGAAGGTATGTCTGTATCCAAATAGCTCTTCAAGTATATTCACGTCAAGGTGTAGTTTATCACTTCAATTATGAACCTACCTAAGACTTACCACGACCCTTGATCTAAATACCATAGACTTAACGTGGTGCCAAATAAGCTTGAGTCCTACAAACTTTATATTTCATCCTATTAGTCGCCACTCTTGTCAAGATATGTCAGTGTCAGTGTCAGTGTTATTGTCAATGCGATGTTATATCACGTCTAGCTTAGAGATTCAGCTCAAAACAGAGCATTATTCACATTTAAGACCAGCACGAAGCTAAAAGGCAAATGAGTTGTGCAAATTTTGGTATCTACCTGGTGGTATCTACCCTGACTACTTGCGAACTAGCTGCCAATAGTTGAATTCGTCCTCAATGAAACAAGATGCAAACGTAAATGCTGCGCCAATGCCCTTTTTTCAATACTTTCTCCGTCCCTTTTCTCACTCCTTATTATTATTATTATGTGTGCATGTGATCTTTTCCTGATCCATAACGCCTGCCTATCCCCACATGCTAAGTCGAAAATGCAAACCGCAAAAGCGAGTCCAAAAATCATGCCTCATGATTATGATCATTACCATCAATCACATTAATCTCGAAATAGGAAATCCTCGTCGCAATGCAAATCCTCCCGAAAATGCTAGTATCGAAATGTCTCTTTACAGGATCAGCTACGACGTTCGATCCTCTGGGTCGAGGTAAGACGCGCGTAGAATCATATTATGATGGTAAGGGGAATCCATGTTGTAACCTATTCGGATAGCAATAAGTATTAGTAGGCTCCTTCTAGCAAGATATGGCATTATAGAGAAATGCATAACACAAGGGAAATACGGCACATACCTATTCGATTGGAGTACGGTCCTCAGGCTTCACGCGGCTTGCGATATAGCCGCTCTTGAACATGTGGGTCTCATCCACAGCCTTCTTGTCCTTCTTGTTCATGCTGCCAGCTGGCTGCTTTCCCTTCTTGTCGGCGGCCTGACCCATCTTCTTTGGGTCACCAGTGATGTACAAAGGCGGTGCGGCGTGGGAAGGTACGGCAAAGCTATCTGCTTGTGGGGGACTCTGAGAGGCCCAGTTGGTACTGCTGGCAGAACGCTTAATGCCAGTGCCGGTGTAGGGGATGGTGTATGGCTTCCAACCCGAGGTGCTAGCAGTGCCGGGGACGGCAGGTCCCTTCTCAGAGGGGTTTTTGTATTTGTCAGGCTTTGACATGGCGTCGTTGGTATCGTTGCTGCTAGGTGTGTCGGCGACGTTGGTGGCGTTGGAAGCTCGTTCCTTCAAAGAAGTGTAAGTATATAATTTTGACGGTACAGTTTCCCAAAGACAGGAAAATTAATTCAGAAACAGCGTTTTAAAGGTGGTATAACTAGACTAAAAGGAAATGGTAGTTTGATGATGGTAATACTGTAGATAAGTATACAATAGTTCTAAGATAAAGAGGTAGAATTGTTATCCACTTCGACTATCCATTTCGACTATCACGCTCTTGCCGACATAAGGGGGAAGATTGTATCAAAGGGGTTGGTAAGTAAGTAGAAGGAACGGCAAACGTGAAGATGCAAACGAAAAGGTGGGACGTGGAGGGGAAAATTCAGGCAGCTAAAGTAAAGAAACTCGCGACATGTTGTAGTATAGACGCGTTGAGGTGAATACCGCTCAATGTGAAAAAGAAACTTGTCGCTAACATACCTGAGCCGGTTTCTTTGCCAGAAGAAGGGACAACTTAGGAAAGCAGCCAACCATCTTGACGAGGATGGAGGTATCGGACGGTTAGACTGGACAAAATTATAATAGTTGCCGGGCATTCGATGATGTGGATGAAGAATCTACAGTTGTTGGGGTTGCCGGCGTCGAAATATTTATAAAGTGTTTAGGTTGAAAAGATTATTAGCACATCACTTACCCCGAGGCGACAGTGATTATGGCGATATTAGCCCGCACAATTTAAGCCAATAACTTTACAATAAAATCTAAGTAGTTAATCCATATCTGTAGAGTGCATTGGTACTTAGGTAGGTACTGAACCCCCTTAATTCTTAGGCGAGGTGATAGAGTCGTTTACTGATTAGAAACCTAACTTTACATGCACCAACGCCAATGGTATGGTGCGTGACTGCTTCTAAATTCGGTAGTTACATGATTCTGCAAATAGGATAGCTACCTGCCTACCTAAGGTACGAGATGCAATCACATTTATTACCGCTAATATCAGGTACTGATTCCTTTAGCAACTAACATGCATGCTAGTGATGTACCAGTGACCAGATGGATTAGGCACTTAACCTAGGAGTAATAGAAAAGATCACCCCGCCTTGTGCAGAAGAATCAACTCTTCACGTGGGCTGGCGGAATTGTTGTGTCTGAGAATAAATCAATGTGCAAATTTACCATAGAAAGTAGAAGTGCTTCCCCGTACGGCATAAGGGGGGACCCCTATGCAACCATTTAGCTCTAATCAGATATATTTCTTCGCTATTATTCAAAATAGCCAAACATTTTAAAGATTAGACCAGTTGAAATTCCCTCACATGACTCAGTATTAAATCCAACCTGGGAGCTTAATATCGCTCTGTTTACCTAGATTGAATACCGTTTTATAATTCAAATAAGTTAATTGATTTGTTCGGTGGGTTCTGAAACTTAGATATACAAGTAATTAATAGCTACTTCTATCTTACATTCTTGAAATGCTGCATTAAGATAACAGTATGTTTTTTTAGTATTATTTTCGTAAAGGGGGCATGATTGATAACTTGAGGATGGTAATTCACTATGATTCTTCTAACCTATCTAAATGGAGTATATTTAAGTTTTAATATATTTAAATTATAATGTGTTAAATCAATGATAGGATCTGTTGTATAAGATAGATAGTACACTCTGTAGCTATCGTAAAGTGGCAGCTTCCTGTCCAGGAGCCAGTTCAAATTGAAGGTTAGAGGTATCACGTGAAAGGGTGACATTCTGTAAATCCCAAGTTTAAGACCCCTGAAGATCTGCCAGGTACAGATAACAGGTACAGATACAGGCACATGTAATCCGTAGGTACGCTATGACGTATTACCTAAACGGAATCACTTGCTCAGCCCCCGAACTCCTTCAACATCTCTTAAACTTCCATTCTAATTGATTAGCTAGGCGTGTTCGTTATTGAGAATTCTTAGCGACAGGTAAATTTTATATCAAATAATATATTTTTATGAGTCGAAATTTAAATCCAGCCGGCAATGGACGATCCAACACAGGGAGATTCGGTGTTCTCGTTCATCGCTAATATCGCCGGCGTTCTCACATTTATATTCGCCCTTCTAGTCGCTATATGGGCACAAATAAGGTACATGGAAAACAGCGAGCAGGAGTATTTCCAGGTCAAAACGTCGTTATCCTGGTACAAGGTGGAGTCGACATGGTTAGCGGAGCTCGTTAAAGCCACAAGCGACCAGCCGAGCGCAAATCATCGGCCCGAGTATCAGGTGTATACGTTCGTGATGGACGGCTTGATCGTGCTACAACAGAGACTGTTAGAGTTAGTTGAGGAGGTTGAGAGTAAGGCCGGCTCACAAGACGAATTGAGCAAGGGCAAACGGTGGGCCGTGGTACCTAAGAGCTGGGGCGTCACCGTGAATCTTACAATGACGTGGTATCGGGCTAGAAAGAAGGCGTTGGACCTGGTTCGACAGAGAGAAGCGTTGGCGGCTAGGGTATCCTTTACGCAGATGAGTATGATCTCTTCGTAAGTCTCATCATAAATTATAGAGATCGCGAACTATGATGCTAAACGTCCTGCAGCAGGATTCGAGAGCTTGAACAACAAAATAGCACAAGGGACATGTTGGTTAATAGCAGTCTTGAGAAGCTGGAGACCCTTATCTACGACCAAAAGTCCGAAATATGTCGATTAGAGGACCTCTTACGCAGGAGCATGCATCGGAACAAGCTAATCCAGGGCATTAATAAGTCACCAACAAGTCCATATTGAAAGAAAAGTCCGCAAAGCCCGAAAAGCTCATCCCGAGATTACACGTGGGAGGCTGGAATTTTAGAATCTGAATAAGACGTCTAAATATTACATAGAAGGACCATATACTGCGGCCTTGCTCAAGTATTAATATGGTTGCTTTATAGTATACCCGCCCTGGTAGAAGAATCCGCCGATACAAGCTAAAGAGAGGACGGCATATGACAGGTCAAGTTCGATGACGGACCAGATCCAGAGACAGCCCAAAGGCGGCGATTGCTTCATAACAGCGAGATAGCTATACTTATTCGAAATATGAATTAAATAGCAACCGGAAGCAACACTCGTAACGAGGAACAGTATCTGCCGTAGAGCAGACTGAAATCTCACCGGCAGTCCAGGCACAAAAGATGGAGCCGAGACGTGTGGATGAAGTACATAGATGAGCAAGAAGAACACTAGGTACACGCATTAATTCGGTCCAATATAGCGGGATTGCTTGACTAGGTACTATTACGAGGGAAGCTTACCAATAGAAGCTTGTACTGATCGAATTATGATCTGAGGCCATATGATAGAGATTGCATATTGATGCTGAACAAGCACATCGAGAGTGAAATGTAGCATAGACAAACTGGTGCTCCAGAGGACAGCTTCTAATACCCTGTCAGCCGTAGATGACAAGAGCTCGTCCCCATCATCGGAATCGCCATCGGGATCCCGATCTTTTGCAATCCTCCTCTTCTGTCTCTCAGCTTCCTCAAAGAGGTTGCGGTCCTGGGCAAGCTTTAGTAAGGTGTCCTCGCTGGGAGCGGCGGTTCGATCGGGATGAGATAGCTTGATCTCTTCCACCGCCTTTCTTTCTTTTCGAGTTTGAACCATGGTGGAGGGTTGATGCAGTTAGAGTGATACTAAGGTAGGAGTAATAAATATTTGCGATTTAAGATGTAAGATGTAAGGTGTAAGGCTGATAGGTATGGTCGCGTGTCAGTGATACGATATAAAATTATGTACATGTACGATTGTAGGGGGTTAGCTTGTGAGCTTGGGGTGTTCGGGTACCTTAGGTAGATTCGGCAGGGGTCCAGACAGCCAATGAAAAGTTATAGAATCCATAATTCCATATGCACTAATCGGATATATGAATATATATATATGTATATGCAACAATTGATAATCAACCTTCAAAGAGGTGCAACGGAGGGGCTTCTCTCCCTCTTAATTTAATCCAACGCGAATCTCAGCACGAGTCCATCGTCACTTTCTGAGGGAGGAGAGAGCCAACAGCCAAAAACATGCCACTCCCATCCCTATCGACCCTCGGCATCCTGGCCGTCATCCTTCCGCTACTATACATTTACACAGCGTCGGTATCGCAAACACGCCTACCAATGCTACGCGGCAAGCGTATCTGCTTGCTGATCGCACACCCGGACGACGAAGCCATGTTCTTCGCCCCCACCGTCCTAGCCCTCACCCGTCCCGAACACGGTAACCACCTCAAAATACTATGCCTGAGCTCCGGCAACGCCGACGGCCTCGGCGAGACGCGCAAGAAGGAGCTCGTCAAGAGCGGCATGTTGTTGGGTCTCGCTCGTGAGGATGACGTCCTAGTCTACGATAGCCCGTGAGTCTACCTATCCCGTACATACAACCATACAGTAACCAAAGCTAACACCTATCTCCCAGCGACTTCCCCGACTCCATGACCACAACCTGGGAATCCTCCAAAATCTCCGCCCTCCTAAGCAGCGCTTTCGCGCCCCGCCTATCCACGCAAAAGTCCTCCTCCGAGAACCTAACCGCTCCAAACGCTACCATCGACGCGATCATAACCTTCGACTCCCGCGGCGTATCCTCGCACCCGAACCACATCTCCCTATACCACGGCGCACGCGCCTTCGTGTCCTCTCTAACCCGGGGTAAGCCGGGCTGGGCATCGCCCGTAGACTTGTACACGCTGACCAGCGTGAGCTTTCTACGCAAGTATACCGGGTTTCTCGATATTTTCGCGACCGTGGTGTCGCTTGCGTTTGCCGGGCCTGGTGGTGCTAATAAGAAGAGCGATAAGGGTAACCCAGGTGTTCTAGTTGGCGTGAGCACGCTAGCCGGTGGTCGGGAGAGCTACGGGACGGCGCGCCGGGCTATGACGGAGGCGCATAAGAGCCAGATGGTCTGGTTTCGGTGGGGCTGGATCGCGCTGAGCCGGTACATGTATATAAATGACCTGAGATTAGAAAAGGTCAAATCGTAACTATCTTCTATATTGTTACGATTAATTAATATATATATATATATATATAACAGGCATAGGTCTCATACTATGAGCCATGTTTTACAATGAAGCGAAGAATATGTCTGTAGATCATGTATATTCAAGATCCCGCCACAAGGGGTTAAGGGGGTTGTATATATGCTGTCACCGCTGCTTTTGCTACGTCCCAGCAACGGTGGTTTATGGATGAAATAAACATACTATGGGTATAATAATTCAGATACAGACAAGCAACTACTTTTAATAAAAGTCGTCGTCATCATCATACATATCCACCTCGACCGGCTCCGGCGAGTCCTCAGGCTCGTTTTCAGCCATCGATTTCTTCGACGTTTCTTTGATAGCCGTCTTGTCCCAAGATTTCGACAACTTCGCCCGGGACGTAGTCGTGAGGAGAGTCTCGAGGTCAAAGTGAGATATTGGGTTTCGGCCCGCCAAGGTATAACGAGACCTAGTGGCGCGTTTCTTTACTTCCGTGTCTAGGAACAAGACCTCGCCCAACTTATTTTTCACCTGTATGGTTATAGGAATATGCTCGACAGGGACTAAACGCTGGAGTTCCCGGGGAGGGTCGAAGAGGGAGACGTATCCGTCAGACGTGCGATAAAAGGCCGGATTTGGGATAAAAGCCCGGAACTCGTTGATGAAATCCGGGACGGCCACAGTCACAAGTGAGTTCGTAGGGTTGAAAGCTCGTACGTTGGCAAGGAACTGGCGACACCATGTCTGAATGGTATGCCGCATAATCGCCTTCTTAAACCGAGCCCGTTCGTATCGACGCACTGTCTCACTAATATACACCCCACCGCCGTTAATCATTTGGGAGTACTCAATTACCGCGTCCTCATACTCTTGGCATTGTACATTGTATAAGCCAAGTGCCTCCCTCATGTATGGGATGAATTTGCTAAACTTATTTCGCGCTATGAGATTTCGAATGAGTATATTGTAGTGTTCGAAGCTGGGTTGTACGCAATACGGCTCAAACACCATCATATCCCAGATTAGTTGTACTACTTCTGCGTTCGGTACTTTAGAAAACATTTTGGCCATCTTCCATCCACCAGACGTCGGTGCAGAACCCATAATGTAGGCCCACTCCATGAGGTCTTTCCATATAGACGCGGGGATAGGAATTCGAAAGGTCTCTGATATGTGTTGGACCAGCTGTAAGGCAAGGGAGATCTCTGCGTTTGAACCATACGCCTCCACGATGGCTTCCATGAGAAACACAGTAGGCCTTATACGGTTGGGGCCCTGGCGTATATCGGCTGCCATGCTATGGGTTATGTTACCTATACTGATGCCGAAATGACGTTCTAATATATTAGTACTAATAAACTGTAAAGACCCAGCCCGTCCAAAGGCAATCATCAAAGCACACGCTAAAGGTTCGCTCATATAGGTGCCACGACTGTGAACCCAGAAGTAAAGTCTCCTGGCCGAGTTGTCCTTCCTCATCATTCGGATCAAGTCTTCGGCGTGCTTGACGTCCTTATTGAGTCCGAAATACAGCTTCTTGAGTCGGGTACGGTATCTAAGCAAATCCATCTTTCGAATCTGTGTCCAGTGAAGGATGAATTTAGAGTGATGTAAACTTCGGCCAGTGACCATCCTTCTGGTTTTATCGTAGCCTGTATATAAAGGGTTTGCGAGGAAGCGTGCGGAAATAAATTCGGCGTATATCCCACCTTGCCTCCAACTTGTGGTCTGGGTACGGACCATCTCATTCCATATCCATTTTACCCCCCCAGGGTCTACAGCAGCACCCGCACACCTAACTAGGTAGATGTACTCCTCTATCTGTAGAACACCACCTGAGGCTTTCAATGCAGACATCAGGACTAGCATGTGGTGTAGTAGCTGCGAATATAATTTCCGTACTCCCCAAATGTCAATAGTAGCTCCTAAATTTAGTATCTGGTACGCTCCAGGAGATATGTGTGTCTGGTCTGTTGGATCGGCATCCCTAGCAACAACGAAAGGGTCTAAAGCCCGGAGCAGTTCGGTGAATGTAGTTCGAGGCAGTGAAGAAACGGCCGCTTGAAGCTCGGCTTCTTCCATGGATGATATTTGTTTAAGATAGATGAGCAGTCTCCGAGTGTCCTTCCGTTGTAGTGCCTCAAGAGCTCTTTTAACCGGTCCAGGTAAGGTTGTAACGGGAGGTTTATTACTGGAAACAGAATCACCATGCCCAACTTTAATTTGGGGTTTTGGTTCAACATGATTGAGAAGGTGATTGAAGAATTTAAAGTCCTCGCTTGAAACGGCACCAGAGGGATGGACTGCTGTTGCAAGGCCACGTGTAGAGTCGTGGAGGCTCTTACATGGCAAAGAACTGTTGATATCTATATAAGAGAGTAATCCAGGGGATCGACTTTGATGGAGGTTAATAAACTTCGAGTGGGCTCCTTTAAAGGGCGTATAAGAGAAGGCTCGATGCCAGCCGAACGACACCGTCAAAGTGGTGGGGGGCATTATGAGAACTATTGAGTAATATCATGACCGGTATGAACAGGCTACTGACTCAGGAGATCCAGATGGACATACTAGGCGTGACTTGCGGGGAAGTTTGATAACTAGTTGAAGAAGTTGTGCTTGTTTGGACTCGCCCAGTTATGGAATTCTGAAGCTGTGGAGTTGTGGAGCTGTGGAGCTGTGGGTACAGTGGAGTACTTCCCCGTAAACTCTAATTTAGTATGACAGTAGTGGGTATGGAGAACTGCGCTAATAGCAGAATTATCTCATAGTGGTCTTACAGTGGTCATAGCTTCTAAAGATAATAAGTACCTAGGTATTTGTGGCTGTTGAAAAATTAGGTAAGCTTTTTTTTTATGGGTTTGCCAAGCCCATACTCTTTCACTAAGGTTAGCATGGAATTATTGAATTATTGCACCAACTTTCTACAAGCTGCGAACATCGAATCCAATCATCTAATCTTCATATACCGCATTCTTCACCTCCAACTCCAGTCCAATCCTAACTTCAACGCCGCATCTTCAAAAATTCAACCCCAGTGCGGAGCGTATTGTCCCATATTTGGCGTGATCTTATAATAATAATGGCTGGTGGTGAAGAAGGCCCCGCTGGCGGCTCAGTATCTGAGCCTCTCGATCTTGTGCGCCTCCTTCTCGACGAGGTTGTATTTGTGAAGTTGCGCGGCGATCGTGAATTAAAAGGACGTCTTCATGTACGTGAATCATATCGACCCATACTAACTCTTCCCTATTTGGCTAACTAGGTATCTTTAAGGCCTATGACAGCCACATGAATTTAGTCTTGGGTGACGTTGTTGAAACCATCTATACGGTAGACGAAGATGACGACGACGAGGAAATTAGAGTAAGTATCCTTTAATACGTTTTGGTATATCCTACTAATCATCCTTTAGACAACAACTAAGAAGTCCGAGATGCTATTTGTGCGAGGTCCGTCTTTATCTTCTTTTTTTTAACTTATCCTTATCTGATATCTAGCTCTAGGGGATAGTGTCGTCCTTGTCTCCCCTCAAACCTCCTCATGAGTGTTCACCGCAGAATACACACCCCTTCGGCCTAGGGTGTGCCAAACCACATTAAGAGCTTCTGTTACATCAAGGTCCATATTCATGTCCAGTCAAGGACTCAAACCTGAGTCCAAAACACGGAACTCGGTATAGAAGCAGGCGGAGTTACTCGTTAAAGCAAATCGGAGCCAATTCAAGGGAGACTTTAGGGAGTTCAGGTTGTCTCAAGATGTGGAGGTACTTAAATCAGCATAGGAATCACCAGTATCCACAAGCGCGGCCTATCAAGAATATGATCGCCCCAGATTTCCGACCATTACGGTTCCAGCATCGTCCATGCTGCGGTTAGTCACATCCGTCCAATACAGGATTTTGTGTTGCGAAGCCAGCTATCTGTAGCCATTATGCGTCTTTTAGTTATATTTAAGCTTGGTTATGCGATATCCTCAGGTCTTCCCTGCGCTTATTTCCTAAAAGCCATCTAACAGGCGATTAACGCTAGTCCCCAGTAAAGTATAAAGTTAATAACTTATAACGAATTCTATAGCTCCTCTATATAAGCGTAGGAGTTAGCATAAGCGTCTCCCTTTAAATTAGGTGGCCGTAGATATATAACATATATGTTCAACCGCAAGAAAGATAAATGATAATGGTGGTTGTATAATCCTATTGCCTCATATTAGGAATACCGTCTTCTCGTATAATCTCTGCACGAATTCTGAAAGAACTACGACGAGTTAGGTAGTTGGTCACGCATCCTTATGGGAGTGTCTATATTCCGGGCTTCTACTTCTAGACGCTCTCGAAAAATACCACTGTAAGTACCTGAGGTATTTGAGGGGTTGCTGTGGAAGATAGGTTATAATACACATTGAGAGCTCTTACCATCACTCCTGATCTGAATCTCACTGGTTGAATCATCACGACGTAGTAGCCAAAGAAATGACGGCGTAGAAAATTATTTTGAGATTTTTCGTAGTTCTTGGCTTCGAACCTATATCATGGAGGCAAAAGACCAGTTTTTTCTGGCCAATTGAATAAATTCCCTCCTTGGAACAGGTTTCTTTTTTTTTTTTTTTTTCTCGATCCCTTTCGATATTTTAGAGGGTTGAAAATCAGATTAAAACCATGTCACCTCATTGTATTTGATGTTGCAATAATAATAATTTTTATACCTAGGTAACTAGATGATTTAAAGGATTGTTCGTTCACTTTCACCAAGTACCTATCCAAGAAGTCCTACTTAACCAATTCGTAAATCGACAAGACCGGCTATGCAAGTTTGAATGGCACCTTAAATTAGAAGTAGAAAACTGTTGTCGACAAGAAGTTATTTTTCAACTAAGTTAATACAATAGTTTCTGTTAAAACCGTGGCCAAGCAGAGAAGCTCAGCTTTGTGAACCTCAGAATTTACAATATACCTATGGAAGCAAAAAGGTCACTTGACTTAAAAGTAGTTGCTCCTCTAGATTTCTACGATCGGTGGTGTTCTCCTTGCTCTTCCTCTGATGCTAGGTATCTTCATCAGTAAGAAGCGGTCTACTAAAACTATTCTTACCTACGTACTTCATCCTTTAGTACGGGGGTGGGCTTATATAATTATTCAGTTCTCTGGACTCTTTTAAAATAAGATAAGGAGACTTTAAGACATACTTTTAGTACCTATTGGTGTATATGTAAATTTTCAACTGGTTGAAATCAAAAGTAATGATAGTTGATAAAATAGCTTTCTAACCCGTCATGCCCTTAATTATAGAACGTATCTAAAGCCCTTGTTATCTAACTCGGTAGCATCCTGCATTCCTTGTTCAATAGCCTGTTTCTCTTGCTCTTCCGAAAGTTCAGGGCCCTCTAGGGCAGCTTCACGATCCCGTTTCTTGTTCACTGACCACATATATATGTACAGCACGATAACCATTACTGTCTTTACAGAGTAGCCGATGAGAATCCTAGCACAAATTTTAGTTATTAACACGTGGCTCTGATCCTAGAAGACTCACGCAATGTACGCTGAGGTATAGAATGGTGCCTCTGTTTCGATAAACGTCTGCGGCCCTATTATATTCCCAATACAATAGCCCACGAATAGGAAAGCTCCCGTGAGCTGTTTCTTGGTATATCCGGCCACGTTGCTACTTACCATTGTCAGGCTCAAACTAAAGCCTACAGATTGGAATGAGCACAGCCAGAGAGCAACTAGCCGTCCCCATCTGTTCTGTGTACCATCAGGACCAACCGGTAATCCGACAAGAGCTGCGCCACAGCCAACACAGATCAAGTTTCCCACTAACATGACCACGCAGCGCATATTTGGAAATCGAGAGCTGATCCAACCGGATAGGAGAAGGGAACAAAACTGCACCAAATTCCCCGGTATCTGCAAGTATTGTGTCTGGAGTACATCAAAGCCAAATGTCTCTAGAATTATGGACGTGAACTGGATTGTATGTTAGCGTTAATTATCATGTGGTAGCAAGAAAGATGGGTACGATACACTTGACTGGGCGGCATTTGGAATCTGCGCTGCGATGGCCATGAAAAATAAAATCCACGTCTTTGGATCTAGGAGACACTGCCACATTTGATAGGGTTTGAAATGGTGGTTCTT
The DNA here is from genome assembly GCA_902805455.1 of Daldinia concentrica. Classification (NCBI taxonomy): domain Eukaryota; kingdom Fungi; phylum Ascomycota; class Sordariomycetes; order Xylariales; family Hypoxylaceae; genus Daldinia; species Daldinia concentrica. Next base: position 161,685 of record CADCSW010000015.1, read on the forward strand.
CACTCCTTGTTTGTTCTTAGCTACCCGTTCAACTGCGATAATTCTCTGCTTTTCATCCAGAAATCGCGCCGTCGAAGGAATATCAGGCATGAAGATCAGAAAGATGGTGCCCCAAGCTAAGCTTATAGAACCGAAAATAAGAAATATGTACATCCATGGAGGCAGACCTGACGTGATATGGCCAATCTATCATGAGTTAGTGCTAAAGTAGGTGCCCGAAGTCATACGCTTAGGAGTTAGATAGGATGAAAGACAACAGATCAGTGAAATTATATAAGAACAGATGAAGTTATGACATACTACAAGCACGTTAGAAGAGATTCGACCTTAATTTGATAGGATATCGAGCTCACCAGCATAACCAAGTAGACCACCACAAATCCCTGCGATCCCATTCATACTGTAGTAAGTCGTCAATCGCATGGGCTGCTCATCCTGTCTCCACCACATTGAAAGAACGAGCACGAAGCCCGGATTCACTACTGCCTCAAAACATCCGAGCAAGAAGCGGTTTACTGCTATTCCGGCGAAATTCTTGCATGCTGGGGTAACAATGGTGAGCATACCCCAAACTAAGAGCCTGTCAGTCCAACTATAGAGATATGGTGGCGGGGGATTCAACAACCTAAAATGCTGCTACCGATGAACTTCCCAGCTGGAAGCCTTTGCAGGAGATAACCAGCTGGCCATTGCGCCACCAAGTATCCTGAAAGTAGACAAAACTAATTAGTCGTCATGATGATTGTTTACCTCAAACACTCATACCGAAGTAAAATATAGATAAAGACCATGAGTAATCCTGGCCATGCAGATTCGTCCCTTGCCTCAACCCAAAGACACTTGCAAAGTTGACGCTTGACTTGTCAAGGTATTGGAGTAGATAAGTTCCCATCAGAAGTGGTAAAATGTGCCAATCGATTTTTCGTAGTACTCGACGTGCTTCGCGAGGGTCGAGATCGATGGCATCTTGTCTTCGATAGAGGTCGTATGCGTCGTCGAAATCTCTAGAGGACGCCACTGATTGTCCTCCTGTCTGAACAGGAGCCGAATTAGAAACGCTCACAGGGTTATTCGAGGTAGCCTCGACTGTCAGTTTTTTCTCATCCATATTCCTCTAGTATTGGTTAATATGCTAAGGTATTAAGTAATAGGTGCATTTTCTTTAGAGATGATATCCCCCGTATATTTATAATCTTCTCGCTTGCTTGAGTCGTTCTGGAGCTGGCTTAGACGCCCCTCATTACTACCCAGGAACCCTTTACAAAGCAGCAGTTTGATAAGACTAAACTACACATAGATCTATAATGCTACCTTATGATTATCACGCAATTATATACTAAACCTCAATTAGGTAGAATTGATTTTGGGTAAACCTAGTATATAAGTAAGAGTATATATCGTAAGGAGCTTTAACGAATATACTAGTGCTAGAATACGCGAGGAATAGATTAATTATTAATCATATTGGTTAAAGTATATTACGAAGCTATTCATAATTAAAATTTCAACATAAAAATAAATATTGAATGTAGTGTCGTAAACGCCTGTAGCATTGAGGATATCTTAAGATACATTAGGTACATGTAACTACATGTAGGCATTAATATGTTCAATTGTAGAAAGTCCATAGATTGATGTACCTAGGTACTTCCACGAAGACCAGGACCCCCACTATGTATGTATGTATGTACCTACGTACCGGGAGCTAAAAGCTAGGACCACTTTTCACCAAAAAGCAACCCCAGAAAAAGATATTGAAAGGGAAATTCTTCGTATCAAGACATCAGTACAGCCCACTACAAACTCCCAGTATAGGCACGAGTCGCAAGATGCCTCCACGAATACCCCTCAGGCTAGCAGCTCAATGCTGTAAGGCCTCAATTGAGCAGCCAAGTAATTCATCTCTCGTAGGATTATTCAATGCGCTCTCAATTCAGTCCCGTAGCGCCTCCATTCTTGCGAACCTATCCGACAACCCAGGTGCCTATCAGAAACGTATTCGTGTTGGTCGTGGTCCCTCTTCGGGAAAGGGTAAAACATCTGGAAGGGGTCACAAGGGTCAAAAGCAGCATGGAAAGGTCAAGCCGTGGTTCCAGGGTGGTCAAACACCTCTGGTCGTTCAGAGGGGAAAGCTTGGATTCGAGAATCTGTATAGCTACCTAGATAACCTTGCTTCTCTCTTCTAATTGGCACCGGCAACTAACTACTTTATAGACGAGCGCCTGTCATGTCTGAAGTCAACCTCAACAAGCTACAAGATTGGATTGACGCCGGCCGTATCGATGTTACGAAGCGGATCACGCCAAAAGAGCTAATAGAATCTAATCTTGTTGGAACGATCAAGGACGGAATTAAGCTATTGGCAAGGGGAGCAGATTCGCTGAAGCAGCCGATAGATATCGTTGTTTCTCGCGCGTCAGCAGCGGCCATTGATGCAGTAGAGAAAGCGGGAGGAAAGATCATGACACGATACTATACCAAGCAAGCAATAACGCGGTTGGTGCTGGGCAAGAGTTTTCACACCGATAAGCCCTTACCTACCGGACCAGAACATGTACAACCGGTACTAGAGGAGGTCCGTCAGAAGGGGTTCTCCTACAGATTGCCGGACCCGACAGCTCGTTGGGATATCGAATATTACCGCGACCCTGCGCACCGAGGATATCTGAGCCACACGTTGAAGCCTGGCGAGTCGCCAAGTTTGTACTTCAGGGTGCCACCATCGAAGATTCTCAAGCAGCAGAAGAAGCAGAAGGGAACTACGCAGGAAGATACGAAACTGTGGGACAAGCTATAAGAGTATATTTGTCGAATCTGCAGAATGTACCATATCGTGCATTACACCTGCAGGTATATATACCTATTGTGGTGAACAACTATGGACCTACCCACCTACACACCTATTATGTCAACTTATCTGAATAGAGATATAATATGCCTTCAGTTTGGTGTTCGGTGGTTGTGACAAGGGGTCGCTTGAGTCTTTGAAGTGTTGAACCTTAGTACCGGTAGTTATTAACTATCAATACTTGCATAAGTAACGATAAGGTGAATGTTTCAATTATATTAAGGTGTCTAGATGCCCTATTCATTATGTATGCAGGTGAATAAATCACTTTACGTAGACACAAAATGTACATGTATCAAAAGCATTAATGTCTGCAATTGACGCTGTTGCAGATGTATCTACATATAAGTATGCATGGTTGAACCCAGTCCGGTGCAGTTGATGATGCATGTAGGTATAGGTAGGTACATAATGTACTTACCTAGTGTATGTATGCAAGCAGGCAAGGTTATGTAGGTATCCAGCTCCGCACTTGCCAGCGTCGATCCATTGCGTCCCACCTTGTCCCACCTGTACTTCCCTGTCGTTTCAGCACAGGCATAACCCGTACAGCCGTAGTTGAGCTCTCCCAAGCAAGTCCCGTCATGGAAGGCAGCACGGGCGTGTATACAGTATGATATGATACTTCTTATTTTCTTATTTAGCTTTTTGTGACACTCAATCCCAAAATCTTTCCCTCTTCTTTACATACAATTTTAAGTACGTGCATACATAGTCCCTGCGCTTTCATCCGTACACGATTTTCTAGCTTCGCCCCTTGCATTATATCCTTAATCGACTACATGGTTTATTCAGCCTAGCCAGCCTTAGCTCTATTACGCCTCTATTACAATATTCCGATCCTCCCACACCAGCACCAGTTCACCACCGTTGTCGATTCCACCGATCACCTTACCTTTGATTTTAGATAGCAACAAAAACCACTTGTCAAAAACCGCTTGTCAAACCGGGGCCATGTCTCTCTTTGGCACCTCCCCTCCAAACGAAGCCCCTTCTTCCGGTAATCCAAGCATGGCGCGATCTCGAACGTCCTTGTTCGACGACGATGGCCCTATGACTCGGTCGACTTCGGATACCCTCTTCAATGATGATGACTTTGATAGTGGTAGGGCTTCACCTTGGGATATGCCGACCCCTAGGAAACAACAATCGCGTGCCGACCTTCTTCGGAGACTCCTTGACGGAGTCGATGTACCAGATAGCTACGTTGAAGCATTCGATAGGGCCGTACAAGAGGATGGGAGTGCCGGCAAGATCACATCATCAGGCGTCACCAAGACGCTTGCCGCAGCTAAGTTAGGTGCCGACGATCAAGCGCAGATAATGGGAATACTTGCGCCGGCTGGTAGCCTTGATACGATCGGTCGCAATGAATTTAACGTATTAATGGCTCTTATCGGCCTTGCGCAAGAAGGTGAATCTATAAGTTTAGACGGTGTTGATGAGCGAAGACGTAGTAAGTGTTCCACATGATATTTTATTATCATTTTTCTTTCTTTTACTTTTCGTCCTCCCTAGATATCAACTTGATATATTTGTTGCCGTGTTTCCGTTCATTTGCTTCATTTGGCGAATCGCATTTGGCGTCCAATGGGCTAGCAGGTCTTATCGTATCTTTGCTGCTGCGCTGCCCTGCGCTGCCCTGTGCATCATCTTGCGGGGATATTTACGTTATTCGCCGATAAATTACATCCTACTAAATCACAATACCAACCTATTGCAGACTTGCCGCAAGCCCAATTATTATCAGCGTCGGCCAAGAAATCCATCTTTCCAGATACTTCAGAACTTGCAGCAAAACCACCGCAGCAGCCCGAAAATCCGCCTATCCCCTTCGGTTCGCAATCCCGAGGTAGAAAATCATCTATGGACGGTCCCGAAGACGACCCGTGGAATTCATCCGACGTCCACAAACACCATAACCACGGAGACTCGCCCAAGACTAACGGTGTTAATCATGCTAATCATCTGAACGGTAATGGTTACGGAAATTCCGACGCCCCTGATATGCACACTCGCACGACTTCCAACTTTACCACCTCTACAATGGCTTCAGTCGGTGGCGCTGTTTCTCAATCTGCTGGCGGCTCCGTATCTTCGAATCCTGGTGGTTGGGGATTTTTCGACGGAAACAACGCCGGAGGCCTCGGCGAAGCATCTTCACATAACCCGACTAGTCCTTTTGGAGTTCCAGGTGACAGAGAAGGTCGCGATCCGGGCCCTAACGCAACCATTGGCCATTCTAGAACCATTAGTGGTGGGCGGTCTGGCATTGCGGTTGATGAGAACATCACGGTTTCGCTGATGCCGGAAAAAGAGGGTGTATTCTTATTCCAACACCATAATTACGAGGTTACGAGTTCGCGACGCGGCAGCAAGGTTATTCGTAGATATAGCGACTTCGTATGGTTACTCGATTGCTTGCATAAGAGATATCCATTTCGAGCATTGCCTCTACTTCCACCGAAGAGAGTTGCAGTCAATGGCAACCACCTTTCCAACGACGGCGCATTTATCGAGAAGCGAAGACGCGGCCTGGCCAGGTTCCTGAACACACTAGTCCGCCATCCTGTCTTGGGCCAGGAGCAGCTTGCTATAATGTTCTTGACTGTCCCAACGGTATGAGCCGAACGGAACAAACGTTCTTATATTCCAAGCTAACAAGCCGTAGGAGCTTACAGTATGGCGCAAACAAGCAGCAATCTCGGTAGTTGATGAATTCACCGGCCGGCCGCTACCGCCTGGCCTTGAAGAATCCCTACCGCCCTCGTTGGAGGAGCTTTTCGAGCGCACCAGACAGGGTGTCAAACGGTCCGCCGAATTGTACATCTCAACTTGTAACATCATGGACCGTCTTGTGAAGCGGAGCGAGGGTGTAGCAGCTGATCACGGTCGCTTGGCTATGTCTCTTACATCCCTCACCGAAGCGAGCTCGGATACCTACGCTACTGATACTAACGACGTACCTCTTTTGAATGACGGTCTGGTCGCTATGAGCCGACACTTACAAACGACCCAAAGCTTAATGGAGGATGAAAGCAAGGCATGGGATGCAGGTGTGTTAGAAGACCTGAAGAGGCAGCGCGATGCACTCGTCAGTATTAGGGAACTATTCGACCGAAGGGAAAGGCTAGACAAAGACAACATCCCATATTTAGAACGGAGGATCCAGAATAATGAGACGAAGCTCGCGGGCTTACGAACCAGACCAGAGGTCAAGCCAGGAGAGATCGAGAAAGTGGTTGAAGCTATTATAAAGGTTTGTACCTGCTTACTATTTGCCGGCACGCAAGGTTGCTAATACTTGATATAGGATAAGGAATCTATCGTCAACCAGCACAACCGTTCTATATTTGTGAAAGAGTGCTTGCGTGACGAACTAGTCTACTTCCAGCAGACACAGTTCCACGTCAGTCGATGGAACCAAGACTGGGCACAGGAGCGTGTCAAATATTCAGAGATGTTGGCTGACAACTGGCGTCGTCTGCTCGACGAGCTCGAGGGTATGCCCCTTGGCGACTAGAACTCTCGGCGAGGAATGACCAAGGGCAAGACTACTGTTCAAGTAGAGATCGGAGCGGAGGAACCGGTGGAGCAGCAACAAGATATCGACGAGTAGTAGTTGCGTCTTGAAGCTGAGATGTTAATGGTTGCATAATGCTAGACTGCATACCTTCGGGCTTGTGGGCTTGTGGATGTGTGGAGCGTATTGCTCCTTATTGGAGTTGGTGAGATAGCATACTGTACTCGTTTTCCTTCCAAGTTTTTATGAGGGGATGGAGCATATCGAGGAGGGAGTCGCAGTTATCACACGATACCCTTCTTTCGTTTCCATTACACATTATTAGTAATTCGTTTGTATGGAAATTACCTACATTGGCCATCTAACTCGATAGGTGTGGTTTGTGGCTGGGACGAGTAGAAGATCTGGTGAGGTGAGAATGGAAATAATACCCGATTAAGACTGAAGCTGGTGACTTGGTACGTGATAGGTACGTGATACCTAGGTAGGTACATGTAGGTCGTGAATTATTACCTACTAAGGTAATTACATGAGTGTACCTAATTGTATTTGCGCTTCTGAGTCAAGAAGTGATCCGCTCTTTATTCTGTTACCTATTGGAGCCACTTGCCTCTTTTACATAGTGTATGTAAAACGAATGACGAGTGATGCCCAAACAAAGTGTCTTCGTTGCTTCCATCTTAATACATAATGTCGTAGTACGTACCTAACCTAGGACCAACCCCACCACAAATAACCCATAGGTAATCCAAATACCTACGCCAACAACTTGGAGACCCTTCAACTTTAACTGTGCATCCATTGTTTCCGCATTCTCCCATCCACTTTAGACTGATACAATCAGACAGGACTCGAGTGTGAGATAAAACCGGCTCTTCAACTTACATCCTCGTCAAAACATCATTTCGGTGCTTACCCATCCGATTAATCTTATTTACACTCCCCGCCGAATTATAGCACCCCTCCTCCGCATTCCAATCGCCGAAGCTCTTCCCCCACTACCGAATTACTTGGTACCAACAAAGCGGTCGCGACGTGCGCTTTTATATGCAGAACAGACAACCGACATACTGTAGCCAGATATATCTCACCTTCTAGTATCGAGGGGCCGAGCTCCGAGTCCTCGTCGACCAGATCATCTACCAATATACCCGTTGTCTCTCCAGAAATCACCTATTGATAGGTGATACAAGTCGTCGCGATGCCACCGCTATCCTCCGTCCAGAAAGCGGCGGTAGCTAGTTTCGTGTCGATCACAGGAGCTTCGGACAAAACTGCCACTAGAGTACGTTTCCTTCTTCCTTATTTCTCTCTTTATGTCTCTTCGATATCTCTATATACATGGTGATCATGACGGTCGAATCACTCCATTCCATTCCTTCGTTGTCTCCCAAACCCCCACCAATATATTCGTTCTCGGGGTGATCTCGTGCTAACTGATATTCCTCTATAGTACCTCAAAAACACAGGATACAAGTTGAACGAGGCCGTTGACGCGTGAGTGGCTTTCATCTTTCTACTATTCATTTCTCTTATAGGTATTCCATACGGGTTACTTCATGCTCACTGGTACCCTGGGTGTACCCTCAGCGTTTTGCGTATGTTTTTCTCATAGGACGGCAGCAAGTTCGTGATGCTGTAGCACCGAATGTGGAAAGCAACCGAAATGTAGTCTCACAACTTCTTGTGCGTCCGATCGGAATTTGTATCAAGATTTGCGACGTTGCTCATTGCTCATTGCTGGTTATCCCCCGAGGACGCTGAAGTAATCTTGGTCGATCAGATCACGATGCTGTTATATGTCATGTATAGTGTAGATCATGTCGAAACTATATTGTCTTGTCTTATATTGTTTAGCTACCAGATCTGTCTTCGTCCATTCTCTAGTCGCACATCTTGTGAACCTCTCTTGGGCATATATTATATTTATTCCGAACTGATTCTGACTAACTACCCGCCCTCCAGATATTTTCAGGGGAATGCCGGCGCATCAACTACGACCAAGGAATCACAACTTACGAAGCTGTTTGACAGCCTCAGGAGTACGCTTAGCCATGCAAATTTAAGATATGAGCCTGCTAATGAGAGACAGATACTGAAGAGGACCCGAAAGATGCACTGGGTGCAGATTCATCCATGGCCTATCTGACTTCTATCGGCGTCGATCTTGAAGGGGCGTCACTCTTTCTTGCTATGGAACTCGTCCAGGCTCCTACTATAGGCGAAATCACCCGAACAGGCTTCATAAACGGCTGGAAAGCCAACCCAGCGTAAGTCTTCACATATTATTCCCCCTTGAGTAGATCCATATCTACGAACCGTCTCGTGGATTGCATACCACAGACGAGCGACGTATCTATACAGTTTATTATAAACTTGCCTAGAATCAAATAGATTCAATGATATCTCTACTAGTCAGCAATGGGAAACTAACTGATAAAAGGGCTGAGGCCAAAATCGAAGGCCAGAAGCAATACTTCAAGCGCCTTGCCGACTCACTAAGCAAGGATCGAGATCTATTTCGTAAGGTCTACCGGTACGCTTTCGTCGTCGGTCGAGAAGGAGACCAACGGGCGCTCTCACTAGACAACGCGATCTTGTACTGGGAGCTACTTTTCAAGAAGCCAGGCATGCTATGGATTGGAGAGACTACGGGCACCGATTGGCTAGCTGAGTGGATTGCGTTTCTGCGAGAAAATTGGACACGGTCAGTCAGCCGCGATATGTGGAATCAGACTTTCGAATTCGCACTAAAGAGCATGGCGGACGAAGCACTGAGCTTCTGGAGCGAGGATGGAGCTTGGCCGGGCGTTATTGACGACTTTGTGGCCTGGTACAAACGAAAGTCGTCGGAGATGGATGTCGATGCTTGATTCGTTGTTTCTGGACTCGACGAGGGGTAGCCAACTTGGTATTCGTACTATGAAACGGATATTGACGTGGGGAAGGGTACTAGGGTGCGGGTGTTTGTGAACACGTTTCGAGAAGCTCGTCTAGTACGATAAGCGAGACGATATAGGAGATATCACTGCAGCGCTACGGAACGAGGGAATTAGCTTTGCTTTACGTTGCATTAAACCGTCATCACCCTCGGTTACCTAGGAAGATACGCTAGGGGAAGGGAGGGTTCAATGAATAATTAAGATACCTATTATGAACATTCTCAGGGGGTGCTTGAACGTAGTACTGTCTTGTAGAGTTTTCTTTTATCGTCATACACTCTTTTTTATCTTTCTTTTTTTATCACAGCATGTCCGTCATTAATGGCCAAGGTGAGAGAATAGGGGGAAAGGGGGCGACATAATGTACGGCAATGAAACATGTTATGCCCATCTTACCTTTTCGCAAAAGCGCCAAAGGTAATCAAGGCTACCTCATATATACATTATAGGTTTCCAGTCGTATAACTCCGGGTTATCTAGTCGATTCACTTATGTGAGCCAATAACAGCAAGCCGACGATTCCAAGTATACAAACTCGCACGTGTGAAAAGCTATTGCATTGTCTTTTACATGTCTGTATTTATGCTCCCGGTATATATATACCCTGTATGTTCTTCATATCATGTCATCTTCATACAGCGAGCAAGCCAACTGAGTGGGCCGTGCTATCTAAGCTCCCTAGTTTGTATCATCATTGCCATGACCCGTCTGATAAAGATAGCCTCTCAATGCCCTCCTTTTACCGCTGCTCCGATACTAAAGAGCACATTTACACCATTACTCTTATGCTCGTAGAGATAGCCTATCCTTCCCTAAGCAAGGGAGACAGAAGTCCGAGTTAGGCGAGTAGATAGATATATTACATATATGCAACGCCACCTATCCGCCCACTCCCGGTCATAATCTCATATCTCTCTTCCTCTCTCAGCCCATCTAGGTCGACCACTCCGGCCCGCCAAATCGGCTCATAGTACTTAGTTTCCCGTCGCCCAGCTTGACGGAGGCGTGACGGATCATGCGCGGGTCGAGGGCCAACATGTTGCGCACGGCCTGCTGGGTGCTGACGCTAGCGTCGAAGCGCATGGCGAAGTAGTGGCCTGAGTGGTGTCGCATCTGATGTACGCTGGTGGCCTTGGGGAGTAGGAAGACGCCCCAGTTGGAGATTCCGCGGATTACTCCTTTTTGTTGTAGGATTAGCTGGCCGGCTGTTAGGACGATTCTGTTGATTGGAGATTTGCGGTTAGTGGTGTTCGCTCGTGGGTTTGTGGGTGTCGATGGTCTTAGATTTTGAAGCTGATACGGCGGAATGCGTGAGGATGAGGGATGAGGGATGGGGAATGGGGAATGGGGAATGGGGAATGGGGAATGGGGAATTGGGAATTGGGAATTGGGAATGGGGACTGGGGACTGGAACATACTCTTTTACCTCGGCGAGGTTGCCGGGTCGGACCTATTACTTTATGTCAGTAAATATTTCCCTATATCAAATAGCAACAGCAATAGAAAAAGTGAACCCACGATTCCAATTAGCTCATACAGCATCTTGTCGTCGGCTGCTTGCTCACATAGAGCGAGGTATCGTCTATTGTTACTCAATTCTCGAATTTGACGGCAGAGTTGCGAGTTGCGAGTTGCGAGTTGCGAATCGCGAATCGCGATACGCCAATCGATAGCGAATTTTAGTGGGGTGCGGATTAGGTTTGATACACTAAGATTTTCCGGGATGACTAAGTCATTTATGTATCTAAGTAACTAACTAACTTAGGTACCTAACTACCTGTTGTAACAACTGCCTCTCCTACACAGGTATGTACCTACATATTTAAGAAGGCGCCTACCGAGAAAGAGCGGAAGGGAGGTTAATTATATATTAACAGGAAGGAGGGAGGCTGAATCCCATAAGGGGGGAAAGCATATCCAATATCTCAAATATCTTATCTACTGGGGAAAGCTTCCAGGTATGAAATAACTCCCATCATGTCTTCGGTAAATATATATATATATATATATAATAATAATAATAAATAAATAAAAACCGACAAAGTTTTAGGGGATGGTATCAGGAAAGAGGCCGGACCTAGAGAACTAATTCCTATTAACTAAACAATCTGGAAAAGCTAGGTATTCTAGACATACGAACCGGAATGAAGACGGATGTTAAAAATTATATCAGTGTCATTGTCTACACGACCAATATTAAAAGTATTATTATCTCCTATTTTAACGCTATTTCAGAATCGCCAAGGCAAATCGGGAGTTCATAGTAAGGCATGTCTCATATTCTCATTCTCCTAACCAAGGAGCGTCACTGGTCTATATCACCAATAAATCGAAATGTGAGCCCCTTCACTATTCCTATCCCCTCAATCTTCATTTCGCACCGAACTACCTCATACTTGCCCGTCTCATATAACTGGAGGCATCCCTCCTGCTCCTTCAAGCTTAAGAAGATAACCCGATGGCTTAGTATTGCTAGGAACCTTTTGGGGCCTCGAGTTGGTGTTAGATGTATGGGATATCATGAGGCTATGGGAGTGCTCGTAGGCCTCCTTATCGTAACCTTCTGGATAGCGACCTGAGCCATTGACTCGAGTTCGTCTAGGAAGTCCATTATTTACGGCGGGTGTTATCGGTATATGTCAAGTTTTGGAATTGTATAGAAGTGGCGGTAAGCAATTTGCTGCTGGTAATTTTAGCATAGAGCTCGTACTTGACTTGATAGAAAGGAGAGCAGTCTGTTTGTTTACGGAAACAATTTGTCCAAGCATCCTGTGATAGCCCTTAGTAACAACTAGTTAAATTATACGGTCTAAGTTAAGTTAAGCTTCTTAGGAGCAGAACGATTCCTAAACTTTGTCAAAGCCATGAGCTTCCCGACGGTTAACAGACTAGAATGAAGATATATCTCGCTATTAACTTAGCAAAAGCATCTAATGATCTGCACCGGACATTCACGTTGTATTAGGTTAGGTACCTAAGTTATATTACTAAGATTGACTGACTGTATGGATTAGGTAGTTATGTACATATTAAACTCGGTTTTATTAAAGAAATAAAAGAAAAGCCCGAGTTGACCTTTCAATGTATTTGATAGAATATTAAATTCCAACAACATTATCTTTTTCTTATAATCACAACCTCCTTATCCTACACCTTCGACTACTCTTCTTTACCAATAACCCCTAAATATCAATACCACTCCCTCAACTCCATTATATCGTTATATAGAGATTATTCCATGTCTGACGAAGGTATCTAACCTAACCTAACCTAACCTAACCTAATGCATAGCAGAGTCCGCTTCCTCCCGGCTTGGCCTACGGTCGATGGAGCAGGGCAGGGATAGGCAAAGCAAAGCGCAGAAAATCAGGGTCGCCGGTCAGGCCGCCCATCATTCATCCATCTCATTTTTGGGGGCCGCGTCCACGCGCCCTCGCGCCCTTTTCTCTCAAGTTGCCACGAGGGTACATGGACGGATCTGCCACTACTGTATGTATGGCCTTCGCATTACAGATTTCGCAGGGATTCCCTACATTATACATGCCTAATGCCAGAACGTCGGGAACGTGTGGGGCTTTTCTTTTTCTTTTTCTTTTTTCTTTTCTTTTCTTTTTTTTTTTTTTTTTTTTTCCCTATTGAGTCCTCGTGCGTAAATTGTATCGCATCCTAATAGGTATAGGTACCACCGACGTTGCCATTCAAATCTCATCCCTTACTTCATATATCCTGCACCTACGCATCCTTCACGGCCGACCTCTTCGAATCATTGATGTTCATCAAGCAAAAAAAAGAAAAAAAAAAGCTATTTTTATATTAATGCTTTTTATTTTTATGTTCTCCCTTTCACAAATCATGGAAAAAGTACCTAATGTAGCAAGTAGTTTGATACAAGTAAAAAAGCCAACGGGGGCTAAAAAACAGCACAACGGAGTCCATTTGCCTATGCCCTTTTCGCCATGTCTCCTGGCCGTGGCCTATCTATGCAGTACATACGTGGGTAGTGTACAATCTCGTCATTAGAGGGTGGGAAACAAAAGGGCAAGAAAAAAAGGATCAAAAACAAAAGAAAGTGATGCAAATAACGCATCGGAGCGGGCGAGATCAGACCCAAACGTCCGTGCAAAAAAAATAAAAAAATACAGGGGGCGAGTAGTGTAAATAGTAGAAGGGTGTGTTGCCACTAAACCCATTCCCTCTCTCTCTCTCTCTCTCTTTCTCTCTCCTTCTCTTAATACTTTGAGATCTCGTTATTAGCCAGCTTGCCTTAATTTCAGGCGCGCACGCGTTCCACACCTTATCCACCCTTTTGTCCATCCGTTCGTCCGGCCGATTTTCCCGCCCTGCCAAATTCATCCATGCTGATGCCGCGAGGTGATTGAAAAAAGTAAAGAGAAACGCAAAAAATACAAACAAGTGATGCTGCTACCGAAACGAGAAAATGATGACGATGACGATGACGATGACGATGACGATGAAAAGCCTCCGGTTTCCTTGCGGTGGTCCTGTATTAAATTCCTTCGTGCTGTCAACGGATGATGCCGACGTTCGTAGAATACCGCAAAACCAAATCTATACGTATTAAAAAATAAAAAATAAAAATATCAACGATGGGTATGAGTAAAGACAATATGAGAGCAGTTGAATGCATCTATGTATCGGAATCCTCGTTCGGCATCGTCCTAGACTCCATCGTGTTCCATGAATTCTCGAGTTGTACACTAAAAAAGAGCTGTTAGCGATAGTCCTTATAGAAAGAACAAATACATTATCATCGTATCGAGTTGCTTACCCGGTGCCCTTCACGAGCTTGATGCCCTTTCTCTTGGCGAAGGCCAGGAATCGCTTCTTGGTTCGCTCCCTCTTGAAGTAGGCTAGGACGCAGCCGCGCTTCTCGTCGGAGACGGATACTAGCACCTTTTGGCTATCCGGTGCGTACTGGATCTCCTTGATCTCTTCTACTGCCAGGTCGAAGTTGATCGGCTTTTGGTAGAATCCCCACGTCACCTTGGGATGAACGTCTCGCAGTACTTGATGTTCAAATAGTCCCTTCTCTGGCTTCCAAGTCCAATATTGTGTGACTTCGGTGCTCGTGGTCAAGTCGTGAGTCTTGATCTGATATACGCGCCAATCCATATGCATGATTCGCCCGGCTGAAAAAGAATCCGTCGACGTCCAACCGCTATATTCGAGATCGTCTTCTTCGGGTTCCGGCTTGGGAGGCGGAGGGGGAGGGGGAGGCGGAGGCAAAGGCGCCGGTTCTAGGCGCTGACGCTTTTGTAAGCGCGGCGTCACAGGCTCTAAGACTTCTTGGGGCTGCTCTGATCCCTTCTGCATGTCTTCAACGCTGGGCGTGTCATCCGGATCAACCTGTCCAATCGATCGGCGAGCCTTGCGTCGCACCGAACCGGTCGACTCCTGTTTAACCTTCTTGGCCGCTGCCTTTTCTGGATCTTTCTCTCTGAGCTTGTAACCTGAAGGTCGTCCAATATTGCCGAAGCCGTGCTTTTCTCTCAAAAGCTTTAGGCTGGCATCGTGGTACAAATCGTGGGTTGTCTTAGATAAGTTGAATTTGTCTCCCTGCGCCTCTGCAATGTCGTACATTCGTTGCCGTAGCCATTCGAGAGGAGTCATATCGAGATCGAATTTCTTAAGCTCCTCGTGCACGTTCACCAGGCGAAACATGGTATCGTAATTGATGAACGTCTTGTAGAACTTGTTCATCATTTCCTTACCCACGAACTGGTAAGGGTGCCACTCCCCATCTCTGAGGAAATTAACGACGGACTGTCCTCTGTTAACCTGGCGGTTGGCAAGGAAAACCGTGTGGCGTATAGACTGAGTATCTCTTCTAAGCTGATCCAGCTTCTCTTTCCATTTGTCCAACTGTGGCTGCATGATGGCCTCCAACGGCTCCCACTCGGGGTCCCAATACGGATGGTCCTTATCAATCCGTTCGAGAGGGATACCGGCATACATTGGAGGCTCGGTCATAACTTTTCCATCATCATGAAGCACCAATCTTTCACGGGTAATTTCTTGGCCATCGATAGGTGCTGGCGTTGATCTTTCCGTAGGGGGTACTGAGCCCTTAGCACTTGGCAACGATCTTCGACCAGACGAAGGTTTTATTTGAACCTCGCTGGAAAGCTCAGGGATGGCTAAGAGAAAAATAACATCGTCAGTAAGATTAACAAACACAATAACCAAAAAGAAACTTACGTGGTCTGCCACTCGGCGAACGGGCTGTAGCTGGAAGGCTAGGTAGACTGTGTCGCTGCTTAGGCTTAAGAGGCCTATCCTTTACCCGATTAGCTAGATAACCTTCGGGGGCATCTGCATTGGTCTCTGTAGTCACACCATTTGAGGTCAGACTGGGTCGGCCGCGGTTGTTGTTGCTACGTAGAGGCATAGACCTGCCATTGAGCGAGTCGGATTCTTCTACGGGATTATGATAGACGCTGCTTAGAAGGTTTCCAGGGTCCGCAGGAGGTTCTTCCTCTTCTTCACGGCGACCGCGGCGTCGTGTACCGTTTATGCTAGTCCAGCCAGCCGCGCCATTAGCCAGCGGTTGCATATCACGACTAGGCTGACGGCGGGTACCGTTACTGCTCTTAGGTCGTACGTTCTCCTTAGATGCTGCGTCTTCGCGGTTACGAGCAAAATATAATTCTTGCGCTTGATCTTCTGCTCTACGCCGAGACGCAAGACGAGCTCCGTTATCATCGAATTCGTTAGCCAGTCGCTCCTGCTGTCTTTCATGATGCTCAATGTCGCCTTCGATGGCCTGCAACTCGTCCTGAAGCTGAGACTTTCTGTCGTATAGCTGGATAAGCTGAGCTCTCAGTTGGTCCGCATGGACACGATACTCCTGCTGAATTCTCACATCCTCTTTCTCTCGCGCGCACTTGGTGGTTTCCCGACGACTTTTCTCTGCTTCATCCCAGTCCTCCAAATGTGTTCCGAAAGATTCCTTCTTGGCAGACATGGTGCCGACTCGACGCGCATCCACCCAATCACCAGCAGAACTTTCCCTTGCTATGCAACATGTGTTAGCAGATCTAAGAACTTGAAGCCGTCAGCGACCTTATTCGATCCGCATGCACTAAGAAATACTTTGCGCCGTCAGATGCGAGATGAGATAGAATATTAGGCGGTAGGAAAGTATTGTTGGTGATATTGTTGACGATGGTGCGATGGTGGATTATAAGTGCAAGGATGGTGAAGTGTGGTGATGCATTTAGGGTTCGCTCATCATATGAATTTCCAGCGTAAACTGAAAGGTAGGGCAATGATGACGAGAGAAAAGAAAAAGAGGGAAGGAAATAAATAAAAAATGATACGAAGGTAAGGTGCGTATAATATGGTATGGTAATAGGTATAGTAGTTGTGGGGACGCGGATCGCATTGTGATATATAGATGGATAGAATATAATAGACAGGGGTATGATGGGGCAGAGAGTTAAAAGGGAGATAGATAAGTAGGTACTTACCGGTAGAGACGGTACTCTCTTATGACTAGAGCGTGTATGTCCAATGCTTACAAGGTCGTTGACTAAGTTGATCGACTCATGGAAGAATAAATATTATCGCGTTGTGTTGCTTCGCCTACTCTCGTCTGCGCGTGCTCATGCTCTAGACAACTAGAGAATCGTGTCTAAGAAAATATAGAAACAAATGTAGCGATACCTTGATGTGGGTATTATGTGCGCATGCGGAAGTAGATGGGTAGAGAGGCCTAGAAGAGAAATGTTTTGTCAGAACTAACGTGTATGTTATTGATGAGTATGAGAGGTAGCGTATTATTTATTATTAGCGTGACGTGTAGAGGAAAACGGGTTGCACGAGAGACGAGAGAGGTAACTTGATGTTGGTTACCTAAGGGGTTTGGTTGCCATCCATGAGGATTTCTATGTAGTTGCTCGGGAAAAATCAACCTACGACAGCTGTCATCGAAATTATCGAATAGGAGGGGTAGTGGACTAGGCAACCCGGACGAATGACAGAATAATATGAATAGTATGTACGTGTATGAGTGTATGAGTATGTGTATATGTGTAGGTATGTATTTATGTACGTATATATATGTATGGGTATGTGTATGGGTATGTGTAAGATAGGTAGGCACACTATCCTATTAGTGGTATACCTGAGGTAATAGGTAAGGATGATATGTAGACGATAGACGATGGTGGGCATGAGACGCCAAATAAAGAAAGGGGGAAAATGATATGCAGGAAGTGAACGTGACTGATATACGTGTTCGATGAGATATAATAAAATACTTACCTATAGAAGCACCCGTAAGATGGAGCATTAGATTAGGAAATTATTGATGACCGGCCTCAAAAGTGACTAATCGAATCAATCATCAAAGGCACTTCCCTCTCTCTCTCTCTCTCTCTCCCTTTTTCTTACTCTCTTCTTGTATCGTGGATACTTTCCGTTAATACGTTAGGTTGGAAGCACCCGCCCTCTTTGCGCTCGCAGTTGGGAAATTATTCTTTTCTTGAAAATAGGGTCAGCAAGTAACACCAACTATAGTAGTCTATCCTATTTAGGGATGCAATGTAGATGAACAAGAACAAGGCTGGTGCAAAAACACGATAACACTAGTGCAAGCATACTATGTACTATGTTTAGACACCAAAGCAAGGTACCTCATGTATCTCTAAGGTATCTTAGATAAGACGTAGGTAAACAATTGGAAAAAAGAGTATAGGATGAGCAAAAAAGGTTATAGTAGTAGAGTAAACGGAAGGGAAAAAAAAGAAAAAAAGGGAATGCAAAAGCGAGTATTCCATTTTACCTACTTTGGGTGAGATATGAGTTATACTGACCTGGTCGATCAATAATAGTGGGCGGTGGATATGGATCGATCGTTAGTACCGAAGAGAAAAAAAAAGGGTGACTGTATGTTTAATTAGGAATTCGTGTGGTAGACGAATCGAATAGTCTTATTAGTTACCCGATCCAATCCAATAGTTGGAGTTGGGTGCAGTCGATCTCTCCAAGTATGGATCCCGTTTCGACAAGGCCTGTCGATGCGGCTCCCATTTAACAGGGTCCCGGCAATGTAGGGACTTTTCTAGGTGGAATGACGGAGTTTTTCGGCGGTGGGTGATATATGTTTTATTATTCGCGATGATGCCTAGCTGTTGTTTCTTATTTTCTCTCTAAGTCGGATAAGTCGTCGAGGCGTATTTCTCTCTTTCTCTCTCTCTCTCTCTCTCTCTCTCTCTTAGCAGTCGTATTACGCTGCTGCGCCGTGTTGGAACTCGCGTTTTAAATAATGACGATGACGACGATGTTAGCTTAATGCTGGCCTATGTATGCCGGCCTGCTGATGCGCGTTGGGGAACGCGCCGGGGCGATGGGTCTGGCGATGGGTCTGTAGATGGGGCTTGGCAGGGTTGTGGCCAAGTGTAGTAGCTGGAAAGAAAGTAACGAGAAATAAATTTGACAAGTAGGATGCGCAATCAAGGTATGTTATAGGGAGGCATGGGGGTTTATGCTATCCGCTGTTTACTAACACCGATGGCCATAGATGTAAACGCCAAGGTCTCTAATATTTGTTTAGACAGGCTATCTAGGACTCGGGTGTAAGAGTGGTGGGCGTGTGCAGGCGACTGACTCGAGGGAGGACAAAAAATCCTGAAAGGAGCGCGGAAAGGTTTGATTGGGAATAGAATTAGAGAAAAATAAAATAAAATAAAATAAATGTAGCAGTAAGTTTGCACTCCCTAGAAGGTTTCTTGTCAGGTTGGATGTTGGTAATAGGTGGTAAGTTGGTTGTAGTGCAATACACTCTTCTACATAATGCCTATAATGTAGATATACCTTGCTATAAGTAGCTATGTAGGTACGTATACGGGATATACTTACTTACACTAGGTACTACCTCTACTATCCTTACTACCGGTATGTATACGTATACCTTGAGGCTATTTATTATCCCTTATGGACCGACGTTTTAAACATGAAAGATTCTCGTGATTTTTTAAATCTTCTAATCCTATTCCAGGTTACCGTGTTGCAAAACATCGCTAATAAGATAATCCATCTTAACCATGGCAAACTTTTTTTTTTTAGTAGCAGAGAGAACAGGGATGTCATATGTTACTTTCTTCTCTGTCTGCAACTCTTTCAACTTATCAGAAGAAGGGGAAGAAAAAAAAAAAAACTTTCTTTTTTTCGCCTTCTTGTCTTGAGGAAGTACATTACGTATATAGGTAAGGGGAAATGCGATAGGCGGCAGCGCGCCAATACCACCGACTTATTATTGGCGCGGTATTACGCTACTTTTCTCTGACGTTTTAGGTAGAAGCTCACCCATGCATTATTAGCATTATTAGCATTATTAGACTCGGGGCCGCGGGTGTGCATAGGGAACCAAGGAACCTTGGAACATTAAACAAACAACCTCCCCACGCGCCGGCCGCAAGATGTAAGGTAAGGTAAAGGTGTAGTGTATTAGTGTATTGGCGTATGCTACCCATGTACTCCGTCGAGTATACACTACCTACCTATGTAGGTATGTATACGCACATCGTATATCAATGATAATCCACATCAAACATTACATTACACATTACACATTACACATTACACATTACACATTACACATTATACATTATACATTATACATGTGTGGGTGCATTGGTGCGTATGTACCTATATGCAGGTACCTACATATATAGCTACATGCCATGCCTCATACATACTACCCTCATACTCATACATACTACCTTGCCCATCAGCCGAGGTTAAGTTAGGCAGGTTAGGGTATACCTATTACTACTACTATACGAGCTACAAGCTACGGGGCTACCTTAGGTATGTATACGGTTCGTATACTCGCTACGATCTGGCGAATAGATTGACGCGTAAATTGGTAAATTGGTAAATTGGTGCCTACCTCCGTGCACTATTATAAGTGACTTTGACTAAGGAAGCTATGCTAGTCTACATATAAGACAGGGACTATCGTATCGTCATATCATGTCATCCATCCAAGGCCTCACGTTGGCTTGGTCAAATAGGAGATAGTCAGACCTGGGTTGACTATATGCATGATTGATTCTTGGGGGGGGATTACATAGGAAAGGTTGAAAGGGTTGGGTGAGCACTAGGTATTATGTATTATCGAATTTCGACATGCTTATTGGCGCCTCTTACACAAGTACATACGTACAATCCCGTTGGCACGGAGTACATGCATCTCGTGGGACAGCACGATATGTTACAATTGGTAGCTGAGGTAGGACGAAGAAGGAATCTATTAATGCTTCTTCTCCTTTTTTTTTTTTTTTTTTTTTTTTTTTTTTCCTCTCTTTCTCCCATCTGGTCTTTGACTTATTTACATACACAGACATACATAGACATACATAGGTAGGTATGTTAGGTAGTATGGCTACGGAGATTTTGGGCAAGGGGTGGGTTACTTTTCCATCTTATCATGTTTAATAGACGGTCCAATATTAATACGCCGTCGCGTTATGCACCCGGTTTTAGGGGGTGTAGTATACTAAGCCGATTCGTAGCCGGTACATGCAACATTTTCCTCCTATAGTTCACCAATATAAGTTGGTCGAATGTTAAATTACGCTGGCCATCGCTGTCTAGTCGGCGGCCTCATAGCGTTTTTGATTACCCGATCATTATAGATACACAGCTACACAGCTACACAGCTTATATATTTTCTTTTCTGTCCCTTTCTCCTCCTTGGGCTTAGACTTACGAAGCCACAATATGAATATCGCATGAAGGAGTAGGCATAATCCATCCATTCATACCACATATATATACAATATATTACACGTATACAACACACGATATGCACCTTTTCATAAGTAGGATTTGGAGTTTGGAGCGAGGGAGGATGTGGTCGCTGAGAGTTGCATAGGATGATATAAATAGAGGCGTAGTCTTACGAGTACCAATAGTGTAATACCAAAGTCGTAGTACTAAAAAGCCATAGCCATAACCAAAAGGCCAAAGCTGGTATCATCATTCATCTATTCATTCGGGCATTGCATACTCCGTGCTCCCGTATCCGATCTAATCTATGAGACTTGGCATTCTTATTTGTTCTTATTACTCTAGTATGTACCTCTCTATTAGTAACTACCTTACCTAGGTAGAATTAGATGCTATCACTTTTTCATTTTTCAAATCTCCAGTAGCCTAACTTAGCCCGTTACATACGTGTACAATTTACACATTAGTTACTCGATTGGGCAGGATTATACCACTATCCCTGCTAGGCCATGCTAAGGGATTCCGCTATCCGAGGTTTCACGAACAGGATACGTACAGGTACATACCTTACATACGGATTCCCCCGTATATATGTACCTATTCGCAGTATCCAATCCGAGTGACCTAATCTTGACCATTCTATCAATAAATATATATAAATACACCATAAAAGCATATAAATTTCTCTGCCTTCCAATGTCTCATTTTCATCAATGTCAACAAGGAAATATAAGGTATAAATGATAAAATAAGCAGGCATAGCCCAAGTACGGACAGATGGGTTTATATACCCGACGTCATACGTTCGAAACGTCACAAGTAACAAATCAAAATTCTATCACGAACCATATTATGCAAGCTCTACATAATCGGCAAGGGAACTAAACCAAGAACCACAGCATATGCATGATCCATGACCCATGTAGTTTGCTGCAAAGTTAATCGATTTCTATACAGCCTTCAGCAATATGCAATTCTACAGCCGCCGCCTTCTCCTATGCAGCCATGACTCCGTCCCAATTTTTGCGTCATAAAACACGCTCACCAGTAGCTGGGCTTAACGAAGTCGGCGAAGGTCTTAGGCTCCTCGTAGCCGTGGTGGCCGTGTCCGTGGCCGTCATCCTGAGGTCCGACGTATTCCATCTTGTAAACACTGCCGCACTCAGGGCATCGCTCGATAGGTCGCTCGCGGGACATCTACATGCGCATTAGTTAGGCCATCCTCGGGATCATATCTACCAGCAGGGAGAGCTGTGGACTTGAATCTAGGAAGACGTACGCCAAGCCAGGTGACAATGTGGGAGTCGGCGGGGGAGCCAGTGCAGCCAGCGTACTGCTCGTCACCAGCAGACTTGACTAGGATAGGGTTGTCGAGAGTTCCTAAGGTGCACCGTTAGCGCAATTATTTCCTTTCGTATTATCTTGCGTAGTTAATAGGTTTGGTCTGATTCCCATACCTTTTCGCGAGGCATCAAGAGGTCGCATATCGAAGATATCTACGCCCTCCATCTTTCCAAGAATTTCCAATCGTTCCAGACCTGTGGACTGGTCGAGATCGGTAGGGACGGTACCAGGGGCGGCACCGGGTCCGATTAGGTCTTCCTCGGTCTTGATATCTATAATTGCATAATGCCCAAGTCAATAAAGCTTCCCCACCATGCCGAATAGCTCAATTGAGGCTAGATAAGCCGTACCGTTGAAAGTCTTCATCTTCTGACCGATGCTAGCATGAGGCTCGACCTTCTTCGCATCTCCTGAAAGTATATAGTCAGTTATGTTGATGGTGACGGTCGCATCGTACGATGCACATTCGGGCGCAATTCGGCAAAGGTATTCTTACGGCGGATAGCCGAGACTGCAAAACTTCGTCTGGCAACGGGAGACACAACGGCGCGGCGTGCCACGGCCACGGCCACGGCTACGGCGGAACGTTGCAAAAACATGGCGTCGGCAATTGGAGGTCAACGGGAAGGTAGTGGGTGGTGGTGGTGGTGGATTGAGGTTCGAAATCGGTGACGTTTTGTTAATTATGAAAGGTTGTTTTAGAAAAGAGGGATTTGCGAGTGGTCTGATTTGAGGATTGCTAAGGTTTCCGAAGCTTGGAATTGCTTGCCCCGGGCGCCCGAAAATGCCAAGGAACCATCCCCATTCGGGAGCTTAGGCGAGCTAAACCCCACTGCGTTTACTATGTATTGTTTAGTCATTTAACTAGCTATATAATCACATGATTTGATTACTTATATCTATCATGTAGTAACTACCTAGTTAGTCGCAGATAAAGTTTCTACATAGCAATACTACCAGTACTACCCGAAGATTCCTGCTAAGAGCATTATCGATACATGTATATAGTAGGCAGTTACTAAGATTCCAGGTCTCGTGCCGTTCCGTCTTTTTTTTTTTCCCTTCCTTTTTACTTTACATTCTAATTCCGTCCAACATGCCTAAGCCTTGTTACATTATATGCCTAAACATCCAAGCTATCTACATATACGTATGAGCATATATATATATATATATATATATATATATGTGCGTGTGTGTAACAAGCCTGAGTTGGTGGGTGCTCATACTTAATCATCGCAGCCTTTCATATGCACATTCGTCTCCCATCTCCCATCTCAAGTCATATGCCTCTACCAAAAAGTCTAGACCGTCGGGTATCGCCGTGGTCTAGAATTGCATCCTCGGTATCACGTCTATAGCAACTCCAATGTTATAAGGCGTGTCCATACGAAGAGAGACATGCATTTAGTATAACTACCACACACTATACATATCATACATACCATACGCACTATACAGGTATATATTGAGGTCTTCTGACTTTTTATTACTGCCTGATCTCGTCTACGAGGAACATGGGTATTCAACGTGGCGCACGATATAGATACTTCATGCGCGTCAGTCCTCAACGGTAATATGCCAAGAGACATCGTCCTTTTGACTACCTATGTCGGCAAGTCCTAGAACCTAGCAGATATATTGACAGTATCCAATAGCAAGATTAATAACATCAGGCTTTGCGACTAAAACGATTCGTCTGCCACATCGCAAACGGATGGTAAGAGTTCACATGCTATCTAAGCCTCCGAATTATCCGTTATAATCACGACTTGGACTAACGGTCCGGATGATGCTCAAAGCAATAAGATCCACGTATGTCACTTTACAATAATTGGCTTATATATGCCTATGTACGATGCAAGCCGCTATAACTAGACGCACCAACAGGTCTAGCCTCCTGGCCTCTTGCCTGTCTAGGAATCTAACCATGCGAGAGCCCAAAACTCCACGCTCTATTCCGCCTAAGCCTGTCTATCGTTCCTCAACCTAAACGCCTCGTATACTGTAAGTTGCTGCTCCTTAGTCGTGTACCTAAATTCAACATTACCACATTTACCAGCCCTAGCCTCTTCCTCGGTGACCCATAAGAATGACTGATGCTCATTGGGATCCAACTTGACATCATGCTGTTCCACCTCGGTCAAAAAGGAGTATTTACACATGCATCGGTTACCCCGGTAGGGGATAGGAAGACCTTCACCGACGAGGGTAATAATGGACTTGGCGCGTAGTCCACTCTCCTCCCATAGCTCGCGCGCCACCGCATGCAATAGGGACTCGTCTTCGTAGTCGCAAGCCCCTCCCGGTATCTCCCACAGCATCGGGAACGAATCATGTGCTGCTCTCTGCACGATGAGTAATTTTCCGTCGTCATTGAAGACGACGGCACCGACAGCTATCGAATTAAACTCTGGGTGTTCTTGTAGATATATCTTCAACGGGAACTTGAAGGTGACTAGCGAGTCTGATGAGGTGAAGGGAGTAGGCGCAGGTGGCACAACCCCCGAGAGTGCTTTTATGTCACCCATTTGTAGTAACGTATGGTATGTATAGTCGAATAGGGTAAACAAAGGACTGTTCTTTTCAGTTTCTCAGTGGTTGGAGAGAATTCCGCTAGTCCAGAGTCGATGCCAGAGGTGGGACTACTTGATTATATGGTCTCCGGGAATCGGCCTTAGCCTGGATTGATACCTCTGTATGTCTCTTCTCCGATCGAGAATAATAGAAGAGGGTAAAAAATGACTTGTCAAAATCGAACTTTAGACCACTCCTTCACACTTCTCTCTTCCTTATAAGACAAGACGGCTGAGGCTGAATGGGCCGAGGACAAAAACCTGAAGCCTGAAATATGAATCCATATTGGTACTAGCCAACATGATAATGTTATCATAATATCCACTCAGCCGTTTCAGGCAGCTATTATTTAATGTTCATTTGATCGTCTATTTGTTGGAAGGACTCGACGCTGTCAGCAGCTTCAGGGGTATTGTGAGTGATAATTGAGAACCTTGCATGCTTCGATTCCTAGATAGACTAGCGTAGCTGCGGTTGCGTATGCGTAGCCTTCTTTAAATATTAAAATTCTCGGAGATGTGACAGACGTACCTAAAATGCGCGGAGATACTAACAGCCTAGCAAGGCAAAGTGGCAGAGCGGCAGAGTAGCGGATATCAGGGTGCATTCTCCAACGCCGGAGCTTTACTCGATTCAGCAGATGTTGGCTAACAGATATGAAGCTAGGTGAGCAGCGTGTGTAATAATTAGCCTATCTGCATCTAATATCCCGTAAGAACTGTTGTCTTAGCACCAAGCAACAATATGAAGTAAGATATTGTACTACATAATATTAGAAAGAAAAAAAAATTGAAATTTATGGAATGCGATGCTCAAACGTTGCTGAAGAACGCTCGCCTTCGCATATTAAGCAATTAAGCAGTATATACCAATCTATATATACGGCTATAAGCATCATAAGCTGGATACCCCTGAGCTTTGCTCCTAGACTTCTTGAAGCCTACCGATATAATCCAATGCCACCACTTTGCTAACTTCCCTAGAAGCGACTCCACATGTAGGTAGAAATATAGAGGGAGCTTATATCAGTGTTATGAATCGGTTCATGGGAGCAGTAGATAACCTTGGCAGCTAAGATGCGGAATGCAACGGTGCAACCAGCCATGAGCCTCGGCCCGGTTTACATTATTATCGTCTATAGTCCGCGCACCGAAAGAGAGAAAAAGTGTTACTGACCAATGAACAATGAATCGAGAGGACCTGTAAAGCCGTGTTCGGGAGAGAGATGCAGTGGTGGACCGTATCGGTGGCTTTGCGTAACACACGTATTCGGCAGCGATCGCAGCGTAGGAAGCGGTTGGCTCACCTGTCTAAGACAAGGCGGATATTGCTGAGACAAACGGGCCAAGCCACGGCGTCGAACACGTGTGACAGGTCAAGCATTGGCATTACATACACTACCGTAAACATGGATAAGTCGACGAATATATATATATATATATATATTTAACTACTTAAGTACCTAGGTAGTTACTATGTAACTATAACTAACTAACTAACTAGTTAGGTAACTATAACTAGTGTATGGAAACAAAACACAAAATAATATAGTTAGTTAATAGTCTATAATAAGGAGAAACGATCGACCTGAACATTTTTATACATCTATATCAAAATTACCAACTTATTCATTCGTCCCCGATGGAAGAGTATTTGGAGAACAGGATACATCCTAGATTAGAGGGGAAGGGTTAAGGAAAAAGGGCGGTCGGACTAACGTAAAATGGATAAAAATTCCCGTATGTATTCAAGCCCTTGGCAACTCCTTATGGCTCGTGCCACCCCCTTGGCTTTTACACTAACTTACAATGTGGGCTATATGGGCTACTGAGACGGCGTAGGGTTTTTATTTGATTTCATGCATAGACGAAACCCGGGGCTTTATTACACTAGTTAGTTAGTCTGATAATCTTTGGTTATACATACACTATATGTACACTATATGTATCGTCCTTGTCGTCGTCGTCGATCATCGACAAACTATGTAATTAGATTTGAATCGAGGCTTGATTCGCAATGTTCTATGAATAAAAAAACAAATAAAATACCTTCACCTCAGCCCTACACCGAGGACGATCGCGTATTGAATCTTTAGCATTACCTACCTACATAGGTAGTTGAATAGAACGCTGAAACGCCCCTGTTAATAAAACAGATACAACTCCAACATGGCCAAGTGGTTCGGACTCACTCTATTGGCCATACTCAGAGCCGCAACACCCACGCCTGTATGTACTGTAGCCCCTGCGCTATGCTATTTGAGGATCTCGGCACCAGACAGCTTACCTTCCAAGCACGCCGGGGTCTTCGGTGCTGGTGATATTCTCCAATTGAGCTTCGCCGTCGTTTTTTGTGGCCTTCATCTCATTTTCTTGGTCTACTTGTTGGTTCTTGTTCGTCGTTCTTTTTTTTCCCGTTCGCTACGGCATCACATTCCCGTTCTTTTCCTCCTCACGTCTTGGTGTCCGACCGGTCGGCTCTTGGTGGTCTTCTCTTGCATTTCCTGTATTTTTCTTTATTAATACCGATTTCCCGGGTCCGCCGACTAGTTTCGCGCTCGTTATTATTTGTGCTGCCGTTCTTTGCCCTATTCGGATAACCTCGAAGGATTCACTCATTTGCTCGCTCGCCTGTTCTACTCATATAAGCGGAACATATACAGGCCGCAGGTTGACAGGTAAACTGCTGAGTCAACGACTAGTCGGATTTTAACAAGTTCAAAAGGCGAAGTTTAGAAAACCTCTCCAGGTCTTTCGTGCTTTTTGAAGCTGTGGTCATTTCATGCTGAGAAATCGCGTGTAATATCTAATTATGCTAGAGATGGCAGCCAGGCTTTTCCTCCTCCTTGACTTAATTATAGGAGCTTATTGCCAAGCATCTACTATTGAACGCCGCAGTAGTCGTTATGTCAAGCTACCTGTTATACATTCTACGAATAAAGATGTATTCGCTGATTTCGGGGATAAGCGGGCTATAACTACTGTACCCCTAGCCAACAGATCAGATGTAGCATACTACGCCTCATGTTTGTAACCCCTCGTTCGTCTTACGTGCTATTTCTCTTGCTAAACTATTAAAGTGGACATCGGCACGCCGCCGCAGCAAGTCTATGTCCAACTAGATACCGGCTCGTTCGAGCTCTGGGTAAATCCCGATTGTTCCGATCTTTCGGGCTCTGCAGATGTAAGATTTTGCCAGGCAGTAGGCCATTATGACTCGTCGTCTTCGTCTACCGCAACTCAGCTAGCTGGCACGAAGACGCTGCGGTATGGCATCGGCGCCGCCAAGATCCAATATTTCTCAGATGACATTGGCCTCACAGGCACGGGTGAGTTCCTCGTTCAGGTATATATCATAACGAGACCCGTAAAACTGATTCTGGACTTTAGATGCGAAATTGAAAGGGATACAGTTCGGAGTTGCTACAGAGACCGATGACGAGTTTGCTGGCATTCTGGGAATAGGTCACGGAATAAATGTGACTACACGCTACAAGAATTTCGTAGACGAATTAGCGGATCAAGGGGTAACAGATACCAAGGCGTTCAGTCTGGCTCTAGGTGGTAAGGAGGAGCAAGAAGGAGTTATCATCTTCGGCGGACTAGACACGGGCAAGTTTACTGGTACTTTACAGACTCTGCCTATCATCCCCGCGGAAGAATCCCCAGATCAAGTGCCAAGGTACTGGGTCAACATGACCTCCCTAAGCCTAGTGCCTCCAAGCGGTGCCAAGAAGGAATACGTGAACAACACCATGGCTGTTTTCCTAGACAGTGGTGCCACTCTCACTCTCCTACCTACGGAGCTGGCGAACAGCATCGCGACAGATTTCGGCGCCGAGGCTACGGACGCCAACGGTCTCTACCCCGTTGACTGCTCGCTCAACGATCTTCAAGGCAGCCTGAACTTCGCTTTTGACGGTGTCACGATAAAAGTACCGTATAGCGAAGTAGTTAGAGAGGTCCAGAACTCCTTCTTCACGCAATGTTACCTAGGTATCATGGCGAGCGACGACTTTATTCTTCTTGGCGACACTATGCTTCGCTCTGCTTATGGTGAGTTCTATAATAATATAAAGAAGGAGAAGACTAACTAACCGTTTCTCTAGCTGTTTTTGACCAGACAAACAACGCTATTCATCTAGCTCAATACGTGAACTGTGGTACGAACGAGATAGAGATCACGAAAGAGACGGACATGAACACTATAAAAGGTGACTGTGATCTGCCGACTTCCAAAACTTCATCATCATCGTCGTCGTCCTCCTCCTCCTCCTCCTCATCGGCATCCGCTTCGACATCCGCTTCCTCCTCAGCCCCGTCGAAAACGAGTGGCAGCACACTACCGTCCGGACTTAGTTCTCCTAGCCCAAGTACAACTGCGCAGATGGGCGATTCAGCAACAACGCCAGATTCATCAAGTTCCCACAGTCGGGTTGAATGGTGTTTGGGGTTAGTTGCTGCTGGATTCTGGGCAGCCATGGCCCTGTGAGATTAGTTGTCGAGTAACGATGGTATTGCTTTCGAAATTTTAGCATTTGAGCGTATTTGAACGGAATATAGAGCATCTAGAACATACTTTAATCTGAGTACTTGTCAGCAATTAAACTGCTTTCGTGGTTTGCTATTGATTTGATTTGATTTGATTTGATTTGATTTGATCTCCTCACCATTTATACACCGTCTATGAGGTATCGTGAACCCTTTGAATACATCTATATCTGTAACAACGTATATTATATTGAGTCCAGCAATATTAGAGTGATAATTTCCATAACCCCTTTCCTTGACATGGGCTACATTGCCCGGAAAGGCTGCATCTATGCGAAACATTCGGCAAAACTTGCTTCATCCGCTAAGTGTCTCGCCTGCTCTCTAAATACCTACCTCCTCTTATTGCTGCCTCCGACTGGGTCCCTTCATAACAACCGACGTTACCTCGGCCCTCTCACCGCGGTGACGAATCTCGATCCAACGCCGTCACACGCCGTTACGTTACGATGCATCGTGTCGTGCCTATGTCGTACCGTGTTAGTCTACGCGTCGTCCCTGACAGGGACACAGAGATCTTCTCGAATACTTACGTTACGCTTATAGTTGCTTTGATGAAAAAGCCGTCTTCTACTTTGGCCCTGAGTCCATCTAAGTTCCACGAGTTTTCTCATCCCTTTCTGTGTGTATAATTTGCTGCAACAGGAGATTGACTTGACAGTTAATGCAGATGAAGATGGCAACGATGGTTAAACTGGCCGTATTAAATGGCGTAGATTGTTCATGGAGATATATTATATACGTACATCAATACAAAAAATATGTGGTATCTTTTCAATAATAAATACATAAATAGCCAGAAATTACGCCCGCGTATGTTAGTATCATTATATATAAGAAATTAGGAGTTCTTCAGCTTCCCTTTTCCCAGCGCCCCTTGAGGGGCCACAAGTCCTCGAAGACCTGTGCTATGACGTCTCGGACGCGGCCGACCTGCTCCTCGCTCTCGGTCATAACATCGTCGTTGAGACACCATTGACCGTACTCCTTGCCTCTCCGGATGGTGCGCTCTAGTAGTTCCGTTTCTGCCTGCTCCGCATCTTTCACCATGACGAACTTCATCGCGTCCGTGTCAATGATGGTGTGCTGGTACTTCTTGAGCGCCTTGATGATCATCTCGCGCTCATGTGGCTTCGTAGCCTTGGGAGGTAGCAGAGGTTCTAGTCCTCGCGGCTGCGACGCCAGTAAAAACTTGATCAGGCAGTCCCCGCATTGCGGTCGCTGATACGATAGGCGTGAGAAGATGTTAGACGCCGTAAAGTCAGGGTTTGGAGAGGTCGAATCTGAGAGCGATGATGCAAAGGAGTCCCCAAAACACTTGTCAACACTGAAATCGTTGCATTTAACATTACGAATCGTCTCAGGTCCGTCAAGAGATGTCCACAATACATTCACGTTTGCCTGAGGCGGTTGAAGCCCTGCCTTCTGGAGGATCTCCGGAAGCTTATAGTACATCCGCTCCCTTATTGGACTTTGCGCTGCAGGCTTGGATGCGTCGTTGGTAGATAGCTGACGCCACCCAGGTTCAACAGTCTCCAGTATGTGCTGACGTTCTGTCCAGTCGAGATATCCATCCGAATTCTTGTCCGAACGAGAAATAATGAAGGACCAGAGTAAAGCTTCTCTAAACCTCTCGATGGTATAGTGGAAACTGGCATACCAAGGGTATATTTGGAACCGTGACTCGCCACGAAATCTCTCGCATGCACCCCTTGCCGATGGCTGAGGAAAGGAGGCCATAGCCTCTTTCATCACCTTTCTCGAGACAGAATGTCCGAAATGGGCCTGAACGTGACGGTTACGTTCACCAAACCGATGGTTTAGGAGGTACGAAGTATAATAGACGAATGGTTTCTCGCCGAATGATGGTATCTGGCTTTTGCCTCCGAGGTGCTTGACGTTGTAATGGTCGCTTTTGAAGCCCATAGTCGGGCCAAACAGAGGCGAGTAGAAGTCTGATGCGGCATGAGGCATTCCTAGGAACATGTCGTCGGATAACGCAAAAAGCTGGTCTGTCGAGGATGGAGTCATGTAAATTTGAGATTCGATCGAGAGGGAGTTAAAGGTGGGAAGACATTCTTTCTCTGTCTCGCGGAAGAAGGACTCGTGACTAAGAACCTGTACGTGCCGGTTGGTCTCATCGTCGTCTCTAAGCCAGGTCGGTCTCTGAGGACGCATTTTTGTACCGTCCTTTTGATATGACCCACCAACCGAGTTGACGAGAAGCTGGATTTTGTTAATGAACCCCTTGGCATAGACGTCAAGGCTACGGAGAGAGTATCTTAACTCGTCCCAGTCACGATATCGGTTAATGCTATGTTGCGATATCCACTTTCCGTCTCGGTCGTTGAGGGGCGATTCTAGCTCATAGCTATGCCGAATATTCTTGAAACCTTCATCGGACCCGTTAACCCAGTTATAGACGAAATCAATCTTTGGCTCGTCCAATGGGCCGTGCTTCTCGGCGTCGAAATGTCCAGCCGAAAGCCATTCATCTTCCCAACCATCTAAGGTAACATCCCTCACAGCTTCTTCGAACGATATACGGATGACGTCGGGTAGCACATGATAAAGGGCATGCTCCTCTTTCGCCGGTCGAGATGTGGATGTTGTGCTCTCCGTACTGTCTTGAGATGTCATGACAGCGCCACCGCCAACCCATTGCGACGCCTTGTTATCTAGAGTAGCATGTCGCATCAACCGGAAGGCAGTATAGTTCTGCCCTTCTGAGTGAACCGTCTTCCATTTATCTACCACCGCCCATATTAACCCCAGGAAGCATGCTAAAGATATTATCCTCCGCATGCGTCGTGATGTGAATGTACCCTGTTCTATAGGAGAATTCGGGACATTTATGAAAAGTCGTGGTAGTATTCTTGGCGACAACATGGTTTTGGAGTAGTCGATAGGACTTTGGCTCCGGCTGGGGATAGACAAGACCGCACCAGCCCATACCATCCTGAGATATTATTGCTTTCCTTTCCGCTTTGTAGTCTCAACCTCCGCTAATATTCACTGGCAAGTTTGTCCGAATCCCGATAAATAATATAACTTTCCCTTTCGAGTATCTGGGATGTCCCTCGGAGAAACTCCCTGACTCGTATGTAGTTGCAGAAACAAAAGAGTGGAATCACATGAGTTGTCGTAACGTAACGATCGTGAATTGCGTGCTGTTTCTCACATGCCCGGTCTCGGTAACTACAGGGGTGGTCACCTTGGGAAAGCCTATCTCGACGTTAAAGAGTCATGCTCGTTATCAGCTCGGAGGATATGGTCTCACGATGGTCGCGTCTCTCGGTGAGATAGATGAGGGAAGAACTCTCATAAGCAGGTGAAAAATGAGAGGAGTGAACTGTATAGGAAACGGATCGACAGCACACGACATATTTCCTACTCTAGCCAACTAACATTGTCATGTCCACACCCTGAAAATTTCAGAGACGGCAAATCATATTAGGAAGTAAGTTGATGGGACCTGCGCGTTGCAACTTGCAAGGTCCACGGTAGCGGAGAGGGGCCGAGACGCATAACGAAGATCTCAACTTCTGGGATATAGAAAACTGCCTTCCAGTCCAGGTTTCCAGAACTGCCAAGCTAATAGGCTGAGAAGTGACTCCCCCCCACGTCATGAGAGTAACGATAAGGGGGACCACATGGAGATCCACGGTAGTGACTAGGTCGGGCTCTTGAGCCAGGAAGGGTCTAAAGCTGAGCTCGTCAGTCACAAGCTTGAGCGCACAATTGCCGTAATCAGTCCTATATACCTAGGTGAGGTACACAGTAGTCACAGCATCTAGGAGACGCGAGATGCTAGTACTATGTTAGGTAGTGAAGCCTATAACGATTCTGCGTTACTTAGCACGACCTACCGCGAGTTGCTCCCGAATCTAGCCCTGAACTTCACTTACTATGCAAGTTCGACAATCCGATGTGATGTCAAGGGCCTCAATTCATCTCCTTCTCTTCTAAGGAAGTGCACACGTGCCACACGAGACCTCGTTTGTTTGGAGTCGCGTGCGGCGATACCCCTTTCGAAGACCTTCCGAATGGGGCTATTAATAATGTATTGAGATGGAGACTATTTGTTGGTAGAATGTAAGTCTACGGCCGGAGGCTAGGTTTATTATAGAAGTGATCAGCTCCGAATAGTTGAAAGACGAGGGTTTGAATATCAAAGAATACCCAAAATAATAGACCGGATAGGTTCACTAAAAAATCACCAAACTCATCAAGTTCACCAACTTGCGACAGGGGAGTATCTTGGCGTGCATTGCAGAAACTCTTGGCGACATGCGATGCTAAGCCTTTTCAGAGGCCCGACTTGTAGATCCGGCATTTGCGTTGCCTGCTATTGGAGACTTTCTGTCTTGGCAGAATCTTAATCCTTAGAGATCGACTTGGCTTTTACCAGTTCAGCGGCTCGTCATTTTGATGGTGTCGACAAAGTTGGTCTCCTATCTCGTAGCCTCTGGTCCGAACCCTGTGCGACGTTTCCTTCAACATGGTCGAACGACGGAAGGATGCGGGATCTGGCATTCGATTCCTTCGGATAGACCGTATCTCCTCTTCTAAATATTGGGTTTCCAATGATTTTACTGAATGTATTTTGTCTGATTTTGTGTGCTATGAGTTGTTCTTAATAGTTGTTCTTAATATCCCAACTATCAGACGCATGCCGAGGAATCCACTACGGCAATGCGTCAGTATAGGTAGTGATATTGCAATCTTACTTACCTTGTTACTTCCCTCAATAGTCTCATCAAATAGCCCTGGACGTGGTGGGCCAGGTCATCTCGTGGTAGATTCTTGGCTTATACAACTAGTTAGCTACCTAACTAGGCATACTTTACTTTACTTTACGCAAGTAGCCTATCAAGAGTTAGACCGCTTTAAAGTAGGAAGAGAAATTCAATCTTTCCCGATAGGAGGTGAATTCGCTAAAAGGAGGGACAGTGACACTTTCAGCTTCGTTGCGATATCAAAATCTATAGGTTGGCAAGAAGTGGATTGTCGGTTGAGTAACGTCAACCATGCATCTCCCCGGGCATTCAACTAGAGAGGATGAAGAGGCCCTTCTCCCTCAAATGCCGTTAGATGAAGCGGATCGCACGAGTTGGCCATCTGGATGGAGAAAGAGTCTTCGCCCTATTTCGTTCCGGGTAGTCTTTTGGCAATGCCTCGCCTTTATGAGGCCAAGTTTTCTAGCAAAGCGATCGTCAGCTGAAGAATCAGAGAAGTCAAATGCGGCGTCAAGAAAGCCGCACTCGACAGAATATCTTGATGGCGTCCGAGGCGTCGCTTCTCTGATCGTTTTCATTCTTCATTGGACTCACATTCCATACCCTTCTATCAACTCGGGATGGGGATACAAAAATAATACGTCGTTTTGGTTGTTGCCGTTCGTTCGGATCATCTACTCTGGCGCCGCTATGGTATCGATATTTTTCGTCGTCTCCGGCTTTGTGCTTTCCCACCGATTCATCCAACGGATGCACCGCCAAGAGTATACGGAGCTGTTCTCCGGGCTGACCTCACTTACCTTCCGCCGGGCTATTCGCCTATTCCTCCCAGCCTTCGCGTCTAGTACGATGGCCTTCATCTGCGCCTACCTCGGTATAATAGATATCCCCAAGAAGGTGGATGGAAAACCGTTCGAGCATAGCCTAACGTCGTATCTTGAATACCTCGATATGGAGTCAAACCCATGGGAGTGGACGCCAGATTTCTCTGGGTTCTATAATCCTCAACTATGGTCTATCGCCGTCGAGTTCCGGGGCTCGATGATTGTCTTTCTACTCATCGTCGGGCTTGCAAAGACTCGAACTGCCGTTCGACTTATTGTCGAAGGCCTGCTTATTATCCATTGTTTCTGCCACAAGCGTTGGGATCTCGCTTTGTTCATCTCGGGCATGTCTCTAGCAGAAATTGAAGTACTACTGAGGAAGCCTAAGAATCCATCAGCGAGAAAGTTAGTAAATGGACTCCTTATACTGACTATGCTATTTGGCCTTTTCCTTTGCGGCTACCCCCGAGATCACAACACCCAAACTCCCGGCTACATCTGGTCAAAATATGTTTGGCCCTTCGGTGCATACCGCCGTCGATTTTGGTTAGCAATCGGTGCTATGCTACTCGTCGGCCCGATGGCATTCCTACCGTCCGTCCAGTCTGTATTCCTTACTCGACCAGCTCGATACCTTGGACGAATAAGTTACGCGCTCTACCTCGTTCACGGACTTGGCAACCGGACAATTGGTAAATGGCTGCTTGAAATCTGCTGGACATTTATCGGAAAGGAAGGGCTCTGGCCTTACGCCATAAGCTTTATCATCTCCACCTCGCTGTACTTTCCTATCGTGATATGGGGTTCTGATGTATTCTGGAGAGGAATTGATGTGCCTTCAACAAATTTTGCAAGATGGCTGGAGAAGAGATGTGCTGCGCCAACGGGTGGGAGGTAAAGGAATATGCAAATGGATGGTGCATAATTCCTTTCATGTTTGTGGTATCCGATGATAATATATAGGAAATCGAGCCTAAATAAAACATAAATTAACGTTTCCAACAGTCTCCTTACATAAGGAGACTGTGTAACTGCTAAATGTCTCGATGATTTATTTTATATACACCTATGAGCGTCCAGACATTATATTATTAATATTTACTCCAACCAAAATGACTTGGCCATAGCAGTTAACCCCTATTTCAACAATGCTCACACTATAGCATCAAATAGTATAATATGGCCCTTTCTTTAGCCATAGATATCCCTTTAATGTGAACACGCCAACGTGCTAAAGCCGTCGGTCCATCTTAGACCACCCATAATAGCTATCATACAAGCTAGCGCAACCACAGCACTAACACCTCCATATACATACGCATGCCTTCTCCGCAAGGCCGTCAGCTCGGCTACCCACGTTGACACGGTAGTCAAGCAGCCGCAAAACCCGTCCTCGATGCCTTGCAATACCTGGCAGCCGACGACGCTGCCGAGAGGAACGTGTGCGAGGTCCCACGCCATTCCAAGGACTGTCGTGCCGAATATATTGACGGAGAAAGTACCGAGCGGGAACGAAGGGAAATACCCGTTTAGGTAGAGCGAGGCGTAGAACCTTCCGAGACACCCCAGCGGCGCGAACACCAGGGAAAAGGTTGCTCGACCGCGCCATGTTTCTGCTGTCCCGGGGCTGCTGAATCTGTCTGGTGGGAGCGCAGTAAGAAGGATGGCTCCGATCCAGCAGCCCCATGCGAGGAAGATGGCGAATCGGTCGAGGAATTGGCGGGTGAAGTTAAAGGGAAGCGAAGGTGTGATTGGCTCTAGGGCTAGCGCAAGTTGAGCTCCGATGAAGAGGCCTGATATTGATAAAGAAATAGTGGTAATAGTGATGGCGAGGAGAGCCATGAATGAGTAACCACCATTTCGAGGAGTAGCTATCGACCCTGCGTCCGGTGTGAGAAGGTCATTAGATAGAGTAAGGAAGATATCTCGGATAAACGAGGAGAAGGACGTGAAGGAGCCGCAAAACCCAGTAGCAAGACCGATGTAAAGTGGTATGGTTTTCTTAGTAGCTGTATGGGCCTTTTTTGCTGCAGCGAGGTCGATAGCTACCATATCTGAGCTAAATCTGCCTGTCTCCTCGTCGACACGATTTTGTTTCGCTCGCAGGAGCTGTAGCTCGTAAGTCGGAGTGCCCCATTCGAAGCGGAAGAGCATGCGATCTTCAGCTAGAAAGCCTAGGATGAGACTACCTGCGAAGTTGGGCCATACGGAGCTAAAAGCCACAGGAGCCCCAGCGTAAAATGTTAGGGCTTGGAGTCCTAGTCGAGCGAGAGTGCCAAGCAATGCGAAGAGGATGAGATACGAGATAGTATAGATCTCAGTTGCTAATCTCGACACCTCTTCTATCTTTGATTTCTCGGTTTCTGCATCTTCACCTCTCCTCTGCTGAGCTTCTTGGTGACTTGAATATTCACGCTCAAGTGCCCTCCCTTCTTCAAGCGAAGGTGTAGGACGCAAGCGGTGCTCGTCCCGGCTCGGGATAGGTGCTATCTCCTCTAGCTCGGGCACATTTGCATAAGAATCCGGGATATCGTAGTTAGATTGCGATGCAGAGGAACGACGCCGTTGCACCCGAGCTTGTGGCCGCTCCCACTCTCCGACATTAACCGGCCTAGTTGAATCTAAACGGTCTACATCTTCGTCTACGTCATGGAGGTTCATGTACGACCCTGGCGCGTCGTAATCTGGCGAAGATGGCTGTTGTGATAAGGTCTGACCAGACACAGACTGAGGGATATGGGCTGGAAACTCGGTCTCGGTCTCGGTCATCGTGTGAGTGGGATAGGAGACGTGACTAGACGTCATACATTTCACCTCACCGTCCCGTCCCGTCTCGTGACAATATTTCATAGATTTCTGAGGTGAAACGTTAAAAATGAAGATAAATTACAATTTAATGTTATCCATCACATTTACCTATACATACGGTCGAAATAGTCGAGTCCGTTATACTGAGTAATTACGTCGACATTGTTGAAATTTGATTTATTTATGATCTTTATGTTGTTATATCGTTATGCGGTTGCTGGTTTTAATTATTCTCTTGGCACGTATTTCCAGTCATTAATGTTCTTGTAATATTGCAATATCATTTGGTTGGATCAAATTGGCTAAGACGAGAACGGTGTTGGACGGCAAGGTTTCGGTTATCGCCTTACTACATACGTACCTAGGTATATACATAGCAACTAGATAATACGTTATTGAAATTACCTAACTCCGTAATCTGAACGCAACGCACTTCAATGTTACTTGGGTACATAACGATTAACTATGTACATGTAACTAGTCTTATCTTAGGTATCAAGTATGGCGGGGCAACTACCTACATCCCCGCGTTAGGAGCTCTTTGATAGGCACCTCCCTGAGCAGCTACTACCTAAACAGCTACGAGAGGGAAGCACTTACCTATCATTCCGGTGCCAGGTACCAATGATTGCAGACAAGCTTATATAGAAAGGGCAAGCGGTCTGTCCGTCGTAGATCCTTAACTTTGAACCTGAACCTAACGTAAATAAACCCTTTCCCGTCTTGCCCAAAACTTATCTTCTACATATTTACATACATTCGTACATTCGTACATTTTTACTCCCTTCGTTCTCTACCTACCTACCTCTCTTGGAGGTATAGGGCTACATTTTCTTACTTACCTGCTAGACAATTACTTGCTTAAGACCTAATACATAGCATCTATAGCTACGCGGTAACCCTAGGAAATTCACCATGTCGCTCCCTTCAAACGTCCACGTTTCCAAGCACCCGTGCTTAGTGGCCAAGCTGAGCCGTCTGCGGTCTAAGAGTACAGAGTCTCGAGAAGTCAAGTCTCTAATAAATGACATATCTTTGATCCTCGGATGCGAAGCTCTAGCTGCATCATTGACGCCTGTTGATGGGCCAAAGGTATCCCCATATTTAACTGTCTCCTCCATCTTCTTTATATGAATTTCTTTGTCATATTCGGATGCTATACCTACCTACCTACCTACCTACCTACATACCTATACCTATATAAGCGGTAGGCTACCTAATGTACCTAACCTATGGTTAACACGGCATTTCTCCACGTAGGGCGAAACTCCCATCGGGTACGAGTATACCACAACGACGCTACGGCCAGAAGCCTTATCAATAGTCCCTATCCTTAGATCGGGACTCGGTATGGTAGAAGGTATGTCTCTTGCTCCTTTATTCTTGTCCTTGTATACAATTCTTGGGCCTAATATATAACTTCAAGCGGTACAAACCCTACTTCCCGAACCCGTCCCCGTACACCACTTAGGCTTGTACCGGGAGCCCAGCACGCTCGAGCCTGTCGAATATTACAACAATCTTCCGCATCATGTCTCTACTTCTGCAAGCGAACCTGGGACGAATGCGTCGAGTCTAGCTATCATCGTAGACCCCGTCATTGCAACCGGAGGAACTTGTGCGGCTGCCATACAGACGCTCAAGGAATGGGGTGCTAAGCGCATCATTGTCCTATCTGTCATCGCAGCCGCCGAAGGTGTACGGCGTGCTGCTGAGGAGTGGCCTGAAGCTGTGGATATATGGGTTGCGGGCGTCGACGCTGAGCTGACATCGAATGGTATGCTAAAGCCGGGTGTAGGCGATGTAGGCGATCGCTTGTTCTTAACAATAGGAAAGTAGAGATACCAATGATAGATCATCCGCATGAATGGAATAAATATTAGCTAGACTACCTAGATAGCTACTTATGTTGGCTATCTTGATCATCATAACGGTGCATATCTCTCCTCGTCTAATGTAGTCCGATTCTTCCAGCAATCTTCGACCCATTGCCGCGAAACTACCCTAGGAATAGGGGTTCGGGCACTAATGAATGAGCGTACTTCTGCTGCTCTCTCCATCTCACTAGTCTCACTATCACTTATTATTACCACGTGCGTCGTACTTTTGTCTCGCAGATCATCAATTATCGACCCTCCCCCATATTTGACCCAATTCTTCAGCTTGAGGCACGATATAGAAGAGACCTCGTTTGTTGCTGCGAAGTGTACCCTTGCGCCCCTAAATATATAGCTCCTCAAACCACCAATGTCATGACCGTGATCAATTAGCTGGTTGAGAAATTCTTCCTTGTTAAACGGCTCTCCGACAATGATTTCCTTCTTTGGCATCGACTCGAGCAGTTGTCTTAGGTCCTTCAAATTCAAATCTCTGGCGTAACTATCGCCAAATTCATCCACGTTCTCCTCTGCATGGCGCATCGTGGCCTCGGTGGCGTGGAAGACGTGTCCCGTCTCAAAGGGGAGGAGGAAGTCCCTGTCGCGTTGTGCAAGACAATCTAATACCCACTTCGGTTTGATAATGTCTACATCTCCAGCTTTAATCAGGCTGGCTACCTTGACTACTTTCTTTTCACCAATAAGGAGCATGTTGGTTCCCGGATTGGCTCTCTGCTGTATCTTGCCGCCGTTCTCCTTTATTAGCGTTTCGAGCTGTGTCTTCGACTTCTTAACCGGGGATGTGCAATCCGTTAAGACGCAGAATTCCAGACCTTCGAATACTTTGGTTTTTGGGCCCTCGAACATAGCCGG
This sequence comes from Daldinia concentrica, assembly GCA_902805455.1. Classification (NCBI taxonomy): domain Eukaryota; kingdom Fungi; phylum Ascomycota; class Sordariomycetes; order Xylariales; family Hypoxylaceae; genus Daldinia; species Daldinia concentrica. The sequence continues at coordinate 202,347 of CADCSW010000015.1, forward strand.
AGCAGTATTATCCTGACCTGCGATGACAATTTCCCTCTTAGTTCGCTTGACCGCTCGTTTCCTGTGCGATTCCATCCTCATAGCCTTCTCTTCGTTCTCCTTTTCGGCTCGTGTCTTCATATCTAAGAAGCCCTGAAAATCTAAGCATGAATCCCAGCTCCTGTCAAGTCGCATGCCTCTGAACCGTGGGAATCGTAACGTAATGCCCTTAGCAAATTGGTCCGATTCCCCGGCACTAGCTGCTTTGACAGAAATGACGAGTGATTCGCTCGGGCGAATCCAAACGTCAGGCCGAAGAATCTGGTATTTATCTCCACCGGCAAGTTGGATGTATTCGCTTGGTGGTTTCTTTGGGTCCCAGGGCTGCCATTTCCCTTCTGTGAGGTGTCGAATTTCGGCGAGATCTTCTGCACTGAAACCACCGCCAACTTTCACGAAGCTGTAGCATGTTTCCGACTTCGCTCCGGCTTTAATGTCATTTTCCGAAGCACGAAGTCCGCAGAGAAATGAGCCTAATATGCCGCCGCGATGGCCAGATCCGTAGTACCCCCCGATGATAATAACTTCTACCGACTCACCAAAACCGCTCATATACTCCGGCTTGACTTTGATCCAATTGTCGCTACGTTCAGCGAGAGTATACATCGATCTTGGGTTCTTAATAACTAAACCCTCAGATGCATCCGAGACGATTTTTCGTAGCATTGGCTCTATCGCGTCCGCCGAGTTAGCCTTGTCGTATTTGTGGACTTCTAGCCGATATGGTACTCCCGGGACAGCTTTTTCAAGTGCGTTTCGCCGATCTCGTAGGGTGTATTGTGTTAACGGTTGGTCATTTAAGTAGAGTATATCGAAGACGCGAAGTACTGGTCGAGGTGCGTTGTCTTTATGGGGGTTTCGCTGTTCCGCGATGGCTGCCGTCTTCAAAGTGCCGAATTTCAGCACTTTGTCAAGCTCTGGGTCCCACACTATCATCTCGCCGTCTAGTATGATATTGCGTACGCCGGGAGTAAAAGCATCCTTAATATGACGAGTTAGTGACGAATTACCGTCTTTAAAACTCTCGCCGTAGAGGTAGGTGTAGTCTTTGGCCTTCCTGGACCAGAACTTAAATCTCTTGCCGCCGGGGACATCGTCGTCTTCTTCCATATGTAGCTGCATCCTCTCACCATCTAACTTCTCTTCAATCCAGAACTCATCATCGCCTTCCACTCGATTTATTGAGTTGAGTTTGTCAACCATCTTCTGAAAAGAGGTGGACATCTGATAATGACAGAGCATAGGCTGGAAGCACTGCATCAATGTGACACTTGTTTGGCCATCCGTAAGACGGAATTTAGGGTCATAGAGATCCCAGCAAACTTGGCGGAGACTTGACGATACACTGAATAGATCCTGAGCATCAGGATGCCACAGATCCATGAAGGTCCTTTCCGTAGCTCCCACCCTCATCTGCTTTAAGATAATGCGAATGAGCCATTTCAATTCTTCCGGATTCATGCGTTGATAGAAGATTTCGAATATCGGTAGCTGCTCGCTCTCACCAGACGCGGCCGCCAGCTTATCTAACATTTCATTAACTTCAGCAATACGCATATCTCCGGGCTCTATACGCATGGGCCTTTTCGATAGCACGTCGAAGCATCTCCCGGTGAAGTCACCTGCAGCCCGGCCGGCTGTTGACTTGCTTGGCATCTTCCAGTGTAGAAGATCATAGCCATCTTCGGAATTCCTATCAATTCTCATCAACTTTACGAGTAGCCTGCTGATATTGCCCTCCTTGAGCCCGTACATCCCCCTGTCCCGATCTGAATTGGATAGGACCAAGCGCATGGCAGGGTAGATGTCATTTCCCACCTCTGTGCGCCATCTTGATATGAAGCGATCAATGATATTACGTTTTTGCTCATGTGGAGAGAGCTTGTTATGCTTCTGAGATGCCGCTCTGGTGCGTGCAAGTTTTGGACCGGCTTGCGGTTTATTGTCACTCAGAGGGTTGAAGAGATCCTTGTACAAGTCTGAAAAGAATAATGTTCTCGAATGATTCTTTGGCCGGTTTGGGTATCTCGAAATCAAGTCAGTTTATATACCTTAGTTATATATACCTTAGATATATCGAAGATACCTAAGGTAGATATATATATATATATATATTAGAAACATATTTCTGAAGACTTACTTTGCGTCTAGTTCTTGGAGCGTTTGCCCTCCTGTCTCATATTGACGGCGCTCCTCATCCTCGGCGCCTGCATCCCGTATCTTTCGACGCCGCTGGCTCATTTCCTCAGACTTCTTGAATCCGAGTGGAAATTTTGATCAACGATTTCAACTTGCGTGATAGCCGTCAAACTGCGAATTTATTATATTTGTTGGGTATGTAAAGTACCTTGTAGTTGAGAAGGAAGAAGAGGCTTGGCTTAGAACATTGAACGAAGTTGCATCTGTAATAGAATTGTACCTAACTAAGGTATAAGTCACTTCAATGTTTCAATTAATGCAATAGGTACAGTTTCTCAACTTTATGTCCCATCATAATTTGGAAATTAATTGAACAACATTGAAGTTAATTGAACAAGTTATATGAAAAAGTTACATGTAAGAGTCAAAATGCTTTTCAAAGACTTGCCTTTAGAAGGTGCAATGTTGCTGGTTGCTGGTTGCCTGGCAGCAACCCCCGGTGTCCTGCCTGTTGGCTCTGTCTGGAATGACGTATCTTCGTATGTATGTACCTTTTACAGATTTAGCGGTTACACTGAAGTACTGCTGGATCTCTGGTGCTTAGGTATGTAAACCCTACTGGCTGCATTACCAGCGCGGCTCATGCACATTAAATTTTAGTGTGGGGTTTCAATCAACGCGTGCAAACGCGACATGGAACAATTGATTTACTTTTGACAGAAGGTAATACCCCTACAACACAAGTCTCATGTATTTTCTAGCCCTCAATCGGGGCAGGAACACGCTGCCGACCCTTATACATACATTCCCTCGTAAATTCAACGCAGTCCAATTGACTTAATTGACTTAATTGACTCAACATAGTCCACGAACCCAGCAATCTCGAAACTCCTATATGACTGCTGGTCTTTTTCGATACCTGCCTTCAAGACCCTTACGTCCTCGACACTCGTTTCCACGTATACACTCGCATGCATTCGCTTATCTCTCGGTCTCTTCTCTTATTACCATGTTAGGTAGAGCTGTAGACAGAAAACAGGCGACCGCATCCGCACGGCCCGGCAAGAATACACTCGCGCAGACATTATTTCCTTCGAGTAGCCCTTCCGCTCAAGATGGAAATATTGCCCAGTGGGCATCATCCTCTCATGGAGGGCGTGCAAATTTGTCGTCAGGTGCTATGTCAGGGTCTATGAAGGCAGCAAATAACACCAGTGAACCATTACAGTCCACATCTTATAACGTACAGCAACCTCGCCGTCAGTACAAACCAATTTCTCCTGTCACCTCAACTCGAAGCATCACCGAACGCTCCAATAGTGTCGCCTCGCTATGTGGTAATGCCGGGTCATTCCGAGAAGCATCGGCGCCTGCTCATGTTTCCCAGGGCAAGACAGGCGCATCTGCCTACTATGTAGAAGATGATTTTAGCGACGATAATACTTTGGAGTTAGACCTAGATTACCAACTTCCCGCGTCTCTCCCTCCCCAGTCAGCTGCACCGAAGCCTCGTGCGAACCCGGTACATCAACCGCCTACCAGCCAAATGTCGTGGTCTTCTTCGCCGCAAGAGCATCGCCATCTCCCGCCAAACCCCCAAAGACCGTCGAAACGAGATTCGCCAGATGATATCTCGCAATCTAATCCACCTCGAGCTAAGAAAAGGGTATTACTCCCGACGTGGAAGGCACCAACGGCTAGTACTTCTGCGCCATCAGCCGAAGATGACGCTGAGAAAAGGAAGCACCTAGTTACTCTAGCCCCTAAAAAGAACCAAGATTCGCTCTGGGATACGACACAGAGCGAGATGAAGGAGCGTAGGAAGCAGCTTAAAAATCAGAATAAAAAGTCCGGACCTGATTCAGAGGAGATCCGTACAGCTACAGAAGACCACGCTAGACGCAAGGCCAAGGTTTCTGCCATTTCATTGAGTACCGAGCAACAGCATGTAATCGATCTAGTCGTCCAGAAGAATCAAAGCGTATTCTTTACCGGTCCGGCTGGTACTGGTAAGTCTGTATTGATGCGAGCCATCATCTCAGAACTGAAGAAAAAATGGGCCCGAGATCCGGAGCGTCTCAGCGTAACAGCCTCTACTGGTCTTGCTGCTTGCAATATTGGTGGTCAGACGTTGCATAGTTTCGCTGGTATCGGCCTCGGGAAAGAAGACGTGCCAACCCTTGTCAAAAAGATTCGTCGAAATGCCAAGGCGAAGAATAGATGGCTCCGCACGAGAACTCTTATCATTGATGAAGTTTCCATGGTTGATGGTGAACTCTTCGACAAGCTCGCACAAATAGCACGCACTCTTCGAAACAACGGTCGGCCCTGGGGTGGAATCCAGTTGGTCATTACGGGCGACTTTTTCCAGTTGCCTCCTGTCCCTGATGGAGGTAAGAAGGACGCCAAGTTCGCATTCGAGGCCGCGACCTGGAACACATCTATCGACCATACTATTGGATTAACGCAAGTCTTCCGTCAAAGAGACCCTGGTAAGTTATAATATCCTTTATCTTGTCGTCATATAGTTTATCACTACTAATACTAGTTAGAATTTGCCAATATGCTGAATGAGATGCGTCTCGGTCGGATCAGCGAAGATACAATCCGAACGTTCAAGGATCTGTCCCGGCCGTTAAACTTTGACGATGGTCTTGAAGTAACTGAATTGTACTGGTTTCCTCCCTAGAGAAGTATTTGGATAACCTATGCTAACTTCGCCCTTAGATTCCCGACCCGCCAAGAGGTTGAGAGGTCCAATGAATCCCGATTAAAAAATCTGCCTGGATCTATATATCATTACGATGCCAGTGATTCAGGCGAGCCAAAACTACGAGAGAAGTTGCTTTCGAATATGATGGCTCCCAAGGCTGTAGATTTGAAGAAAGGCGCCCAGGTCATGCTGATCAAGAATATGGACGAGACGTTAGTGAACGGTTCGCTCGGAAAAGTGATTGGATTTATGAACGAAGCTACATTTGAGATTTGGGGTGCCCGCGATGAGGAGGTTGGATCGGCTGACGAAGGTGAGGCAGACGCCCGCTCAAAAAAGAAAATTAAAGCGTACAGTCGTGACATTGAAGGAATAAAGGACAACAAAGAGTATCCAGTTGTCCGCTTCACCGCGACGGACGGAACCCATAGAATTCTTCTTTGCATTCCGGAGGATTGGAAGGTTGAACTACCTACTGGCGAGGTCCAAGCATCGCGCAAACAGTTACCCCTTATTCTCGCTTGGGCTCTCTCCATCCACAAGGCCCAAGGTCAGACTCTGGAGAGAGTCAAGGTTGATCTTGGTAAGGTGTTCGAGAAGGGACAGGCATACGTTGCGCTTAGTCGAGCCGTGAGCAAGCAGGGGCTTCAGGTACTGCGTTTCGAAAGTAGGAAAGTTATGGCCCACCCCCGAGTTATACAGTTTTACAACAAGCTTTACAGCGCGGAATCTGCAACCAAGATCAAGAAACCGGTGACGATTTCGGACTTTGCTGCCAAGGGAACTTCGGCATCTTCCAAGGGGAAGCATACGGATATCATTGATCTAGATGATGAAGAAGAGGCTATGGCAGCGTATGGTTAAGGGTACAATATTTACGAAGTGTAATGATATATTCAATAACATCTTCCATCGCGGCCGACTTTTTGTGGCAAGCAACATGATTACTTGACACCAGCTTACTAAAGTCGTGGAACAAGATGAAATAAATAGGAAATATTAAAACGCAGCATTGTTATTAGTATACAAGCATTAAGTGTTATGGAGTGCCTATCTTAGATAAACTTGTTAGCCAGTCAGTAAGGTAGTTAAATAGTCATAGGTTCTACATAAGAGGTAGTTAGTTAGTTATACTAATACTTCCTTATAATACTTAGCTAGGAAATCACTTTACATGTGATTGGTGTTGTCACTGTGGGTCTATAGGGTGTTATCGATAAGTGAGCTTAGACTAATGTTGTCTAACAAACCAAAAGACCAAAAGACCAAAATATACAACGACTTATTTCTACCTGAGGCGGCATTCCGTTCAACGTACAAAGTACAAAGTGTTCACGCCAAATCTGATCATCCGCCGTACTTCCACCAACTAGGCGGTTCTTTATTATTGCTCTAGGTAACCACGGCTAAATAAACCTGTCAATTATACGTCCTGCGACGACTTTGAATATTGATGCGACCTAATGCGGCAAACCTCGCAGCGCTGTAGACGTACTGATTTCTGGACTAATTCGGTTTCCCGTGTATCGACTTCAATTGGCGCAGCAACGATAATAGTTTTAAAAAGATATTTCCCGAGCTGCAGCAATATACCGTTTGTCTCCGAGGTTACGGATACCAGCCTATTCCTATCTACGAGTTTCAAGGAATTCAGACTCGTGTACTTTTCTGAACTCCTGACCATGGTTTAAGAATCTCGACTGAATAAGCCTACTCCTGAGAAACGGGAAGACTACTAGTACTGTGAGTCTGTGAGTCTGTGAGTCTGTGAGTCTGTGAGATACAGATTAAACAGCAGGATTGGTGGTGCGAAGAGTCTCACATGTGATTTCACAAATACTAGACACGCCTGGCAGCTGTTACCTTTCTTTAGAGAAACGCAAGAGTCTACTGGTCTGCCCAACAGGTGACGCGGGTGGCAATGGCTGAGGATGCTAAATTATCAAAATGGCTGGGTAGCTATTATATGGTAACCCTTAAAGAACCATTCGGCCAATGTCTTCAGGGAATCTTAACTGGTCTTGTTCCCCAGCAGCATCTTACACTAGACCAAGGTAAGTTACAATGTTCATAATGAATATTATCAAGAGGATACCTAAATAGGAACATCAACTAATGTAAAGTAGCTGTGGGAGTAGGTACAAATCAATTCTTCGGACGTGTGATCATCAGCGCGAGTAACGTTAACGATATTTCCCTAACCTCAAATCCTACCCTCACAACTGTTGAGACTACGCCCACTTCAACAACAGCACCCCCTTCGGCCTTTCAAGATCCTGCAATCTTGAGCTTGACTCCCAAAACGGGCACAGCTCCTCCCCGCGACCCACGTTATCATGCTCAACCAAATATCGCGGAGAAGAGAGATCCTCCAGTCATCCCCAATCCTGCTGATCGCTTGACATACTCTTCGCCGGATGAGGTGACCGATGCAGCTACCACTACTACACTTAACACCTCTACGGCGAGACTGCGTATTTCTCCGACTCCTCATTCCAGGCGAAACACCATAACAGAACACAGGGCCCAAGTAGCTTCTACTGTACCTGCTGTACCTGACGAACCATCCGATCCCCGAAAAGATAATCGTAAAAGCACACGAGGCCGAGGTCGACGCAGGAATAAAATGGCTGATAGCAATGGCTCCCCAGCACAACAAACCAACCGAGGTCCAGGTTGGAGAGAAACGCCTATCCTTGAATCTACTAGGTCATTTCAACCGTTTGCAGCGCTTAGGAAGAGCCAGAAAAGTAGAGTGGAGGGAAATATCGAAAATGGTTGGGCTTCAGAAGACGTTACAGACGTTCAAGAAGCGGGAGACTTTGATTTTGAAGGCGGCCTTGCTAAATTTGATAAGAGAAAAATATTTGACGAAATGAAAGAACAAGATCAAATCGATGAGGCTGAACGCTTAGTATCCCATAACCGTCTCCCTCGGCCGAAGCCTGGAACGGCGGGCGGGAAGAACCTACATTACAGCGAGAATGTGTTGGATCTTCCTTCGTCAGCATCAAAACCAAAAGACGCCCCTGGCGACTATTGGAAAAGCGAAGCCGATGACGATCTTGCCAACGGAGGCGATCGTGCCAGTGTAGTAGAAGGTAGCGGACGTAATTCTCGGCTACGGGGAGATTCCCGATTGTCTATGACCCGGCGTTCACAGTCTCGCAAGGCCAGCACCACAGCAAGTGTTGCTGGCTCGAGTCGAGTCAACTCAGGGGTAAATTCATCCTCCTTTACTTCTCTTCTTTTATGAGATTAACTAATATGTTTCTAAACAGGGTACCTCAACACCTAGTGGATTCTATACTGTTAATTCTAATCGCCGGATCGAAGCCGTCGCCCACCTCCCGATGCAGACGCTTGAGAATGTGGCGCGTCACGAATTTGGTTTCAGCGAGGACCTTTTAGCTGAAAATGCAGGTCGTGGCATCACAGAAGTCGTAATGCGTGTTCTTGACGATCCCGCTATTAGACTTCGTGCCGCCGCAGCGTCGCCGCCAAGTACAACCACTATAGTTGTTCTCGCTGGTAATAATAAGTCCGGAATCCGTGCCTTAGCGGCTGCCCGCCACCTCCGAAACCATGGGATTAACGTCCTAGTGTGTGTGGTCGGCATCGAGCGGGAGCGGGAGCTGTTGGAGGATATTAAGAAACAAGCTCGTCTCCTTCGCAACTTTGGAGGCATCATCTTCACCAAATCGGAGCTTTTCGAGCATGTCAGCCAAGCTAGTAACACATTAGAGACAGCTTCGCAAGGCTTCGTCACTCTAATCATTGATGCACTCCTAGGACTTACGACACCATTCGAAGAACTACGAAAGTCCGACCAGGCCACTACGTACGAACTTATGGAATGGTCAAATAGAAACGAAGCTTTTGTTATGGCAATCGATCTGCCAAGTGGCATCGAACCTCAAACCGGCCGCGTCAACGTCATCGACGGAGCTAAGCTCTACGTCCATCCCCGTTACGTAGTTGCTCTCGGTGCACCAAAAGTTGGTCTGCTGAAGGCTCTGGAGTCGGGCGACGACCGAGATATCGGCATGGTAGGGGAATGGAAGCTATACCTAGCTGACATCGGACTTGGTCCGGTCATCTGGCGTAAGGTGGCGACTAAGATCCGTCGCGGTATCGATTTTGACGATAAATGGGTGTTAGAGCTACGATACCAACCTGAAGGAGAGGACGACTAGATTAACTTTTTTATATCCAACTCCGCACGGAAGCCAGGCTCCATATGAAGTGCTTGGTTATTACGGAATGAGCATATATTTGCCTTTACGCCTCTCATAATTGAGGGAGAGGCGTAATTTGCTCTTAGCGGGGTTCTTTCTAGTCTATGAGGCTACAGCGTAAAGTGAAGGTAAATTTACGGTCTACGGCCGTCATGATAGAAGAAAGGGCCGAGGTTGAGGTTAGGCGGTAGCATAAGAAGAACAGCATATCAGCTCGTCCGAGTACATTCAAGGCCCGATATTTTCAACGGCGTTAGTCCGGTCTACTTACGTGCCTCTACATATGGGAACACCTTACGGGGTGATGACGAGGTATACAGGAAAGGTCACCACCCATTACTACGTGTATCATTATCAGCCTAGCCCTAGGATAGGGCCAACGAAGTCACGGCGCCGATCTTCGTCGAGTGAGATAGGAATGAATAAAAATATTATTTGTAATCGTGGTGTTAGGTATACCTCCGCATCTAATGCCTAAGCTACTACGCAATAATTATGATAATGGAGGACTAATGGAGGATGCTCTCTCCGTGAGATGCTTTACCTTACCTATAGGTAGGTATTGATAGAGGTGGATATACATACGTCTTACCGGTCTTACTCGGGGGTGGTTCGAATGGACTATCGCATACCATTAGGTACTCGGCCCCCTAAGTATCCTCCGAAGCGCGAGGAGGGTAAAGTAATTCCATATTTCTGATAGCTCCCTCGGACTTCGGTGATAGGCTGATTATCTTTGCAAATATGCCAAAATGAAACTCCGTTGGCATACGGATTTCCAGGACCAGTTACCCCCGTATGATTTGTCTTTAGAGGTTAGATCCTCACCAATGATTCTATGATTAATAATTACTACGGTAGCTGACGCAAATGTTATATTTCCATATTGAAGGATCTTCGATGATACCGAGCTTGGACTCCGATCTTATTCGGGATCTATGTATCCCACCAGCCCAGCCCACCAGCCCACCAGCACGGAGCTTTACATTTTATGTACATACATCCCTGCTAGCTTTGGCCCTGGAACTCTAGTATCCAATAAGATACAGAGATTTACTCAGCAAATCTGCATCGACAGGGGCCAGCTTAGCTATCACTCACATCCAATGGTGTCACTCATGGCATGGCATGTTCCCCCCTCGTACGAGGAAGCTTCCGGACCAGTGTTTAACACTCAAGTTGTATTGGCACCAGCGAAACTTGCGTAATTTGCGTAAGGTTGTCGTTACACCTGCAGCTGTGTATGTGTCCTTACAACACCTAGATAAAAGCAGGCTACCTACCACGACATCCTCAAGCTTAGCTTGTATTCCTTTTCAAGATGGAACCTCCGGTAAAGTATCAACCACGCCGAAGCATCCTTGATAGGCCTATACTCATCGCCATTCCCATCCTAATCGGGCTGTTCCTTACACGATCACCCTTCTTCATGTCTGCTCCGGCTCTAGATCCCGCCACGGCGGGCAGTGTAGTTTGGGCTGATGCTCCTATCAAGTTGGTGACAACTCCTCAATTCGAGACTAAGAAGGTATTTCTCTCCGGTCCCGTTTTTCTTCTTACTTCCAGGCAACATATCACAAAAGCAGTTAAGATCAGTATAAACCAACTAACACCACCTTGCCTCCTCGATAGACCGATATATTCACCACCGGCGCCACGCATATGGCCCTCCTGCACAACGCTATCCTTCGCGGTTACAACTCGGTGTACCAGCAAGCTCCACACGTCAAGCCCAGTGACAAGGCCGACTTCATTGGGTACGCTTTAACATGGCACAAATTCGTAGCCTCGCACCACGACGATGAGGAAGCCACTTTATTCCCCAAGGTTGAGGCCGTCCTCAACGATAACACCATCTGGGCTGATACTCACAAAGAACACGAGGCGTTCTTGGGCGGACTGGCCCAGTTCGAAAAATACCTCCTAGGCGCAGAGCCAAAGCCCTCGACGTTCGACGGCGCGGAGCTAGTCAAGATCATGGAGTCCTTCCAGGAACCCTTCGAAGCACATTTCCACAGCGAGATCGCCACCATTGCTGCTTTATCAGAACATGCAAATGCCCCCGCTCCAGGATCTGCTGCGGCAGAAGAGGCGTCGGCTACGTTTAAGAGCTGGGGTAAGACGACGGTGACGAAAGCGGGGACCCTCGACGTGGTGCCGTTCTTCCTGCTGAACTTAGACGGCACAGCTGAGGATGGTGCGTGGGCGAATTGGCCGCCTATCCCGGCTCCTATCAAATGGGGACTCGTGAATATTGCTGGCGCGTGGCATGGCCGCTGGTGGAAGTTTAGCTCTTGTGCGGGAGGGCAGCCGAGGAAGCTTTACGCGCTGCAATAGATTGGAATTAGAGGTCAGCGTAATAGAAAGGGATTGCTAGGAGGTATGGGGTGAGAAGCAGAAGAGACGAGGTTTAAGTTGAAGTTAAGTCCAACAATGGAGGAGTGTTATGATACCCAGGTTGCTTGGAGTCAAATGTTATGTTAATGACTTTTCAAATACCGATATGTTGTTCCTTTCGTATGCCAGTTATAGCTAGGCACTTAGACTATTAGCCATAGTTGATGACTAGAACAATAATAATGGATAATCATAGTCCGTTTATTTCGTCCATTCGCTCGCCTCGAAATATTACCTATGTTTTATGACTTCTATATGCTTTCTTGGTCGATAGAGCGTTTACAGTAACGTATATAAGCCGTATTTACTGTGGCTAATTCATAAATTGCAGGAGTATCCTCTACTGTACAGAATAATGGTGGCAGGAAGCATGTACGACCTCAAGGTAACGTGTACATTCGTATTAATTATACACTCCAGAAGATAATATTCTCACGCAAATTGGCAACAGTAGATAAAGACTAAAACATCCGAGATATCGTTAAACCTTTTACTCGGCGTCTGGTGACCTACTTAAATTTTTACGTACACGCGAAGGAGATAGAAAGTCTAACGAGAACCCGCCAACTTCCAACGTACTCTTATCTCCTCCAGAGTAGCCCCTTTATCATATACGACCTGGCTACCTATTTTTGCTTAGGCCTTCTTCCTCAGGACAAAGATCTCGCCCTGGGCCTGGTTGTCGGAGCTGAGGAAGAGTCGCTCGCCAGCCTGGTCCCAGCTCAGGCCGGCAAGACGCCAGCAGGAGCTCATGGTTAGGGAGGGCGAGTTGCAGCTGCCCGGGTTCTGGGCGCCGATGATGTTCTTGTAGCCGGTCTTGCTGTCGGCCGCGGCTACGGGTTCGTACCCGCCGTCTGCGTTCTTCGTGAAGGGGACCTCGGCGACGAAGTATCCCTGAGCGGGCTGTCGGTCCCAGCTGCCGTGGAACGTGATGTACAGATTCTCACCGGCGGGGTCGAAGGCGTTGGTGATGGGCGCCATGTGTGCCGGGAATGATAGACGCGGTGGGATAGCCTTGCCGTCGCACGAGGCGTCGTTGAAGGTCGAGTTGGGGGACACGACGAACTGCGAGCCAGTCTTGAGAGCAGTGTTGTCACGGAAGTTAGACGGCTCCCACACGGTGAAGCAGGTCGGGTAACCGAACCAGTTGTTCTCAAGAGGCGCAGCAGGGTCTCCGACTAAACGGCAATGACGGCATTAGTATTTCCAATTTTCTTTAGTAGAACTTCCGAGACTTACGGTAGTTCAGTTCCTCAGCAGGGTTGTCGATGTGAATGTCCGACGACTGGCCGTTAACGGTTCTCCTGAAGTCGTCTCCGCTGTTCTCGGCACCCCATACGTGGCCGTTAGGGTCGAAAGCAAGGGCAACTTCGTTACGTAGACCGTAGCCTAGCACGGTACCCTGGCTGTTAAATTGATAACCGTTGGCAGGCGCTTTGCTCACGTCAAAGACCTTGACGATGGCACGGCCGACACTTGGGTCAATAGTTGGGTTATCCCAGTTCGAAGCGGCGCCGACGGAGACGATGATCAGGTTCGGGTTCTTGGGGGAGACGAGGGTGGTTCGGGTAGAGTGAATACCCTGGCCAATGCCGCTAACCACGGTCTTCTGGTTCGTAAGCGTCAAAGCGGCGGCATCGTATGTCCATGACCAGGCTGTCGTCTGAGAGCTAGCGTAGAGGGTCTTGCCATCAGGTGTCAAGCTGAGACCGTGGTTGAGACCCGAGTTTTGGAAGAGGGTCTTGGTGCTGTTGATGCAACCATCCGGACCGAAAGTGTGGGCTGAGATACCAGAGGTGGCTTGCAACACTAGCATATGGCCGAGAGGGTCAAAGATAATGGTTCGGGGTTGACGAAGACCGCTGGCGATCTTGGTCACCTCCCAGCCAGGATCAACCGTGAAGGCATATCGGGGAGCAGCAACGCCAGAGCAGCTGCTTGGGAAGGGGAATGTTGGGGGGTCCTGCGATAGAACTGACGTATCTAGTATTAGTATTGCCCCTATTATTTCTATACTACAAGTAGCAAAGACTACTCACCCTGACCCACTAGGGCGGCTACCACCGAAGCCGTCGTCAACAAACGCATGTTGATATACGATCTATGACAAAGTATAGAATTAAATAGTTAATCTCGGTCACCTGACGTAACGCGAAGTCTTTTGAAAGAGCTAGGACAGAGTAGGCTATAGAGGAAGTATCATGTTATATAGCAGCAGATCTAACAGCTTCTCCCCCAAACCCACTCCTGATGATGCAACGCCATACTCCTTAGGAAGCCATCTTGAATGCGGAGAGTCCACGAACCGGGATTCTTGGCGCTTTGAAGTAATTAATAGGCAGGTATCTTGAGATGACCGCCCAAGGGGAGACGAGGGCTAATTGGACAGGCTGTTGACAGGTCGGTCTCTTTTAGGCAATGGGAGTCAAAATTTCCTTATATAGCAGACATTACACCATGTCGGCCTAAGCTATAGGATATGTAATAATGGATATGACAAAATAAGGTGTTGTTGTTTTCGGCCTGCGGAGGCAGATCTTTTATTGATGTAATTAGGCGGAAAGACAAAATGCAACTCTACAAGATCGAGTCTCGCCTGGGGCCCCCGCAGGCACTCGTCTCTCACCGGCAGATGTAGAGAAGGATGCTTAATAGTGTAACGAATAACCGAGACAATAGAATAGGCACGCCTAAATATCACTATCAAATAGGTAACCCGTCAGGAACGAGCGGCATGAAATACCAAGACGGTGTCGTAAGCTTGGGCGATATACTCTTGAAGACAAGATATTTTTGATATGCGGTGACCTCACCACACCTCTTCAAGACCGCACTCTATTAGATGCTCGTGGCAAATAGGCCGTATAAGGGGTGGCAGTCAATATGGGGAATCGGACTGCGAATATTTTAAGTCTTATGATAGAGGTTATTATCGCAAAGTACGTTGTGATACCGTACAATTCTTAGGATCTGTCAGACGTGGGCACCTTCAAGAGTTAGCATTCATAAGATATCGTTAGTCCTAGCGACGTCTTGGACCAGCTAGAACATTGTGCAATACGCTGTCTCATATGGAGCCAAGTTGAATATATCCACGAAATCGTAGTTTCAATGTCGTTGTTAGAGGAAAACCAACTCCCATGCAGATAGACATCGCTATATAGCTATAACAGAGTGGCGAGCAGTCGAAGCTAGGAAGTCGAATGGATATTATTCTGAACCGTGATAGACAGAAATTCCATCGAATAAGGTCATAGCCAATTCGAAGACAGAACTCGGTTGGCGCGGTTATGAGCCTTGAATCCCTTGATATACGAAGCAATATGCCCTCGCGCTACTACAGTTGTCGTCGGTAGATCGTAGAGAAACATCGTAGAGAAACATCGTGGCACGCATAATATCGTGGATATCGTGGATATCGTGGATCGATCATGCCAATTATATCCAACAAGTTTGCTGAGCTGGTTGGTCCGATGCCAGCAGCTGCCAGTGTTCTGGAACATTGAAAATTCTGGAGAACTTCTGGGGAATCTCTAATATTTGGGTTGGCCCTAAAATCTATTTTTATGAATCTGAATACTTCGAGCCACTTGTGCTAAGCCCCAGCTGCCCGGAAAAAGATCTTCGCCGTTGTGTGGGTCAAAGATAACGCCACCTAGCCAGTTAAATAACAATCTTAGAAGTTCTTCTCAGCCTCCAAGGGATGATAAGAGGTACATGTAAGTACACTAAGTACCAATTGCACAGTGCATATACTTTGTCATGTAAACCCCTGATTGGTTGTTTGTTCTTGTTCTAAGCATAATTTTACCGCTTGGCCTGTCAAACGTAGCTTAATTGTTAAGGTTATAAGAGTTCCTAGTTGGTTTTTTCCACTGTACCCCTTCGTCTCATATGTAATCTCATTCCAAATTTTTGACCTCGTATCCATTTATTCCGTATCTGGTCTTTCATTCCAACTTCTACCCAGAATCCCCTTTTTTATTATTTTTTTTTACATACATACTTTGTCGCCCCCTTGGCAACTTTTCTTTTGCGACTGGTTTATGAATTGTCGCCGTTGAACTTTATTGATGGCACCAATGCAGTCGTTTTCGATCTGCTAGATTGATACGATAAAGTTCAACCCGTCGACTGGTTGAACGACGTCAAAAAAGGGGGTAGCGTGTCTGACGCGTATGCATATTGACCGTCTATTTGCCTATCTATAACCTATTCATCAATACCTTCGCCATCATCAAATCTAACCTTTTGAGAGGGGATCTTTCCCTTGCCGTTCGCTACTCTGCTCTGCGCATTTCACTAAAGCGAATATACGGATAGACGGCGGTGACGAGTCCTTTCTGTATGATTGAATAAACCATCTTCGATTACGACAGCGACGATATAATCAACGACTTACCGATTGTACGAACAAACTTTAACCACTCCGATTGCCGTCTGCCGTCTGCCGTCTGCGAGGGCGTCGTTAAGCTCCATTATGGATCTGCTTCGGCGCGCTTACAGGCGTGTGCCTGCAGCCATGAACACGCCTCAGCTTCCCACCTCGGGCGAGAAGAGACCTCCGCTCAACAGGTTAACATCGCGACTCGCTTTCTTTAGAAGACCTCTCAGATTAAAAGGCAATTCCAGCATATCTGTCCCGTTAGGCGTAGTCGTTCTATTCCCATGCATTGTTGTTGTCCTTATCCTCGTATTATTTGTTAGACATCCCAGCTCTCCAGGGAGGATACTGATGCCTGCTGGCGCACCACCGGCTATCCGGTATGTTGCTTGATACCGAGTTCTATATTTGCTTTTGCTAATAGTCGTGTGTTCCGGAACAGAAAAATTAGCGAAGAGCACGACAAAGTATTCGTCTCTGGTTGTCTCGAACCCGATACTACGAAAGAACGAGTCAATGGCGCGTTCGTTGTCCTCGCCCGAAATAAGGAGCTTGATGGTGTCATTCAGTCCATTAAGTCTATTGAGCGCCATTTCAACAGGTGGTATCATTATCCATATGTCTTCCTAAACGACGGAGATTTCAACCAGACTTTCAAGGACATCGTTCGCAACTACACTTCTGCTCCGGTTGAGTTTGGCAAGGTTGGCCCAGAGATGTGGGGATACCCAGACTGGATAGACCCGAAAGTTGCAAAGGAAGGTATTGCTAAACAGGGAGACGCCGCTGTGATGTACGGTGGTCTGGAGAGCTACCACGCCATGTGCCGATTCTACTCTGGGTAAGTAAAACAACAAGCATACCGATCTCTAAGCTTAGCTAACACGGTACAGATTTTTCTATGACCACCCCCTTCTTGCCAAATACGAATGGTACTGGCGTTTGGAGCCCGAGATCAAGTACTTCTGTGACATTACTTAGTATGTTCAGTCCAATCTTTAATACCCTGCTCGTACCTTAGGTACTAACGTCAATACGTAGTGACCCATTCCGTAAGATGATCGAGTATAACAAGACTTATGGTTTCACCATCGCCGTTAAGGAGCTTCGCGAGACTGTCCCTAACATTTTCCGATATGCTTCTGCTTACAAGCGCCTGAACAACATTACATCTCAAGGTTTATGGGAGATGTTCGTTGAGCCCAAGCCGGAGAAACCGGCTCCTTCTGAGGACGACCCTAACTTCAAGCCGCCACTACCTGAAGAGATCTTGCGAAGCGACCCCGGCCGAATGAACTTGCCCGAGATTGATCCCGAAGCCATGGAGGGCGAGAGTTATAATATGTGCCATTTCTGGTCCAATTTCGAAATCGCGAAGCTGAGCTGGTTCCGAAGCAAGGAGTATAAAGCCTTCTTCGAGATGATGGATCGTAGTGGTGGTTTCTGGATGGAACGAGTAAGTCATCCCAATCATTTGATTATACTTCAGTCTTGCTAATTATATGCCAGTGGGGTGATGCTCCTATCCATTCCCTCGCTGCTGGTATTCTTCTGGCGCCTCGCGATATCCACTATTTCCGGGACTTCGGTTACCGACATACTACTATCCAGCATTGTCCAGCTAATGCCCCTGCCCGCCAGCTTCCTCGTGAACCTTACCTTGAGAAAACAACTGAAGATGAGAGGAAACGAGTCGAAGAAGACGAGTATTGGGACCAGTGGGACCCAGAGAAGGAGAACGGTGTTGGTTGCCGTTGCCGCTGCGATACTGATATTGTAGATGTTGAAGGCAAGGAAGGTTCGTGCTTGGCTGAATGGGTTGACGTTGCTGGCGGATGGGCCAGCCCGTAGTGAGAGTTCGTCAACTCCAGAGGCATTTTGGCAATTCCCATCAGCAACTACGGTTGGATACCAAGTATCTTCTAGCGGCCTTTTTCCAAGGCATTGTCCGGCACAAAATATTAACGATGGAACGACAATTGTATTTGGTCTAAATGTGCTCTTCGTCGCTTTTTGCCAGCAGAGGAGGAGTGCTTAGAAATGACGGGTTTCGGATAACGGCGCGGCGAAGGCTGAATAGGAGTGTAGCATATTACGTATTAAGGGGATCTACATTGGTCCTCAACTTGTACGGCTTGGTGGTTTTGCCATAGAAAGAGGGCGTCACGAACCTAGAGGCGGTTTGTGATAGGTTACTTGTCGGTTACCGCCTAGGTCAAGGGTGGCGAATATCATAATTCTGCATGTAGAAGAGCTGGCACCCTCATGGTTCAGTTGGGTTGGCATACTATATTGGGTTTGACATCAATCGTACATAATATTCTCGTGTTAACAAAGCGATTTGCTATTCCTTCGTACTTATCTATTTGATATAAGTGTAGTAGATGTTGATCCACGTCGACTTCTGTAGTGGCTCCCATATGAACTTTGAGTGCCCCTGCTAGATACCTACCTAGGTAGGTAGGTAGATATTAGTCAAGACTCGGGTTGAATCCTAAGAGAATAGGCAACTAATATATCCGTAGGTAGGTAGTTATATGATAGGGCATATGTGCATATAGGTATTGGAAATGAATACGAAGCCTTGTTATTTGAGCAAGTCTGCACAGGCGAGTTATGAGCATCGTAGTACTATAAGTTGATCATGACATAGCCACCTTAAATCACAAATATTAAGTCGCTTTAGGCATGTCAATCATACTACGAAGCAATTCAAGATCTTAGCAAAAGTATAATATTGAAAGTAGACTAAGCTACGGAGTCCTTTAGCATCTAATATAAATATATAGAGCATCAGGAGCAGTGGCTCTTAACTCTTCCTTATTGGAGCATTCCTGTTTTTCTTCGTAGTTCATAGATATGTACCTAGGCACCATAGAATTAGCTAGTAGAAACCTCTCAAATAGCTACCACGAGCCCTGCTAATACTACACTAAATAATTTAGGTAGATATGCTAAGTTGACTACAGCGTATATAGAGCCTACTCCTCGATACGTCTTCAACTATTCTGAAGGCGGGATGCAGAGACAGGCTTTAGCAGAACTGAGCTGTTTATAAAAATTGAAAAATTAGAACACATAATTATATTCAAGCCTGATTCTTGTTCCACATTAGCAAGCATAAGACATTTGGGAGTCAGGAACATATAAAGGGGCAGATCTTGAGTTAATAGGAGTTGAGGAGTCAAGTGTAGTAGGAACTCTCCTACTTTCCAAATAACTATTACTAGTTAACGTCCTGAAAGGATATATAATTTAAAACCAGGTGTTTAGAAGCCTACCTATATATCCTCAACAGACGTTGCCAATAACTTACAGTATGAATTTGTCCTGTTTTCAGTAACCTATGTCAGCAGGTATTGATATGGGATACAACTCCAACATCGACCCTTAGATGTTCGATACCGTACTAAAAATATTTAAAGGTCATTATGCATACATTGTGATCTCTATGACCGTAGAGTATTGGAATAGGCATGAATTTCTCCTAAGAGAGTTTATTTGATGATTACCTAGGTAGGCACCACACATCTTAAAGTAGAATGGCGTCTATACGTGTCCATAGTTCGAATTTAGAACTACACTTATGGTTTAAATATATCGACTTCAACTGCTTTCTTGGAGGAAAAAAAAATATAATCTTCTCTGCCTACGTACCAGGCAGAAATAACTAGGTAACTACTAGCTCATTGTCCTAGGATCCTACATGGGAACCGGCATGTGCTGTTTAATGAAGACTGACATAATACGTCAAGAGTAGCAACACACATTATAAATAAAATGCTTCGTCGTATCGATTAAAGGTACGGGCCTATGGTATCAGGAGTGCTAGAATATGAAAGTCAACTACCCGAGGAGATGCAACATCTCATCCTGTATGTTCGACACCTGTAGTGATGTCCTAAATCTACAGGCAGTAAGTCCTACCACCTAGCCTTATAGACAATAATTCCCATTTATTATTCAGATTCACCGAAAATATAATAAGAGATTGACCTAGAAAGGTGACCTGCATTTACAATTATGTATTAGCTGGCTATATTTCAGTATCTTCCCACCAGTCACGGATTGTACTGAAGGATTTACTGTCTGAGTGGTCGACTATATGTACCCATAACCTGTTGAGCAAAAATTGACTGCAAAATTTAGTTTAGACTCGCCATCTACCAATAGTATGGTTGTCATCAGCGTGGGATTCATCTTGCAACGAGATATCAACACGCCCGCGCTTAGTCGCAAATATATCTATTGGACTCCTAATAGACTGGTAGGATGGCGTCTCTGACTAACACAGCATAATTTCCTGAATTCTCCTACGTGTATTCCGCGTGTCTTACCCAGGAATAAAAATCCTAGAGGCCTTGCTACGATATAGTCAGGGAGTAATGCAGGGCATCTATGCATCTATGGGTCTGGATCCTAAAGCTTGACGGAAAGGACAACATGATTAGATACTCGAAATGGCTATCTGCCAATGGTGGATGAAGCGTGTATATTCTGCCCCTCAATGGCTATGTAGGACTGAAGCAATTGTAGGTGATACGAGGAACTGTGGCGAGACGAAGATAGCTAGGTAGACAATCGTGATAATGCTCGCAAGGCTCGCATCAGTCAACATTCTACTCGCGGGGTCTTCCTGCTGCGTCCGATGCATAAATATACCCACCAACCATGTATCGTACCGCGATGGTAAGTTAAGAGTGAAGACAGGAGCCAGTTGTGCCGCGGCAGGCTAACAAAACCAGATGTCGGTGAAAGGAAACTTGTCTCGACCGCTTGGTAGACGCCTCACATGGTTAAAAAGGGGCATACTATGTACACTTACTTAGGCGACATAAGATAGTGAACTGATATCTATCGCCTCCATCGCTAATGGAATGGCAAGGTAGTATTGTGGGAATTTGCGATGCAAGCCGGGGTCAAGGAAGCTGACACATGCGCAAATCGACGAGTCGGCAACGTCATTAAGAAAAGGGGGACATGATGGCGCCAACATGATGGTAAAAGGAAACGAAATGCTGACTGATCGCTGTACTAATGAGAAGGCGGCGAAGTACACATCGGCTCGGTAAGATACACCATCCCGCTATGCATGCTGCTTCGAACGCGATGCAGGGAAGCGACAAGCATCTCTAACCATCTGAGTAGGACTTTAGTGAT
Source organism: Daldinia concentrica (assembly GCA_902805455.1). NCBI lineage: Eukaryota > Fungi > Ascomycota > Sordariomycetes > Xylariales > Hypoxylaceae > Daldinia > Daldinia concentrica. The sequence goes on from CADCSW010000015.1 coordinate 223,417, forward strand.
TGATGCTACGACGAGCAAAGACAAATGAGGGAAGGGGAGGGATGGGGTGTAGATGTTGCCGGATTCAACTCCCTAACTGTATGAGGACTTCAATTTAGGGGGGGGCAAGGAAGGGGAATAAAAAGTCAAAAGCGGTATACACTGATCGAAAGACTACTCTATTATCTATCACGTAGGTAGGGAAAGGGAGGGCTACCTACTAATCAAGTCGATTAATGTAGATTAGAGGGGAAATTCTATTTGTCTAAAAAGGGGTTGTGATGGATTTTGCTGCTACTTGAATGACATGGGATTTAATTATCACAGGGAACAGTTGAATAACTTCGGGGTCACTTTGGGTCGTGTTCGGGTAGGTAGTAGGCAACACTTAATTCACGTCGCGGAACAATCCAGACTCTACACAGTAGTGTAGTGTAGTGTAGTGTAGTGTAGTGTCAACGGCGCCATCACTCGCGCTTTGTCTTCCCATAAACCTGACCCGTCGTATCCGGGCGGCGAGATGGTACGGGATAATTTGGTCCGTAAACGGTGGCTATCACGGCAAGTAAGTAGTACATATCATATGTGCTGAGCTGAGAAGGATGACGAAGCACTTGCAATGCTGGAAAAACTGGAACATGATCCCAAGACTAATAAAGCGCTAAGTGCTAAGTGCTAAGGGCTTAAAAGGAATGGGTGGAGGGGAAAAGAAAAACGGTTTGTGATCCGTTCATCAGACATTTTACGACCAATTCGGGCTGGGCGGTTCGGGGACACCAAATGGGAAAGATGATCAGTGACGATGTGAGCCCTCTCGGAAGCGCTACTATGTACTGTATGTAGTGTAGCACCTAGGTATGGACAGACAGGCATCGATTCCTCCCATAAGGAAGGAAAAGGCTATTGTTTCGTTACCGCTTCTGAGGCGTGTCTGAGAAAGGGGGTCAAAGAGATAAATGGCGACGCCAACTATCGCGTATTGGACCATTGGATAACGAGATGAAGCCTGATTGCAAAGGAGGCGGTTCTGCGCCGTGTTAATAGCAAAATACCTACATAACATCATATGTAAGGCGATGATTAGTGGTTTTGGTTTCCTCTCAGGGTTTAAGCAAAGCCGCCGGGCGGGGCTCCAAAGTACCCAGCCAGCCTGTGTGTGTGTGTGTGTGTCTTAAGTTCTAGATGATGTTCTCTCGTGCGTACATATCGAATGCGGCAGGTCAACTCAAGTCTCCATATTCCTAGCCTAGGATAGCATTCGTATATACGTAGTATACATTACAGATAGGTCGGTCAATATGTCTAGGACCGGGGATCTAGGCTAGGCTGAAGAGACCTATGACTCCCAAGATACGTCGCCGTCGGAGCTAAAGTATGAAGATCGAAAGGGGTGAGCGCAAGTGTGTGTATGGTATGTAGGTATGTAGGTATGTATGTGTGTGTGTGTGCCCGTCTTGCCTGTTGGAAATGAGCCAACGAATGATGTGCGATTCGGAAACGAGGGTTGTGCAGGGAAGACATTCAAAGCCGTCGTTCGATTGCACACTAATATAAATTATTTGACGCAGAGCCTTGGATACGAAACTTTACGCGTAGAGGATGGAGTATTCTGCTAAAATTTTTCTGCACGCGTGGGGGAGAGAGAGCCTATTCTGAGAGAGATCCTCCCTGCACGAGATAATGATTACAAGAGACATAGTACCTATTCCTTGGAATACTGACTACTAAACGAGTTTGATGGCAGGTAGGGGCCTACTAATTACACTACGAACCTGGCAAGCTAAAGGCACGATGGCTTATTAGATATACACCCCTGACAGCATACGGTACTGAGAAGATATGCTCTATAAAAATGATGATATTATAAGCCTATGGGTTTGTTGTCGCGCATAGCATACAACTCATGTGCAGAGCTTGTTCAGTTTCGGCTTACGATCCACAAAGCCACAAGACCACCTACTAATAATACCTCTATTATCTAAATGGGCTCGGTGGTAAAATGATTGTGATCACAGGAGTCGTGTATCACCCGATACTGCGGAGTAGCCAACCATAATAGTCTTCCGGTATGGATCAGGTCGAGTCAAGAAACAGTGTTATGTTGCCGAGATTGTCATGATGATTTCAATATGCCTGTGGCTTTTTGGAATTTGGCACGGAGCGCTTGGTAGGACCAATCTGGCTTCTACTTAGCACCAAGCCAAAACTTCTTGTGATATGGCGGGTTGAGTTTCTCTCTCAGCGGTTAAGATCTGCACTAGTCGGCTCTTCTAGGTGTGGCGGCTGACTCGAATGGGGTTTCAAATACTTCATTATACAGTCCGGAACGGGCGATGAGGTCCGCTGCAAGGCATGTTTGTCTTTACCAGACAATACCAAGTCGGCCTAGCGAGATAAAATTTACTTGGTCTCGTGCCAAAGCTAGCTATACGTAGACGCCGGCTAGATGGCGGTGGGAAAGTGATGATAATAACCTCATAGTGACCACCGAGCGCCGACATACTACACACTACATACTACACTATTAGTATGTAAGATACGTATGTGTGTACACTATGCACCATAGATGCAGTCCAGATCTACGAACATCTCCACGAGTCGAATGAGAACTTATCTTCTAACCAATGGGATCCCGGCGGCTTAGACTGATGCTATTGGCAAACAGGGTTCCTGGTTGCAATGTGCATTGTTAAAATCGCTGGAGTGGCATGTGGTGTGCACCCCAAAATACCTCCTTGCGCTTATAGCAATTCCTTAGACGGAATGCCCGTTGCGACCACAAATTGGTTGCGTTTCATTTGGCCAAAGACGTGATGGGCACTTCTAATAAATGAACAAATCCTTTGAGGGTCGGTTCTCCGGGAATAAGTTACTGACTATGGTTATTAGTGCAGCTAGGACTAAACTAACGAGACGCAAAACTAACGCTGTGACCTGTTATGTTAGGTTAGGAGGTTAGGAGGTTAGGGCCGTTGATGCTTGTTGTATTCCGGTATTCCTAGCTGAAGTTGATGGAGCCAAAATGTCCTATTCTCGTCAATAAGCCTTGCTTAATATCGAGCTTGTATTACTTCACATATGACTGGTAATGGATATACTTGGTCCTGTCGGCGTGATAAGCACGGCTAAATATCCGAGGACAAGACTTAAATCATATGCCCTTGCTCCTCATATTAGATATGTATGTATTAGAAAACATACTCTCTTACCTAGGCTGGGCAATAGTTTCGCCCAATCAGATTACCCTGGCATTACTGGCACAGTACTATTCAAAGCTAATAATACTAATATGGGACCTGCGTGTTAAAGGTGGCGGTGACGCGGGCATACGTACATAGGTAGAGAGGGTATATCAAGCCACACCGTCTAAGAAATATTGCAATCTATGTATTAGAGACGAACGGTGCTATGGTACTAACAAGCATGTACCCGTCTCGCTTGCGATTATGGTTGGGGATAAACCTGACTTGAGTTGCCGGTTTAGACGGGCCAGACCTTCGGATATTGAAGTCTTAGCGACGCTTGTGCCATGATAGCGTTGCTTGATGATGTTGGCTCGGATGCGGTGGCGTATCAAGGGAATAAACGCGCCCCTTAAATTGTTCCTGTACGATCCACTTAGAAGAACTGATCTTGCCTCTTTTGTACCGATATGGATTCCTGGATGTAGGTCTTAGAGCCGTGTCGGCGTGAAGGCACCGGCGAGGGTCGCCGATGGGGACCGACCGCTAAAACCGGCAGCTCGCCGTAGTGGCAGAGTGGTTAGGACTTGCATAGGCTGGTCCAATGAAGGAAATGCGGTCAGAAGAGGAAGAAGGCTATTGGGAGACGGAGTAGCTAGCAAATGGATACATCTGTAATGAGGGGACCACTACCTAGAACCATTATTATCCAGGTTACCTGGCAGCGTACAGACAGACATACATAATAGTGTGAGGAAGACTGAGTAGGTACCTAAGACTCTCGGCGCGGGATATTCTATCCCTGTTGCTCACGGCCATTTTTCTATGTAATGGCTATGATAGGCACACTCCCTGCGTAGCGTAAAGGAAATGTAGCGCGGGACGAAACCAGCGGAAACAAGGATTGTCCCGGTGATTATACTTGTCTACAATGAGATGTCGTACTCGCTTCGTGCACATGTGAGAGACGAATTCTAGAGAAGTAAATTATCGGGAGGCTAGGTCGCAGCGACATCAAGTGTATCCGTGAACCCTCATCACGGATAGGAGAAAGGACTGAGACTCCGGCTATGTATACTAAAATACCGATGATCATCGACTACATACACTATGCAGAGCTGGAGATATATCAACCTCACCGCAGGAAGTTTGATATGCATGCTATCTAACTCTCATGCTGGGATCGGGGTCCATGTCAATACACGTGAGAGTTGTGGATGCCCTCGGAGAAAATCCCCTTGTCGAATCAAGATGGGGAGACGGGGGTGTTGGAACACAAACGAAGTTTACTATGTAGATTCGATAAAATTAACGTTCTCTTCACAAAAGAAGCGCCGACCGACTAGGCAGCCTTTGGTAGGAGTAATAAGCATGTCTGGTATGTATGTATGTATGTATATGGTACTAGGTAATTCAGCTTACAAAGAGATGGTGGTGGTGATGTTGTCGAAGATGATGAGGAAAAGGAATAGATGGCATGTCGATCTGACGACTTGTTCCGAGGCTGATGCTACAGTTAAGTGGTTAAAGTGCTAGCACGATGGGCACCTGTTAGCGGTCTACGTAATGAGCCTCCACTCCGGTATGATTGACGATATTCGTATAGACGGATGCTGGAAGTCGGGGGTCATCTGGCTGCCTGGAACGGGCATTAGAATATCTTAAGGCAGCAGCAGCAACAGTAGCAATATCAGTAGGCTGGACCGTGCCATAGAAAGAGCTTCGGCGATGGTGGATGATTGGTCTCCCACGTAGTCGTCTAGCTACATGCGTATACGCACGCACAACACCTTAGCGTTGTCCCTTGCCGCGTTCTTTCCCATGCTGCGATGAGCTGATGATATTCATCGATCATGATGCAAGCAACTCGCGATGCACTACTAGGCACGAATATAAGTCAGGGCGGCCGGGCGGCCGGGGATGATTTATCCTGCTCGGACTAGGGATCGACTAACTGCAATGCTCCCCTGATGGAATCCTGACACCGAGACATCTCATGCAGGCTCTTTTCGAGTCATTAACTACTTTGTAAGGTTTCCAAACGGGTTTGCTCGAATGGAATTCATTTGTCGGGCAAATGAGGCTGGCCCCTTGGCGGGAAGAAAATAATGATACGTAACTTGTCTTGCTAACAGGGGGCATTGCCGTTATCGAGTATTTTGATTTTCCATTTACAATTACATATTCGTATATTACTTTATATACATACGTAGACCGTAATAAGCTGCGTTATATCTACGCTATTGTGATGCTATACACTGGTATAATTTGGTGTTAAGATTCATCGTGACGAAAAGAAATGCATCAGCTATCACATACTTACATGCGTATGTATTAACAATAGGCAGCATTTCAACATAACCTACCATAACCTACATATGTAGGCAACCTTTATACAAAAATGAGGAAGCCAATCTAAAGTTAACTAGGGCAAGGTAGGCTGCAGATTGATAACTCAGGACCTCGTCGAATGATCGTGTTGCGAAGGCCCGTGACATGATACATGTTTTGATGATACTAACTATGTATGTAGGTATGTACACGTTTTGCGGTCTTTACGAACTGACTATCCTTTAGTACATCTGGTCAGGTGCTGGAACAAGTTTCTATTAATCTGTCCGATACGATGGCGATCAAATATCAAATCCATCATTCCGGTGTTTCTAATGGTGGCATCGCTATCTCCTAACGCTGGGCATGCAAAGCTTTTCTTCACATGGGTTGGACTAGTCCCAACCTCTGCCCCCCGCCTCGTCTATGCCACCACCAGGTCAGTTACGAAGGACCTCTATTCTAGGTACGGTTATGAGTTATGAGGGGCTACATACTACACATACCACCTTACATAGTAGACGATCCATCGCGCCAGGGCGGTCCGGGTCTCAAAGCCTAACAACGCTAGAGGAGGCCCGTAAGCATTACGTGGTACCCCATCATTATTCCTACGCGGTGCGCTTCTCCTCATTCGCTATCGCCGTTTCCGTTGTCTAAGTCCCAAAGTTACCGATTAGCTGAAGCTGACTTGATGACCCCGTGCGGCTAGGCGCAGTTAGTTATCCAGTTTTCATACCTTGTAAAAAGCTATTCCTTTATTACATAGCCGTGCCGACGCTATGTATGTATGTAAGTTGATGGTTTAGATTTCACTGGAATTCTGCATGGTGCTAGGACGATGCAGCATCCACAGTATCGGATGTGCTCATTTCCAAAAAATGCGGGATACTAACACCATTAGAGAGCTCAAGGGTTTGAAAAGGATTCAAGTACATTGTAGTAAGATGCAGATTTGCGTCCGTGGGTGTGTCCCTAGCGAAACAAAGATTATCTAGTTAAATTAGTAGACGTCTTTCGCTGTGTGTGCTTCTATTAGACTTCCTTTTACTTGGCATTCCCAAGATGTCGGTACCACGTAAAATGCGTCTCTTCCCATTCTCCCCCTCCTACCCCGGACGCATTAAAAGATGTCCGTTTCCAGCCCAACAAGATCTGTTTGAAGAAAGTTGCATATTACACTCAACCCGAGTCACATCGGGAGCGCTGCTTTAGTTCTGAGCGCCAACTTTGGAAACGGAGTCCTCCGTTGTTGCTGGATAATATGTAGATAGAAAACTGCTCTGCTAGGTACCAACTTGTTTACGAGTTGATCCACCGTGCGATGGCATCTATCTATGGATCCCCATGTATCGGGTCGTGATGCGCATACGCGGTACACAAAGAAACGAGTTCAAGACAGCACAGCTTCAACGCTTGTTTTGAGTGTCTTCTTTAGGAACGCTAGGCTTTGATCTGAAAAGAACTGGCTGTAGTATACATTAACTAACTAGTTACACGTAAACTCATACACGGTTATCTTAAACGTAACCTCTACATTTCAAATTTAGGGGTATGTGGTGCCGTAAGTTTCGTATTAGCGAAAGGGGATATTTGGATTGTAGTGTATATATGTATATATAAACAATATACTGCAATGCAGACATTGTAACGAGGCTGTGATTGTATGTAGTTGATATGAACATCCGTAACTATCGTTGCCGCTGTATTAGCGCTCATACATACCTCAGTACATAGTGTAGTTAGATGACAACTAGTTAGTATGGTTTAATAAGTTGGCAACTCGGAGAACTGACTCTTCTACGACCCATGCTCGGCAACCTTTGAATCTTGATTGATGGTCGATCTCGAACAGTCTAGTGCTTTTAAAAGAAAGGGTCCGTATCGTATCGACAGGTGGTTATAATATGTATATACTTACCTAGGTAACACTTACATCACTTACATACCTAGTACTTGGGTAACGGACAAGGCGGCACTTGTAACCGCATCCACCTATGTATGTATTACGTGCCTACCATGTAGCTCTGTAACACGAGCTGGACATTCGGACGTAGGAATGATTCGGAACGAGAAGCTTCAGGTAGCTGTAATCAAGTCTCTCATGCACATGCTCAGATAGGTAAACTCTCCAACCATATCGTATAAATGCTACGGTGTGAAATGAGTACTATATGAATGAGTAACCTATCTCCCTTGTAAATGGCAGGTAAAGGACATGGGGGAATGGATATTGGACTAGTTGTAGTAATGTGTTTAACGATTCCGCCGACGTCTCAACGAAGGTATGATGTATCATCATCATCATACCAAGATCCTGAATAGGACTAAGCGAGAGATTGATTGGATACGAGAGCATAAGAGCATAGTGTAAGAGAGGAAAAGAGGGTGAGAAGGATGTCGCAAGCAAAAGAGCCACTTTTAGTCCGTCTGTTTCCCCATGTGCCATTTTATGCCTTTATTGCTCGTGTCCACTGTTCATCTTCATCTTTTTTATCTACACCCCGGCCCTCCAATTGTCCTAAGCCCCCTTTATTACGTTTTCCGAATTCATCCTTGATGGGGGTTTGAGGAGGTTCTTTTTTTTTCTCTTATGGATTTAGCGAATTCAAGCTCCGTCTCGGCCATCCTTCTATTTTTTTTTGTCTTCCGTCTTCCGCCTCGTTTCCAACCTAAGCATACCGAGTAATTAAGAAATTAAGAAATAAGAAATTAAGAAGGAAGCTAAAGTAGCGAAATGAGCTAGATCGTCTACAAGCCTTAACCAATGACTGAGTTCTGCTGTGGTCATTTCGTTATGTTCATTATGTTGTGTCTTAGGTAAATGTAAGTATGTACATAGATACATGGATATATGGTCGTGCTTCAATTACGGACATGGACCCTGGTTTGCTGCTATTGGCGGATAAAGCAATCATACATATTTGTGCTAGCCTCAGTAATGAAATATTATCATGTACGTACACGAGAACATGCCAAATAAAATGAGAGAAAGGAAAAAAAAAATAAAAAAAATTAAAAAAGGTTACCCATCATCAGATACCTAACCTACAATAGTAATAAGTGGCTTTGACAACCTTTGGATATGCGTGTATGAGTCCATTCCAAACATTCCAATGAGAAGAATCCACCTTCAGCGTCGCATTTTCGAAAATATTCATCCTATGACACACTTTAAAGCTTACAGTGCACATACACAACCTAAATACCTACATAGTACATGATCACTGCATTCATCTACAGCTGTATTAAATGTACTTTGTTGTATGTAAAGGATGATTGCGCCGACTATGTACCCACCGGAAAGTGGACGGTACAAACGGACAAATATGTGCTGTTGGAGAGCAACTGCGTAAATACAGTACATACACTAAAGAGCCCTGCGGTAAGGAGGGGCTTGCTGACCAATTTTTTTTTTCCCTTTCCTTCGAGGTTCCCTTGCCTGACCAATTATTTTGTGCCTAAAACAGGTACCTAACCTAATTTGCTAATGTACTTAGCAATATACACTAGACATGCCATTCTTTTTAAATACACACCTTGCTTTTGTCTCCACTTTATCACCCTAGCAGCCTAGCCTTCCTAGAGTGGTATGATACATCTGCGTTGTATGGTAAAGCCGGCTAGTTTGGATGTACCTTCTTAGTACCTGAAATGGAGTAAATTGCTCTTTCAAAACACTCCCTGGCGAACCTTGACGAACCCAGTCGTGACTACTGGAATAATGCTAAAATTAATGCTGGTTGCGCATTTAACGCCACTCCCCATCGTCACTTTCTTCTCAGTCAGGTTCAAAGCCTTGTTCCAACTTCCAAAACTTTCAACCCACCAGCCCACCAGCCCGCCAGCCCGCCAGTCCGCCAGTCCGCTTAAACTAAACGGCCCACATTTCCATCTTTTCGAACAATAATACACTACAATGCGTACGCATCCACGCCTCTTCCCTCTCACACTACCTAAACTACCTAGACTTCCTAGACTACTACCTCGTAAGCCCTTGGTTCTTGGACGCCTCCGAACCGTATCCACGGCCCCACGGTCCAATGGTCTGCAGTCCACGGTCCAGCCAATCCATTATCCGCGGTCAGCTTGGCCACTCACACGCTCCACGCTTCACGCTTCCATGCTCACAGGGTGTCAAGTAGGTCAAGGTCAAGGTACCTGAGGGAAGGGGAAGGGCAACCTAGAAGAATAAGGGAAAAAAAGAGAAGGGCTTGGTCCAATGGAACGCGCCAATCAACGGTTGATGAGCAACCACACAATCCAGCCAATCCAGCCCAGTCTCAATCCGGCTACCTGCTACTACTGCTACAGTACCTAAAGTAATCACTGCATACTCCAGTATTGTCGTGTAAGTCCATTGTACATACATACAAACAAGCCCTTCGTTCATTCAGAACAGTCATTCATTCATTCATAATATCTAATTCCGTACCCTGTCTTCCCTTGGAACATTCGTGACCTTACTATTTGTTCTGTATATTATTTATTACTTTCATAATACCCCAAGTTTCAATTGATGAATCCTGTTGTTTGTGGACCCCAGCTATATCCCGCTAGGACAATCCTGCCGAATGTGAATATAGAAAAAGAAGTAATAAAAAGCAGTTAGTCGACACGAGACAAAGCTAGGAAAGGAGGTATAGAAAGGGACTCAGTTTGGTAACCTAATAAGTTGCCCGTTTCCCTGTGCAACCACTGCACTGCAGCACTTCAGCACCTTGTCCTGTCTGCTATTGAATTATATCGAGTCTATTTCCTTATCCACATCGTCTCAACGGCAACCTACCAACCTACCAACCTACCAGCTGGATATTCTGGAATCAGGAACGATCAAACTCTCCGAACGTTTGCCTCCTTCCTTCCCAGAACCTACCTTCTCGTTCGATATGGCTCATCAGAGATGACCCGTCACTAATAAAAATACATACTCGTCTGTACCAAAGTCTTTCTTGTAGGACTTCACAGCTCATACCGTCGTGGGAGCAACGCGGCATCAAAGTGAATGGAACACAACAGTCAGGAACTTACTTGTTACTTCACCAACGTCACCCACCCGGATACGGCTCCATACCTCACCGCGACCCTAACCAACCCTTCATGACTGGGGACTCCATTTAATTCATTTCTTTGTTTCTCCCATCCTCTCTGCCCTTTACTCAAAACGCCGAACCAAATTGATCCCACATGTCTTCAGTCGTCGTGCCCTCGAGCTTCCGCCCATACCTCCCATCTCCAACCCATACTACGGCTCATCCACCACGCCATACCCAAGACTATAGCAGCAACAATAGCGCAAAGCTACGAGACCATCTGCAGCATCGTGGAAATTCCTTCTTCAAGGGTGGTCTTCGAACGCCCCCCGCCGAGAATAACATGAGCGCCACATACCACAACCCCGTGTTATCGAACACGTACAATAGCCATGTAGCTCTAGCAAGACAGCCGGGCGGCTTAGTTCAGGCAGATCGAACGGGAGGAGTATTCTGTGATGTCGTAACTGGGTTCTCTGTAGCTCATCCGACTCACCAATCACAATATCAGCAGCCCTATCCCTCCCAGACAATTATTCCCCAACAATCGCACCCGTCTTCGAGATCATCAACTAGACCGACCACCCCCGCCTCTACTGGCAATCTCAGCGCACATTCAGAAGGCACAGTCTCCAAGAAGGACTCGACTATGGTAACTCACAGTCTACAACTTCCCATGTGTATTAGCCCAAACGGAGGGAATCTAGATGATTTTGCCGCACTAGTAGGTTTTTTTTTTTTTTTTCTAATTATATCCTGGCTGACGTATTCTTAGATGACCTGCTTCTTCTGGTTCGAAACCATGGATACGATAAATGCTGCTGAGCATATCAAGGAACGTTCGCCCTCCGAGCCGATCCCCCCATTATCCGCATACACCGAACCTTGCCCCGCGTATAAGCAGTGGGTTAATAAAACACTTTCCACGACTCAAGTAACGCAGAACGTGATCCTATTGGCGTTGTTGTTTGTCTATCGGCTGAAGAAGGCGAATCCGAAAGTGAATGGTAGCCCGGGCAGCGAATATCGGCTCTTAACAGTGGCATTAATGTTGGGCAACAAATGTAAGTGTCTTGGCAACTTTGTACCATAAATTTTCTAACAAGTGTTATAGTTTTGGATGACAATACCTATACGAACCACACTTGGGCAGAAGTTTCGTCTATTTCGGTAAAAGAAATTCACGTAATGGAAGTGGAGTTTTTGAGCAACATGCGATATGGCTTATTGACATCTAAGGAGGAGTGGGAGGAATGGCTGAAGAAACTGGCTTGTTTCCACGAATACTACGAGAGGGCAGTTATGGAAGAGAAGCGTCGAAAAGCCCCGCCTCCTATGCCGATGAATATACCCTCGCCGACTCACGTCAGATTCGCCTCTCCGCAACCTTCGCCGACTAGCATCCTATCGTCAACCGGACAGGGTGCACCATTGGCTCTTGCGGCGGCGTATTCTCCTGGTTCTGTAGCCCATGCTCAAAGCTGGAATGCTTACCATCCTACACCATCAGTTTCCCCGCTTGCAGCCAAGCCGAGTCTAGGTCACCCAATGGTGCGAAAGAGGGGGATAGAGGGAGGAGACACAGTCGAGCCCGCTCCGAAGCGGATCACTCGCCAACCGCTTGTTACAACGATGCCGCCGAATCAGCAGGTACATGGGGGCGCTGGACCGCTTCGACTACCTGTGCCACACCTTACTCTTGACACAAGCCAGGCAATCATCCCACCCGTATACCAAACCCAGTCCACCTACTCTCAGCCGAGTGTATCATTGCCACCGCTCGGAGCTGGAATGAAGGCTATGTCGACAGTATATCCTACAACGACTGGCTGGGCGCACCAGGGATCAGCGCTTACTACTTGCGGACCACAGACGCCCTCTTATGCGATTCCGGCGAACTATAATACTCCGACAAAGCGACAGAGCCCAACAAGTTTGACTCAATTTGGTTCGTCCCCGTTAGCCGAACCGTATGGAACCCATACTCCGATATCAAATTCGCCACTGGTATACCTACAACAGCGAGCGAGTCCTTATAAACCTGTTCGTCGCGTCAATACCCTTCTCAACCCTCCGCCGTCTATTCCGCTTTCCCAGTATCACCTAGGCTCGAGCCAGATGCACTACCAGCCACTGGGTCGACGATACGACTTGCGTTCCGGCATCGTTCCTGAGTTTCTCCCTCCATACGCCAATCAACGGCCTTCGAGCCATTCCCACTAATAAGCAACTGTATTCCTGTTTCGATATTTTAACAGTATGCAGCATTTCGATAAATGTATTTTTATTTTATTTCCCTTTTCATCGCATCACATTACCTGCATTGGCATTGGCATTGGCGTTGGTCGGCGGTATACAGTCGATATGAACTCGACACCTCACGGATAAGGACATGTCTTTTAGGGTTTGTTTTTGCGGTACAGCTGGTATCGCACTACAGGCGTTTGGTAATCTGAGGTGAAGAAATATTCATGGCATTCGAGCACGAGTTAGAGGATGAGGAGGGGGTAGGGTGTTTTGCGAGGGCATTATGTATCCAGGCTGAGTTTAGGGCAAACCAGCTAAGGTAGTCCGGCGAAGGGCGACTACTGAGAAACAAGGGTGATATAGTCACAAGACTAGACACTATTTTGAGCAATCAGTTTTTAGGTTGTGGTCATCCAGATAGATGATAGATGGACGATCACCAACGATGGTAACAAGCCAGAAAAGAAGTACAGAAAAAATCTTTAGACAGTAATTTGTATCCGGACGCAAAGTTTGGTTGAAAGCTTGGCTGATGTGTTTATTGTATTGTACTAACTAACTAACTAGTTGATGAAAGTAATACTCTTTCTGATTTGGGTTCTATGATGTCATGTCTACTAGGCATCTCCAAATACATCAGCTTGATGCGGGGAATCAAGGTGGGGGCCCTTCCCCTCATTGGGGAATATTACATAAATGCCGTTTATCTCTAATTGGTTTTGAGATTGAGATGCAGGTCCACTCCTCTTGAGCAAGGACCTCAGGACCTCGGGACCTGATATAATAATAAGGTTAGGTAATCAATCTTAGGTACAAAATGCGAGCATCTTAATAACTGCTTACAATTCACATGCCTTTCGTGCTTTGATGACCTTAGCTCATCATCTTAGACCTTGGTTAACAGAGAGTATCCCGAGGAGATATTCATATATTAAGTAATATTTTAGTCTTAGCGTATGAGCAATTGGTGGTCTTATAAGAAATCGGTAAGTATATCCTGTTGTCGGTATGCGGCGCATGACGTTTGCTCTCTCTAAGAGCCATCCCTTACTCATAATTCGGGGATTTTCTAGTTAAAGTAGAATTCATTATAGGGAAATTCGGACCTGAGGGTCAACTTAAATTCGGAAATAAGTCGATGGTGAAAAGGAAAAGTTTGGGGTTTTATTTCTAGTCTCGGCATTTCCGCGGAGATGATGACTTAGATATATCACAAACATCACCAAGACATATCACACCGTCGGGGCGCATCATAAATCCAACTCACTCTCCAAGTTTATAACGTTTAGCGTTTAGCGTTTAGCTTTTAGTTGGGAAATTCAAATGAGCACAGCGTACAGAAGATTAGCGACCATGGCAGCCTCACGTATGAAGTCGTGGTTCCCGACCACCGCGTCTCCTCTGATAATTAGCGCTCCAATGGGCGGAGTCACCAATATAAGACTAGCAGCTGAAGTGACTAAAGCTGGTGGTTTAGGTTAGTTCTATAGATGATATAAATTATTTTCCTAGTTTACTAATGCTTACACCAATTCCATAGGCTTCATCCAGGCCGGCCGGGACTTCAACCCTGACTCACCTGCGCTAAAGACACTCGACGACCAACTCACGCGAGCATGGCAACTCCTCGACTTAGAGGCATCTAAGAATGATAGCAGCCACTTACCCATCGGCGTGGGGGTCCTAACCTTCATGCCATCCGCGCGGTACTTTAGCGAGACAGTTGTGCCAATTTTGAAGCGACATAGACCAGCTGCGATATGGCTATTTGCACCGTCGCCTAAAACACCAGAAATTCACCCAACTATCGTAAAGGAGCTAAAGTCTCGAGGAAGTCCGTGGGTCCCCAAGATTGTAGTCCAGGTCGGGACCGTGGCGGCTGCTCGAGAAGCGGTCGCCTACGGAGCCGATATAATCGTCGCGCAGGGCATCGACGCCGGCGGTCACCAGTGGGCGAGTGGAGCTGGTATTGTGAGCATAGTCCCCGAGGTCATAGATGTGTTGCGCGATGAGTTTCCCGACAAGGAAATCCCGGTTTGGGCTGCTGGCGGTATCGCTGACGGTAGAGGGGTTGCGGCAGCATTGGCATTGGGTGCGGAGGGAGCTGTACTTGGTACAAGGGTGAGTTCCTCGATACCAGTCTATCCAACCGATGAGGATCATATGTGCGGCAGTTGAATTGCTGACACCAAGTGCCTACATAGTACATGGTAGCACCCGAGTCCGATGCGCAAGACTATAAGAGAAAGGCGATCATAGCTACGTCAGATGGAGGCTCTAATACGGTGAAGTAAGTTATATCTACTACCCCTTTCCTTACCTAGGTACCTACCTAGGTATATACAATCAAGTATGTTGACATTTCGCGCTTATCTGCGCTACAAAGGTCGCAAGTCCACGACCACATCACAGGTGAGATACACTGGCCCGAAATCTATGACGGCCGCGCCATTGTTACCCCAACGTACCACGACCACATCGCCGGGGTACCTCTAGATGAGAACGCGAAGCGGCTCAACGCTGCCAAAGATAGCGGCGACGTGTCTAGGCTGGTCACTTGGTCGTAAGTAGTCCTGACCCCCTTTGCTCGCATTTCGTATACCTCTAGCTGACTTCTGCTAGCGGGACGGGAGTCGGTTTGATTAAGAAAGAGCAGCCGGCTGCGGAGATCACAAAGGAGGTGAGGGAGGAGGCACTGAAGGCGATTACTAGCCTAAAGGCATTCCTTTAAACAGGTTCATAATAGAGCTCTGCAATGAGTGAGTGTGCCTTTTTCTCTTATGGCATGTTCCTTTCTCCTATACACCATTCTTTAACTAGCATCGAGAGACGCATGCCAACAAATCGTTGCCGTTAAATAAAGATATTAACTGGTACCTCGCATAGTTTATGAGACATCACGGAAAGGAAGTTTAGTGGCTTCTTTTCTACTCTTATAAGTAACCATACCTCTGTTTAGCTATTGCATCTCTTCGCTATATTTACTTTTAGGGCTCTGATATGGGCCTACACTACAAAATAAATAGACAAGCCTACCTTCCGCACGAATTAAAGACGGAGCTATGAGTGGCTCGGTGTCGTAGTGACTCGCATCGACACCTATACACTATGATATCTACCTAGCGTATATCTTCTCATTTTCGTAGCCATATATTAATCTGTATAGGGTATAAACGACTACGAGCTCCTGCATACTCGCGGCTCCTGACTCATCTTCTCGTAAGATTGAATAGACATAAAGCGCAACTTATATACACTTTGCCACTCGTTATTAAGGCCATATTAGGGCTGTAATCTCTACATCTTGGCTCTCATATGAAATTGTATGCTGCACATATTAACACAATAAGTAGAGTCGCACTGCTAGCCCTACTCCTGACTGAACTGTTCTCTTCGCTAACAGTAGCCTGGTCAGCAACGCTATCGTAACTAGGCTGTGGTTCCTCTTTTATATTCCCAGGGTTACTTGTCTGAACGAGACTCTCAGTGCCAGAGTACAGTTGATGAGCAGGGCTTAATCGAGACTGGTCATCGTTAATCCACGACAGACCGCAGGCACGGATCAATTTGCCTGCATTCGTGTCCTCGGGGTCGTCTTCGTCGTCATCACAGTCGGAGAGCACGCCGTCAAAACAGCGTATATAAGGCGTGAAGGCATAGTACCCAGCGTCGCCAAGGGCCACGTCAGTGTGGACTGTTGTGTAGTTCATGACTATCGTAGCGTTGAAGTCTGTGAGGCCGGACGCGGTGGGGTTTGCGTTTTCCCTTATGAGTGAGAATATGTGCTCCGATGTCTCCTCGTCGAAGTTGATGTAGCGGATTTCGGGGTGTACTACTAAGCCCACTAGAGTACTAGGTTAGAAATATGCCCACGTTTATGGCTTGATCTTTGGGGCTGCGTGGCCAGCTAAGTGAAACCAGCAAGTGGGTTAGACGTACTGCTATAGTGGTGGAACTCGCAGGTGCCATTCCTGGCCCCATTACTGTTCCCATTTCTATTCGCAAGCTCCGCTGTACAGTTCGTCCATGAAGAGACTGGCATGCTTTGGTTATGTGTCGTGGTGAAGCCATCGCCGCCAAATTTACCCCTGAATTCGAACTTCTCACAATCGGCCGCCACGAGGGGCAGCAGAAGCGCCGCAATAGAGGAAACTGGTGCCCAGGTCTTCATTTTATGGTATCTCGTGGGTATAATGTGATAAAATAGGTAAGAGGTTCGCTAGTTTGAGTATGATGAATACTTACCTCTTTATAGCGAGAGGCCACATCGAAGCTGAAGTATAAATACTCGAGGCTATTGAGACCGCCTCGCGTGCCTTGGTGACGATCTGTAGTGGAGTCATAACTGTGCTGACCATCAAGCTACGCAAATTGTTGGTTTGAAAATAGAAAACATAGCCAGGGGATCTTCGTCTGTGCCTCTGCTGAGTTTCTTGGCGGCTGGGTATAGCCGCAAGCAAAACCAACAATAATACAAACCCGGATTAGATCATAAACTGCAGCTGTCGATCATTCCAATCCTATACTGGTTCTTCTGCTAGGGAATGGATCCCTTAACATAATTGATAGATCGCTGTTAAAGCTGAATTTTGAATTGCGACACGGGGTTAGTACACTATTTACAGCTTCTCTATGTACACTACTGCTTCGTCATCTTGGCAACGGGTATAATGTAGCCGAATTAAGTAGCATGAATGACGTAGTCTATAGTAAGATTGATTTATTATATCAATCGTTTAACCAAAGGATGGGATTCAAACCGGGTATATTATATTAGAGGATTAAGCGGCTACTTCGAGCTATCCGTCATTAGAGTGGATGTGATATGAATCTATCTATGGAGATACGAGCTACTAGAGAAAGCATGACGTTGAAAGACGATACTACTTCATACCAAAGTATTGTGTAGAAGTACCTAGCTTAGAACGAGCTTTCAAGTTGAAGATGGCTTCATGAACTGCTGCACCGAAAACAAGTCGAGTAAAAAATAACCTTAGGATAACTTCTGCTCTACGTCTACCTAGCTAGCCAGATCTCGTTATTTTAGACGGTACTGGTATATACAATACAGCGAAAGCGAACTCGGCTATAGTTAATAGGGGAGTATGTGGAAAGAAAGGAATTATATGCAACTGCATTTATTCCCTGGCTGCAACCCAAATACCCTCTCCGGAATTTCCGCGTGGCTCGTGATGGATTCTCTAATCGAATGCTGAACCCATGACACGAGTTATTCCTTATAATTCGTGACATTTTCGTATACGTGATGATATTCTAAAAGGGCTAAACTTGAGCGTCGTCCCTATCTAACGACCACGCTGGGATTTGTTTATTTACTTAACTTATCAAAGGACTATTAAATATTTGTGTCTTCTATAATTTTCCTAGTTTAATACCAATTCAGCTTTTCGGAGTGTAGGTAGGTACCTATGCTGGAGGAATTTTCGAAGCTTGGGAAACCCAATACGGCGGGATACGGTAGGGGATGGTTATATTGTTAGACTAGGTATACTATAGGTATATGATTAGTGTAACTGTACCTAGGTATATTCTCTATGTCTTGATAGTAAAAGCCCGTTGATTAGCCATTATTTCAGCTATCATCTACAAGGTGGCAGGTCTCTTATACTCGAAGTATTTTTAATTTCAATTCAAACATCTCTCTTTGTAAGTCTTCTCAAACTCAGATACGATGGGGATTGAGAATCCCCCTGTTTAGTAACAAGGCTCATTGAAAAATTCAAATACCTAATGACCAAAGTATACAGATGCAACCCGTGCTAGAGGAACAGGCCAGGGGTTTAATAAATTCTTTTTTTTTTAAAAAAAAAATAAAAAAAAAGAGAAATGAGAAAAAGCAGGCTTCTAATTTCGAGCTGTGCATACTTGACCTGAGCAAGTAGGCTAATCTGGACGCCCTGCCGCGGGCTCGAATTTGAGAACACCTCGAAACCCCCGCAAAGAGGTTCTACCTACACTGTCATACTATGAGACCACTAGGCCACGGTCTATGGCTATTGCGTCTTTAGGTCAAGAATGATAGAAAGGCTGTTAATTGACCTTTTAACCTTCCTCTGGGTCGCCTGGTACTAGTGTTGCTGTCGAGATATTTAAAGGAATCTAAATATTTCCTACATAATTTTAGAGCCTTAGCTATAATAGCTGCAGTAGTATTTAGTATGTTGCTACTGCCAACGCATCGAGGAAGAATGGTAGTGACAGGAATAAAGCACTTCCAATACCATGTTTCTTTCCATCTCTAAGAATTACTCTTGCCTATTTCGTCCTCGCTTGCTTGTTTTCCCGGGTTTTATTAACAATAACTAATAGTAATGAGACATACCCAATTTGAGGCGGGACACATCAGAAGTATACCTGCTCTTCTGCTCCGGATAGGATATACTTCTTGACGATCTTAGTATATTCTTCCTAATGCTACTATTAACAAGCCTCGGTTACAACAGGCATTGCTTCATAAGACAGTTGTCCTACCTGCCAGCTAACAAATACTCCAATGCCCAAGTACCACAAGCTCGTGTCTCGGCTGGATGCCAGCTACCTTGTTCACGGCTAGTCGGCGGCGTGGGAGCCATTGGAGTGAGCAAGTTGCGGCCGGCGGAATACTACCATTCTATGTATTATAATGTTGTGTAGTAGCACAAGGAAAGAGGCATTACAGGATGAGGCACCATAGATACGCCACGGACGTGTTGCTTATTCGAAGCTGACTTATGAGATAAGAAAGAGTTGACAACCTGGCCGTAGAATCGTGTCAAGGGTCCACCTGTACCTTATGCATAGAAGGTGAGCATCTGTTGTACGACAGAACAGGTCGTGGCAGAGAGGTACTGAAGTTGAAGAAGCGCCTTGGTGGTTGGCTAAGAACTGATATGATTGGTTCAACGCAGCGACCTTGCGCGACAATGGGGTTGAGTTGGCATAGGATGGAATGTGGGCGAGAGCCTGATACAATTGATGGTGGGTGCACAAGTAAAGCGTTTCGTTGGGCACCAACGCTAGATTGACGATCAATGAGCGTGGGGGCAACGACGCGACCTAGGCCCGTTGATCGGGTGGTTGAACTCACCTAGGACCTTCAGCGTTCAGGGCGAGTTCCTTAATACGGCAAAACATGATCGCGAGAATAGAAATATAGGAATAGATAGGAAATTCATCAAAACGATATCATAGGCGACCATCGCTCGCTATGCCAATTCAATCCAAAACTCCTGCTATGCCTCGTACAAATCTTGTTCTCGTATCATACACACATGATAAACCTGACTTCAATAACCGTTACTCGTGATTCATAACAAGAGCCCGTTCATTCTGTTGTTGGCCGCCGTGTAAAGCCGTTCTGTAACTATCCGATGAAATCCTTGTAGAGCCATATGCCCGTCGTGTTGCCTCTCTATCATCTTCGTAGGGCGCTGCCGCTCGCCATCGTAACTTTTTCCAAGCCACGTAACTTCGTAAAGACGATCTAAAATCGGAATAAATGAAACCTGCTACGCAGGCGCTGGAGGATCACCACCGCCACCGCCGCCACCGCCTTCCGAGTTGCCTTTCGAACCGGAAGATTTACGACGATGACGCCTCTTGCGAGTAAAGCGGATTGACCTCCCGTAAAAGTATAGGAAGGCAAAAAATCCAACTAGGAACACCGCTAGGAGAATACCAACTACCACGCCGATAGTGGTGTTTACGCTTGTCCCTGCTCGTTTTTGTAGGTTCGATGCATGATCATGGGCAGCTGGGGATATGCTAAGGCTACGGGCAAGGAGCCGCCGCGCTTGGGATAAGACCGACTTGAGAAGGGGGAGATTGTCATGTATGGCGGGTTCGTGTGTGAATGTGAGGCCCGGTCCGAGTCTTGTGGCCGGAGCCAGAGAGGAATCGGGATTGGAAGGGTTCGTCTGAGGTATATACATTTCAGGCAATCTGCACACCGACGGAGTGGAAGATTAAGAATGATAATTTCGAAGCATGGCGCGCCATAGGCGCAGTAAACGTTAAGAAGCGAAGCAAAAGGTCGGCAACGAAGAGAAACCGGCTAGAGAAGAGAAGGTTGGGCGAAGGGAGCGATTTTATTATCTGCGACCTACTCCAACCAATTCTCTTAAAGTCGCAGTGTGTAACTAGCGATCACTGTCTCGCGTGGGCCGACGGCCACTCACTCTCTAGACGTCTACATCAGGTGTATAGCCGAATAACTGACGACGATGGCGGGGTCGTTGATGAAGGTTGGCCAGAATCTGATTCGTCTCGCTGTTCGGCAACGGCCAACGACGATCGACTTAAGGATGTAGTACATGGAAGACCTACGGCGCAGACGGGGAATTTGTGATAGGGTCAATATGTGTAGACTCAAAGTAGTAAGACGATATAATTCGTCTATAGCATCTTCTTGAGTTGGCACGCCGTAGGTTTCCGTCTGTAGGAGCTGCTTCGGCGCCTACAGGGATCACCACAGAGGTAGGACATGACGATATGCAGACCCCGAAGCTACCTAACTAGGTAGATCTCAGCGGGAAGTCAGTCATACCCTGGTACACGGAAGAATCCTTAGGTTGGCTTGAGCGAAGACGGCCGAGTGCCGGAGGGCGGATTCTATATGTAGCGGTTGGACGAGTACTACCCGGATAAAAGAGTTGATGCTCAATGGCTGCCGTGGAGCGGTGGGTATGGTTTAACGGTACGTACTCCACGATGGGAAGGCGTTTAAGTGTATGTCCAAACAGAAAAAGAAATGGAGAGATGGATAAGATAATAGATAATAATGCGAATAGGCTGTTAGGATGCTATAGTACAGCTCGTGCATATGTAAACCGGCGCCGGAGAGATGCTTGCAGTTCAGATCGCCAGGTTGGTTGACGAGGGTTGCCGGACCCAGGAATGGGGAGTAAAGTAAGACGTAAATTCTGTGCTCCTGCGGTGATTCGTTGCATGTTGAATGGGGATTGGATTAGAATTGGCGATGCTGCAGGCTCTCGTGCCCCTCAGTCAGATTGGAGGAGTTCTGCCACATGCAGCAGAGTAAGTAACATGGGCTACCTAGCTGCCAGCTCATCGTTCAATCCATTGACCACTGTCTGTTGAAGGAAATGGCGAAAGTGGGAAAAAAGGATCAAATGAATGAGGCGAGCATCCGGTTGTGGAACAGAAGTCCATATGGTCATGAGAATAATTCTCTAGGTTAAATATTGCATGAGTGAGAATGCAAGGAGTATTTATTTTAGGGGTCCATACAGGTAGGTAGTATGCAGATGTCGGCTACCCACGTAAAAATATGTGACGCTCGTAATGTTGGCTTTTCCTATAAGAGATTAGAAATAGTGTGGGTGCGCTGTGTTTGTTCTCATTCAAACATTCAGGGGTAAAAATGTGATAGAACATCTGGGGGTAAAAGCCCAAGAGAACCTTATGTAAGAGATGTAAGAGATGTAAGAGAGTGGCGGTGTTTTGTGGCGTAAATTAACTAGGTAGTTAACCTTTTTTTCTTTTCTTTTCTTTTCTTTTCTTTTTTCAATTTCATCTCACCGAGCTCACCTGGACATATAAGATATAAACAACTTTAATAACATTGAGACTATTTCTATGTAGTTAATCTATTTAAGAAAATATTATGTTAGTTTAACTTTGACATTCATCTGTTTTTAAATCTCCTTCATGTATTCTTTATAATATTATTATCATCATTCTCCTTCTCCTGCTCCCGGCGCGATTGTTAAGTTATGGGAAACTAAGCCGCCTTGGTGTCAATTCCACGGTAGCCGCGCCACTATCATGCGGCCTTTTTACCTTGGGGTTACAACGAGCCATAGCTTCCTTGATCCGTCAATGCATGGCCTCAACTCTCTTAGGGAGATCATTGGTCACTGGATAACCGGGCTAGATATCACACGCTTAGGATCCCTCGCCGCGTGCGTCGGCGCTGCCCCCGCAGCATGGCGACTTTTAAAGACAGCTTGGCGCGAAGTGTATGGCTGGGTCAGTCATTTCTTCGTTTCCTACGTGACAATACCTGGACGGGACCCGCTGAATAGGCATGTGACGAATTGGGTCTTAACCAATGTCGTGCAATTTCGAAGTATACGGTCTTTTACGGCCCGCACTCAAATCCAACCCGGTGCTATCGCGGACCGAGCCGCCTTGCTAAAGAAGACTCGTCGTGACATCCAGTATCTACCTCACTTTGAGACAGTATGGTTCTGGTATGAGAGTAATCTGTTTGTAGTTAGGCGACCACTCGATAGCTTCAACGCATCTATGGTCGACTCTACTTACGATGGCATCGGAGGAGAAGAGCTGACCATAGGCTGTCTTGGACGGTCAACTGAGCCTATCAAGAAGCTCATTCAGAATTGCCGGGAATATGCAGATAGACAAGCTCAATACTATGTCATTATCTATGCACGGGATCGTTACGGCATGTCCTGGCAACCAAAGTCTCGCAAGCCCATCCGTCGTCTTGAAACCGTTCATTTTGACGATGTCCTGAAGCAGGAACTCCTTACAGATATCAGAAAATACCTCGACCCCAACACCAAGAAATTGTACCAGAGTCGTAGCATGCCTTATCGTAGAGGTTATTTGTTCTATGGACCACCAGGTACGGGAAAGTCATCGCTGTCGACTGCTCTGGCGGGCGAATTTGGTCTCGACCTATATGAAGTTAAGATTCCAAGCGTAGCGACCGACCAAGATCTTGAGCAAATGTTTAATGAGGTTCCGCCGCAGTGTATCGTACTCCTAGAGGATGTTGACGCTATCTGGGTGAAGCGCGAGTTGGCAAATCGCGAGCCGCATAACGAGGCTGTATCGAATTGTACTCTTTCCGGGTTGCTTAATATTTTAGATGGTGTCGGGTCCCCAGAAGGGCGTATCGTGATCATGACGACAAACAAACCGAACCGGCTAGACAGCGCTCTGGTGCGGCCTGGTCGTGTCGATATGAAAGTCATGCTTGGCAACATCAGTAAAGGTTCAGCTGAGCAAATGTTTCTCCGCATGTTCACGCCAGATGCCAATACGTTACCGTTATTGCCCTCACAAAAAGATAGCGATAAATTGGGTGAGGATCACGTTCCTCAAGTAGACCATGGGCTATTACGGAGGCTCGCTTCGGAATTCGCGACGCATATCCCAGAAGACACATTTACACCTTCTCAATTACAAGGCTTTTTCCAACTGCACTTAGACAACCCTATGGAGGCTGCTTCAAATATCTCAGTGTGGGTTGAGAGGGAGCTGTCTGTAGGGTCATCGGACGATGATATTGAAATTGTAGGCAATGGGAAGGCTTAACTTCCTAACGTATATTGTATGATATAGTTCAGAGAGATTCTGTACCATAGCAAGGTTTCTATTTTAGAGTTGTTTGGGATAGCGGAGTTTGAGAAATGGTTAGATAACGGGTTAAAAATTAGGATCAATGGCCGTACGTCGGCGTTTGCTGATAGACAAGACCTAAGGGAATGTATGTCTTCATTTAGTGTTTATAGGAATTATAGATAGAATAGTCTTTTCTCGGGCATTAGTCTGTACTTGATGTGATACATCACTCATAGAGTGACAGGTAGCTATCTGGTAGAAAGTCAATATATATGATATATTCAAGAAATCCGTTTACGTCTGCTTGTATCCAAAACTGTAGTGCCCTATATATACCTATCCACAAACTCACTAGCAGTAAGATTTCGCCTAATGCGCCGTCCTTGTTACCTGGCCAGTCCTAACCCTTGCCTTCTGAAGCCTACTTCTTTCGAAATCGTTAAAGGGTAACATGGATACTGCCTTGCATCGATTGACAACCAAGCTGATATCTCCCAGAGGTAATGCTATATGTAGTAGATATTTCAGCATTATTCAGTTCTGGCCCAGCTGAATCGAGAGCCGAGATAATGTTATGAAGCTCTTACCTCCAGTTTAAGTTTGCTGTACAGGCATGTTTGCATCCTTCGAGAAACTTACGCAAGTTCTCATAGGCTTCGGGCATGGAGGAATACTGTGCTAAAATTTCTTCCTCCGCAGACTCAAATCTCTTAATTGAGGAGCTCACAATATTGGCTGCGTGGTTAATTGCGTCTTGGACGGACCCGGACTCAAGAACAAGGAGGGGGATAAGTGTATCAAGCTGTGATTGCGCCTTCGGATCATTAACACTAATATATAAAAATTATATATTTTACCAACTGACCACTTCTTTCTTAACAGATAGGATGTCGTTAGTACTGTAACGGCTATAATTAGCCTGGTCAATAGAATCATCTAGAGTATATGCTTACGTCGAGATAATAATGTTTGTTTCGCGCCAGATTTGTTCCATCTTTTGATTATTCATTATTTCTTTGGGCAAGTTGATTCCATGGGCATATCTAGTAGCTTTTAGTGTATTACTCCTTAGCATAAGTGAGAACCTCGGAGAGGAAATATGGAAGTAGAATTCCAACAATCAGAGTCCCTACTCTATGGTAGCCAAGCAGACTCTTATGGCGCTCGAGCCCGCTCGTATTCGGTTATATTCTTCAATGGTTGGTGGATAGGGGGTTGTTTGATATCTCTGCTCCTCTCCACACATTTTCACGTAGAACAATAATTCGTCAAGCAAGGTATTGATTTGGCCTTTGGGATGTTAGTTAAATATATTGTGAGTGAGGTGAACTCACGCGTGTTGCAAGACTTTAGCATCGTCTCACCTATAGGACTAAAGCTAGTGACGATCGGATTGGTGGATATGTGAACGAGGTCAATCTCTGATTTCCCAGACAGGCTTTCTTGTAGATAAGTAGCAGTCTCATGTCGAAAATTTGCGGCAGCATTCGCATCATGCAAGATGCCGGAGAATTCAAGCGAGTCAGTTTCTAAGTCAAGTAGAAGATCAGCCGGCTATCCTTTACTAAGACATGGGTACAATGATGATACCGTACCGTCATCCCAAGCAAACAACTCCCATAATATATCTGTTAGTGGTCTTGATATATGTGCAGTGTTATTTTCTAGGTCTTACCCAGATCGATAAATATGTAGCGATCCGCAGAGCCTCAAATGGCGCGTATGCCCACCACAAAGCTCCAAAAAGCGCAAAATTGGAAGTTTTCATCTTTTGAAGCCGTCCCTCGTCACTCGGAGAAGAGAATATACTGCGTCATATTAGAAGTTGTAGGTCCCTGGTACTCAGGCATCATACCCTGTAAATAACCTTTGCACATCTTCGTCTAGTCGCTCGATTTCTTTATGGACTCCCTGGGGCCAGTGGCTCGTCAAATGCCACAGATCCGGAATATTAACGCTAGACCCCCTAAGACGTTGCAGTAACTGTGATCTGATGCTATCGTGAGTCAATACGTCAAGTTCGTCCACAGTAGCCATAATATCAATAGAGAAGTCAGACTAACGAAGACCCAAGGCAAAAGGGGTTTGGAACAGAAGGAAAAGAAGGAAACATATGCCTAGGCTAAAGACTTAATTTTGACATATATTTGACAATCTATAACTACCTACGTACCACTGTCTTTTCTGGTGCAGGTTTGTATGAGCCCGGCTGTCTATCTAAAGTTAGCCAGTACGGTCGCATCGAAGGTAGGTATGTATTGTTCGATCTGGCTTTGATGGTGGTGCAATTGACGTACAATATCCTTCCCCTCCATAATTGTAGTATATTCTTGTTGGAATACCCCTGTTAAAACTTTCGCAATGGGGTGACGATGATCTGCGACAAGTTACTACTCTAAGCGGTCGTTTTCGCGAAGGAGAATATGCTGTAAGGTACGTATCATGCAATCAACATTAATACACGAATACGAGACAACCATCCCATTGAACTCCGGATAGGACTCGAAATATAACTTTATAGGATAAATAAGTTTATTCTAAGACTTAATTGAAAGTTATTCTGTAGGTTAGATTGTATCAATGTGTTTTTCTTCGAGATATAAAAGCCGACAGCAAACTTCAATCTTGTAAGTCTTTAGATAAAGTAGTGGAGTTATTTTAGACCCATGCCCGGAGTTTAATGGGATAAGTTGCAGTCTAAGGTCTAGGATTAACAAGTATGCTGGCTTGAGAGCTATCTATGTCGTGGGATCATACATCATGCATCGTGTTACTTTCTGCATCAGCTTAATCACATCTAGCTTAGCCATTAGCTCATCGTAGACTCGTTTTTGGGTATCCGGTCCTCGGGGTCCTACCACAACTGTGGCTGGGCGAGTTACCCGATACATTTCTAGATACCAGCCATGAATCTCGGGGCCGCCGGAAGCCCTATAAATCAAGTTTCGGGAATTTTCTTCGGCAGTCCGGCCTAGTGGCCGTGCCGGTGCCGCGTATCGGCTCACTCCTACAAACCCCGGGGGTTGACCATATTAATAATGATATGATCGGATTCGATTGGCCGTCAAGTTGCCGATGTCGGTCTTGTCTTTGTCGTTCGTATTGACCGAGCGTATGAAGAGATAATACGGAAAGTATAGAGGCTTAAAGGAAGCATTTGAATAGGTATATGCATTTAGTGTCTATTATCTGTTAGGCTCTAAATGATAGTGGGATGACCATAAGTCCGAGTACCTAACGTGGAGGAGCGGACAGCCACTCGTATAAGTAAGACGTTATACCCATAGAAAACAAACTTAGAGATTGTATGCGGAGTGAGCTCTCTAGTGAACTTGTTGCCAACAAACTACGAAGTGAGTATCATTCACATAAAGTCGAGCCAATGCACCCGAAACTTTTAACTACATGGTAACAAAAAAAAAAAAAAAAAAAAGCCTACAAATCTCCATATTGAAACGTTGTTCTCCAGACCGAAGATTGCTATCTACCTACCTACTGAATGTTTTCCCCAGAGAGCGACAAATAAGAAACTAATAGCGTTAGTAGAGATCGTGGAGATCGTAGAGATCGAACAGAATAGACATCGCACAGAATAGACATCGCACAGCAGCATTAAGAAAAGGAATAGGTATTAATGACCCCCCTTTTCGTTGACCCCGGTCCTTATGGAAAGGTAGGTAGTGGGGCTATAAGGTTTAGGGGTAGGGTATGGAATAGGAATGCCTAGGAATAGGAAAAATGGGGACTTCGACGTCAAATTACCGCATAAGGCTTGCGTCGCGGCCTCTGATTCGACCGCCAACAATTATCAGTCAGGGAATATCCAAGCCCCCGTATCGCCTCATGATGTAAGAGGTTCGAAATCAGGATTTAGTACGAGCCTTTAAGTATACGGTTGCCTCGTACCCTTCCGAATAAGCTACCTTATAGGTGGAAGTTACATCGAACGGTGACGTTGAATTTCAGCCCCTATCGTCGATTAACGTAAGTAAACGTACATGATGGGAATCTTGTTATTTTCAAGTTTTCAGACGTGAGCTTCCCATACAAATAAGTGCCTAGATGCGTTCCAATAAACCAACCGACGAAGTTATCTTTTAATTAATCTTTTCCACCTACTACTACTACTACTACTACTACATATTCACCTGTAAAAAGTTCTAATATTCTAATATTATATTTACTATATTGAATAACAACTTCACATATCTTGTTATAATATTACATAAGATACAATGTCTTCCAGCGGTGATGAGCAGCAGCAGAAGCCACATACGGCGACTCAGGAGACGGACCACTCGGACATTTCAGATCAGGTGTCTGAAACATCGCGACCGCCTCGCACTCGCCGCCGTAACCGACGTCGCCCTGGGTCGGTGCAACCTTTCCAACAGCAAGATGATCAGCAGATACTTCAACAGAGGCAGCAGCAACAGATGATGCAACAACAACAACAACAACAGCAGCAGCAGCAGATGATGCAGCAACCGCAAGGTGGCAATGATAGCAAGTCAGACACCCTGAAGCTCCGTCTCGACCTTAACCTCGAGGTCGAGGTAACACTCAAGGCCCGTATCCACGGCGATCTGACCTTGGCATTGCTGTACGTGATCCCCCATTCCATGTTATATCTTATGCGAATATTATCTAACCGTGCCGTTTTCCCCCAGTGACACTTAAGGATAACCCGAGAAGAACACTACACGAATATCATGACGATTAATGAGAAAGCTCCCATACGATGAACTGGAGAAAGATGTCTTTCCACGAAAATTAAACCAGAAAGAGTTGATAGTGCTGTCGAGTTGATAATAATGCTAGAGGCACATGGAATATAGCATTGCGTTATTTCTATCCTTCTTGTCGTAAAAAGGTATATTTATTGCAATTGAATTAGGCTGTTGGTATGATGAATTAGAATGGGAACCTTTTGTCGGATATTAGCACGTAATTCAGTACGATTGAGATGCGCACCATACCTACATCATTATATGATACCTATAGCTATCTTAAACCATCTTTTCTATTTTTAGTTGCATTTCCGAAGCTTCTTTGTCTGCTTTTCTCTCACGCCGGATAGTAATGTGATACCAAGCGTAGGCCGTGATCGCAGTGAGTCCAATTGCGAGTGTAGCGAACAGCCAGATGTACTTGGACACAATAGAGCCTCCATCTTAAGCATTCCAGTCAAACATATCCATTGAGAATATAGTCTAATAAGTTTTAGCGAAGTTTCTAAAGTTGTTCTCGTATTACTAACCGCAACGCTAGAAAAGGGCAAATAAATCATTGACAATATAGCAATCGATCTCATTTGGATACCTTCCCGTTTTGTTTCGAGGGCGACCCCTGTATTGACGTGAGCAATGCGAGTATTGAGGTCCGAATCGTGCATCGCAATTTGATTCCAAACCTACCGAGCTTAAGTATTCTGGATCTATTAGGAATGCTTTTTGGATGTGACCTACCGTCTGCAAAGCTAGAGTAATATTTCCTACAATCATATTGCATTCGTCCATTTTACCGTCGTACTCATTGATGGTATCTTGCAGTCTCTTCTTCATCTGTGCTCCAATTTTCTTGAACTGATGTACTCTCTTACCATCATGAGAACGCTCCCTATGCTTATGAGAGGAAATATAACCTTCGAACTCTTCTATCTCGGCCAGAAGCTTTACCACTTGCCGTTTTACGGCCTTCATGTGGTCAATAAGGCTTCGGCTTTGGAGACAAAGTGCCAAGTATTCTTGTGTTTTCTCCTTACTCATATCTATGGACGGGTCCCAGGACCCATTCTCTAAATTTTCTGATCGCAGGGTAAACCCATCTAGAAGTTGGTCGGCCATAGATATTAGTCTTTCTCTCTCTAGTTCGACGAAGATTCCGATCATTAATAACGGATATTTAGTTCTGTCACCAGCTGATTGAATGCGATTTTCGATTTCCTGCATTTGAGTTTTATTGCAACCATACATAACAGCATATATGGATTCGGTGCTCGGGATATAAGTGACAGACAATGCCAAGTCTCCGGGGAGATACTTTGACATTCGTGCAGTAAAGCCTATATCACATGAGAAGTTAACTCGCTATGCTTTTGAAGGATGGGCCGTATACTTACATATATTCGTACTTGCCCCTTTTCTCTCCTCGTAGAACGACGAAATACAAGCGACTTGTCTAGCTATCGACCGCGTAATACCCCGGTGGATATGGAGAAATCTTGTAAGCCTCTCCCACGTGTCCCTTGAGACTGAGACGTACGAAACTGGAGCATCTCCCCCCTCAAAAATAGGCGAAGCCCTACTGCAAAGTCTAGTTGAAGTTCCAGACAATACAACATCTAAGAGCCATAGAGATTTCTCTTACATGGCGTAAAATTCATTTAGTCCAAGAATAGGGTCTAGAGCCTACACTCATAGCCATTAACTTCCGATACCGACTGCTCGCAATGATCTTCGCATTGGTTTCCGCTCATCATCGAACCAAATCTCCCATCAATTGTTATTCTGAAGTAGATCCCGTAACCAATTTCTAATATTGACTCTATTAGAAATACGATAGAAGATGTATGATGTTGCACTCGCTGCATGTGATTCTAGTTTTCGGAGGACTGCGGTAGGGCGTGATTCAAAACCAAGCGTCTCTAAGTCGATGTTAGATCAATCCAAATCTTCCATAGGCCAATCCATCCTGTCTATAAAGAGCCAGGTAAGTATGGGCAAGGGCTGAAAATTGAATGCCTATTAACAGCGGGTAGCTCTGAAGGTTAACTCACTAAACATGGTCTGCTAAGGGCATTTCGGGGGACATGAGGGCTTTCTGGAAAGCCTTGGTGGTTACCGTCTTAGATTACACGCCTAGACTTGCTACATATTTTACTCGATGCTACACCAAATATCATACCCGATTGGCCCTTAAGACTGCTTAGATTATCGTGATCCAGATATGTGCTAGTATAGCATATCATTTCCTTGGCTCTTTCCATCTTTCGATATTGTATTTGACGATATACTACTCCGACTTGAAGTAGCTGACCTCCAGTCGTCCTCCATCGTATAGTCAGATGAAAGTGTCGGTGCTGTAGTTTCTGATGGAGGTAAGGTTGCCTATTCTACCATTATATTAGGGGTTGGCTTGTTCCTTTGCGGAATTAGATATTTGCTATATTGAACTTCCTTAGAACTCGTAATAGATAATTCATATGAATCCTTCTGAATAGTGACTCGACGTAGTTTTAGAGGGTGGTTCTTCCAATAGATAAACTGCTGCTTCCGGCGGGCATTGGCGATTCCTGTCCTGCGAATAAGCCAGTGCTGACTCGCGGCGTATTGCTCTATAAGTTCGCTTGAACTTAACAGCTTATCTGAACCAAACTGTTGGCGCTGTATATGCTCTATAATTCTAATCTGGACACTCTGATGCATCTTCATGAATTGGTCTCGATTTTCGATTGATATTTGTTCATAGAGCTGGCTGTTCGGACGTTGTGGGCAGTTACGCGGATTTCGGATCTTTGTCGCTAAGCTATACAGTTCATCCAGGCTTTCTTTTACGCCTTCAAAACGTAAGTCAACCTCACGGAAGGAGGGCTCCTTTCTTGGATGGTTCTTGTTGATAGGAAATTCGCCATCTTTTCCTGCAGATCTTTCATCAATAGCAGCTTCATCGACATCCGGGATTTGCTCAAACGGACATCGTTCACCTCTAGCGATAGATAATAAGTTCTTAAGATGCTCCTTTAGCTTCGATAGAACTTTGGCTAGACGATCCTTCATAACAATTCCATCTCGTATCCGATAGTCAAGCGACGCATGTCCCGCTTTGTGCAAGCCCAGACTATGGGCCCATAGTCTAAACCTTTGTTCCTCATAAATTAAATAACGGTGTCTTGAGAACTGTTCTGAACTATCAAGAGCAATCAGACAATCGAATATTCGAACCACATCAGTCCCAATATCACGGAGCACGATATCCATTGTGGACTATGATTTGTGTGACACTACGTCCGAGACTAGGGATGTTTTCTGTTCAATACCCTTTGTGCCAATGCAGTATAGTTGCGAGTTTTTCTCGGGGACACAAGTTCTTTTGATATCGCAACGTAAACTCTCAAACTGAGTATAACGGCGAGCCTTGTGTATAAACGCGAGATGAAATATAGTGTCTTTGATATCCA
The DNA here is from genome assembly GCA_902805455.1 of Daldinia concentrica. Lineage (NCBI taxonomy): Eukaryota > Fungi > Ascomycota > Sordariomycetes > Xylariales > Hypoxylaceae > Daldinia > Daldinia concentrica. The sequence goes on from CADCSW010000015.1 coordinate 255,702, forward strand.
AAGGATCGGGCGTTGTAAATATAGATAACAGGATATGGCTCGGAGAGATTCTAACCTATAAGATTATTGCCCGCTTCTGTAATATATCGAGCCTGAGGGGCCCACGTCGGGCTGCTATGCAGCCGAATGTGTGACAGGCCGAAACCGCCTCTTTATTCCCAGTCAGAACAATGCCCTAGGAAGACTATCAATATAACTTCTTCATGATACATCATAGTGTTCATCTCGTGGGGATATTGAGACTCAATGTCTGCTTTTGAGGTAGCCGGCGTGGTACTAGGGGGCACTTGGAAAGCTCATCGATAAGTTAGACCAACAGAAGGTCTTTTTCTACTTTGACATCCTTGGGATGCTACGGGATGCCAAAGTGAAGTTTGTCATAGCTAGTGACATAACAGAAGACGAGTGCGTCTCTATTTTACGAAGCACGGAAGATGAACCCAAGATCAGAAAGTACTTCAAGCCGATATTATATGATAGGTTCCTGAAGACCTTACAAAGCTATGAAGAATGCATGAAGGAGATTACTGCAAATTTGACGCACATCAATCGTCCTCCAAATGTATATATTCCAGTAACATGAGGACTCCCCCTGTATTAGATACCAGCTAACTATCCGATAGGTAGCTGACAATGACCTGGCTGCTATTATAAGCTATAATAAACGTAACGAGAGGAGGTCCTTTGCGTTTAGCGAGCGGGTGTCGTTTACGATAAGAAAGAACCGTTTAAAAGAGTTGGTTGGAGAATTACACAAAAACCAGTGTTCACTTGAAAAGATCCTTAAATTGGCAAAAAAAGAGCAGGAGCATATAGTGAGGGTGGCATCATATGAAGCAGCGGACTTCACTAGGACATTCCGGCAAGTCCAAACTCACGCGAAACCCCTATTTACAGCCATGTGTAAAGTCTGCACTTGCGGGTGCTCAGGTGGACATGGGGTTTTAATGCGACTTGAAAACCTCATGTCTTCACACAGAAAAACGCCAGATTCCGAACAGACTATGTTTAGCCTCGTCCTCTCACTGGAAGGTAATCTGCAGGAGGCCGTGGTAAAAGCTTCCCAGGCTACCGACATCCTAGACATCGAGGCACTGAACGGGCAACACCCACAAATCATCATCAACAAACCGGAAAGGAGCACAGAAAATTACAAAGAGGAGCAAACAAAAATAACAGATCTTTGCAACAATGCACGCGAGGCATGGTATTCTAGTCATATACTTAAGCTTCAACTTACCAAAAATCATCTCACCCTACTTGAAGGACCACCTGAACCTCGACGGAACTTTTCCAGCACTAAGACCCTTGAAAATTTCTTTCGGGATGGACCCCAGAACGAGAACGCGTGGATGACCCCAAAACAAGCGAATATCCTAGCCCTAGACATTGCTGCATCAGTCCTACAACTACGACAGACCTGCTGGTTTAGCTTCCCATTCAGGAGCAGGGATATTAAAATTTTGACACTGGAGGATGACGGCTTGGAAACTCCTGTAGTCGGACCGTTCGTGGAACGGGTTATAGAGGAGAACCCAGCAACAAGGCCAGAAGATTCAGACGTTGTCATCAGCCTCGGCCCAAATTCGGCTTTGATAGAACTAGCTATCCTCCTCTTAGAAATCTGGCATTATAAGCCCCTGGAGGAATGGATGGAGATGGAGCGGCTCGACATGCAGGAGTCTGGAATGAATACGGCGGACCTTAATACGGACGAAGGTAGGATGTTAGCAGCGTCTCGGTGGCTTGAGGCTTCACAGAGTCTACTAGATGAGCAGTGGTTCTCGATTCAGCACTGCTTGAGTATAGGTTTCCGTAGGTTGCGCGTCTGGAACGATAGTGAGTTCTTCCAGGAGTACTACAACAGTATTATCAAGCCATTACAGAACGCCTGTCGGCCCTGGTAGAACAGCTTATAGGAGAGCAAACCACGATGGCGTTCGTTGACTGGCCATAATGATTTATAGACAGGTGCATATATCTCTATGGAAGAGAGTAAATGAGATCGATTCGAGTGAACCTTGAGCATCATGCCTAACCTTGATACGCCGATCTTTTCGCACACAAGAATGAAAGTATTTTATTCACATCATAAGAGAAACTTAGAGAATTGATATGCCTTTAAAGATAAATTTCGCTATCATTGGTATTTGATCCCTATTTGTAGTAGAAGTTCATATCATTATCACTTGCTCCAAGCTCACTTGATTCCCTTTCACTGGTTGAATCGTATCTTTACTAGACAGGCTTTAGTAATATACTGTTCTAGTGGCATAAACCTACTGCTCCAAGGGTAATAGAAGAACGGCTTTGAGAGCAAGTTTCAAGGAAGAGTTTTTATCATATTGAGATCATCTTTCTGATCTATTAGGAGCTGACCCGGGAACACGTTACTTTTCTACTCTGCCCATTATCTAAGGAGGTTAATACTTCAAATATTTGTTACTTCTCGACCCCTTAATTATCGTTAAGCAGTCATATTCTAAGTAGCATTAGAGCCGTCATGGTATCAATTAATTTTGCCTAATATAACTGTTGGAGTCACATGTATACGATTTGTGTACACAATTGATGTATGAAAAGGTGGTTACTTAATTGGATGATTCTTGATTATCAAAGGAAGGAAGATCTATAAAGTGGGGAATGATATCTAAATACAATTGGCAGGCGGTGTGCGTGGGCTGGCACTTGGTCACGTGACAAGCCACGTGACCATAGTGCCAACAATAGCAAAGCCCTAATCAAACGAGTCGCTTTTGGGTTGCCACGGGTTTGTATTCTAATACCTTAAGGGACAACGTCGTATGAAATATAAGAACCACGTTATGAGCTTTTGTGTTCATGACAAGGTACGTACCTCTAGATATACATCTCATATAGGTACCTATGTACATGTAGATCGGGTGATGATCAGGTACATGTACAGCTGCAGACACTGGCCCCACTACCTAGCGCGCATCTGCAGGATAGTGTACGTACCTAGGTATCTTAACTATTACAAACCAGCAAAAGATGTCGAATGCTTTCCTCATGTTCACTACCTTATGTACCTAATTAGGTATGTATATAGTCCTCACCCAAAAGATATGATATGATATCATGCTAGGAAGGATAATGCCGACCAAATAAATTACATTCCACCTAAGCTACAAGAATCAGACCATGTCCTCCCAACAGCACGAGCCAAAAATCACCTCTAAGAACCTTGCCTACTCGAGCGATCTACCTCCCTTCCTAGCCAAGCTCCGCGGGCAACACCAGCAACAGTGCGACTCCGGCACCCCAGACCCTATCTTAGCTGCGCGACGACGAGCAGCACGGCCGCGGTCCGCTCGCGAGGAGGCCGAGGATGCGCCTCTTGTCGTCGACGAGGCGGGAAACACCGTCGCTCTCCCGTCCGGCGCGGATGCGGATATTCCTGCAGATGACGATGTAGATGGTGGGAATCATGCCGGCGTAGACAATGGGAAAGAGAAAGAGAAAGAGAAAGAGAAAATAGCTGGCATTGGGGCAGGCAAAAAACGCAAGGTAGGACGAGTAATTGGTGGCACTGATGAGGACGACGCCGAGGACGAGGAGCGAAAGTCATTAAAAAACATTAAAGGCCGAGAGAAGGAAGAGAGCTTTTCGGAAAAGAGTAGCAATAAACCGGTTGTTGATGCTAAATCGGGAACGAAACAGACCAAGAAGAAGGCCAAGAAGATTAAGCTCAGCTTTAATGACGACGGAGACTAAAGGGGGCTGAGGATTCCGAAAGCACGAAATGGTCCATATATTATACGATGCGAAGCTTGGATATATACTACCAAGATTAGACGAGGCGATATATCGGCGTCTGTGATATCCAGCGTGGCCTGCTTTGGGTTTGGGCTGCGGAGCTATCACCCTTGACGATATGGGACCTAACAACTGACATCTATAACGAACTCGGTCTCATCACCAACATGTAGTAGAGTAGCGTTGCATACTTCGAGAGGATGGTTGAGTCTAAAGGGAAGAGACGACAAGTTGCCTACCCCCTAAGAAAGGCGGATATGTCGATACGAGATTTAGCTCTAGACAAAGCTAGGGCCTCACGACAACGCCTCAAGATTATGTCAGGGCGTTTTAGGCCATTCTGATTCTTCGGGTCCAGTCAAGAGTCTCAATATCAAACTTCGGCCAAAGTAGATCTTGATAAATATTGCTAGCTTAGGCTTCATTGTATAAAACACGGCAGTGTTTGAGGCCTACCTATCTAGACACCCAAATCGAAGCATTTGTAGACAATTAATGCCTATGAAAACGCCGCAAGGGCACCTGTTCATTAAAATCCCATCAAGATAGATTCATATATTCGTGGTATTTAAATACTCGGTATGTACAATATAAATATTACTCGACTTCCGTCGTCGCCGCCGCCGCCGTTTCCACGTCAGGTCCATTTTAAGCATGCAATCCCAATCCAGCGATCGCTGCAAGTGCCAATACCCTGATATTGAATATGTTCATCTATCGCTCTAATGGAGCCCACATGAGCTCACCAGCCAAACCAAGACGCCTCGCAAATGCAACGTGCTTCTGAATGTTTCAGACCATCTCGAAGCAGATAATCTCTCCTTTCTCGCAGTCTTCTCTCTCGGATCCTTCCTTCTCGCTGTACGAAGATTCCGCAATACCGGGCAACTAATAGCGGGACATTCGGTTTCTTGAAGGAGAGGAGGAATGTTCGTAAGGGCTAGAGTGACCGTAAGGGTCGTCCATATAGACAGTAGTACGGCGTTCCTCCTCGGGAAGAAGCTCTTTCACTTCCCAGTTATTCATCCGTGTGCCCACGGAGAACTCGAGGTCTTCTTTCGTGATCGAATCCCAATACTAGAAATACTGTTAGAAAGTTCGAGCGCTAAGGTTAATGTGAGCAGAGCCTACCTTATAAACCATCATGACGGCAAGTAGATTGCAGGTTGTTGCGAAAAATAGACCATCAACATAATGACTAGTCGCTTGGCAAATCGTGGAACTAAGCGCATATAGTATGACTTGCCCCACAATGAAGAAGAAGAGGCCGAAGGCGATATCTCCCAGCGGCCAGCGGTCTTCCAAGGTTCGGGCCACGAGCAAAATCTGCAGAGCCACATAGATGACGAGTTGTACGCCGTTCAGAAGATATAGTACCGTAAACAGGCCGACTGTATTCGCCGGTCCCATACCAGCCCATGACTTAAACGTAGCTAGCGATACGAGGAACGAGACGACAAAGGCCGCGAAGGAGGAAAGCCGGAGCATCCATACGGACAAGGGGGTGCCATCTTCGTAGAGCTGAAAGCCGACGAATCCATTGATTAATAGACAGGTAATCAGCGCAGACGTGAGGCCGGATTGTATCGCAACGAAATACGGATAAGGCTCGGAGCCTGGAGGAACAACACCGGCGTCGACGCAGAGGGAGATGAACGATAGTAGCATGTAGAAGTAGAAGAAAGCCAGGATTTCCTTGCGACCTGTATACAGACATCGGTTAGGATTATACATACGAATCGCCCTGAGGGCTACTTAATACAAATGTTGCTTACCAACGGCAGTGAATTTCCCTCGGATATGTAAAATCATCACTATAGTCATGACCAGAGCGATAATGTGTATGAAGCTGGATGCGCCCTGGAAGATGATGGTATTGGCCAGCTCGATATTTCGCGCGAAGCAGTCGGTTTCGACGCCGACACCGCTCGAGATGGAAGTGATGGGACCGACAGATGGACACAACGGCAAAGGCGCCGTGTGGCATATATCTGTGAAGTCCCCGAAGCCACCCATCTTGTCGGCGACGACGAGCGATTTACTCAATATCTATTCGGCGCGAATATACGGAAGACGGAAGAGTGTAGGGGAATAACGAACGATACGGGTGAGATATATGGTAGTCGTTACTATTGGACGGGATTGCGCCGTACCGATGATCTCACGGAGCCCAGACGATTGAGGGCTCGAAGAGGAAACGAAAGTAAAGCGAGGAGAGGGCACAGTAGAATTAGTAGTATTATTAACGGTTAGCTAGTATGTAAATTGGAACGAATGACTATTAAGGTATCTCCTGCTAGTACCGTATTGTACTATGACATGGCCAGGGCTGAACGACCTGTTCCTTGCGTTTGGCTTCGTTGCTCGGCCAAACGTCTAGGCTGGGCTGGAGACTGGAGTTGGGAGTGGTGGTGGTGGTGGTTGGAAGTTGGCTGAAGAATGGAGTTTTTAGCGCTTCGTTGCCATGGAAAAAAGGGTGAGACAATGGCTGCATGGCTGGGAAAGTTCCACTAGCCAAAAGTTTGGCAAGAACAAAAGGTGGACCGTGCTCGTGTTCGATGGTGGCAGGGGTTTGGGGGGTTGGGCAGGATCTACCAATTAGGCTGCTAGGTTGATAAAAATAAGGTAGGTAGGTACATACATACATAAATTGAAAGTTTAGCCTATCTTAGCGCTAAAACGTAGCGCTACGTTCCAATTTAGCGCTAGTTTACCTACTTCTTAAGGTACAAACCCTTCGTACTCCAATTACGATATTATTCTACCTAACTAGCCCCCTTACTTGAAAGTCCGAAACCTGGGGTATAGAATTCATATAACTATCCCTTTCTTCGTCTTGTCTTGAATTTGACGTCAATTGTAACTATATGGTGTTGGACAATCACAGCCATTTTTATCAACATTGTTGTTAGCCGACACAATTACAACTTGGCGGGGCTGCTATATTGAATACATATCATCTTGAGTTCCTTACTCTCTCTTGTCGACTTGCTATCAGACAAATGAGTCTATTTGCCTATTGACGTTCGGTGTCCTATCAATCTTGAGATGTTACTCACCCCGCTCTCCTTAGCTATTCTTTACCTGCATAGGTACTGGTAGACTTCACTACATTGGAGTCATGGACCACCTCCGTCATTCTCTGTTCATTCATACTCATGAACCAATTGCCTTTCAGGATGAAGTCGAACAATGTAGATCGCCCCAATAGAAGCTTTCAACCTCCAACCTGCTGATATCACAGTGAGGGGTCAACCCCAAGCTGACATGGCCGATACACTTCACTATATATAGATAGAGGTCCGATCAGTCTGTAAGGTGAACGGGAACTCGAACTTCTAACCTACATAACTTTTTAAGTTTCACTTCAAAGCCATCTGAACATCATACCACCGCTTAGACTGAAACAATATTTAAAAGCAAGCCCAACATGTCAAGAGTGTTTCTCGCGGCCAAGGAGAAGTACCAGGCAGTGATTGACGACGCTGGGAGAGGTGACTTCGTGTGTGAGCATCACTAAATACCATACTACGTATAGAAACCACTCAATACAATATACTGACCTTTCTGGTGAGGCCGGACAAATCGCATCGGTACTACTCGGCACCCCTCCAGCGGTGACTGCCACGCTATCAACAAGATTGATCATCCTCAGCAACGTCGGCGAAGTAGCACAAGCATGAGGGACAAGATCAAGGATCTGATGAATCGGCCTGCTTATTAAATCAGATGTATTCAACATCATGGATATTTAACGTCACGGTGCAGTTAATATCAATTGAGGATATTATAAAATGACTAGACCGAATACGTGACGTCTTTACAATTGGTGTCTCGTCAACGTAGCGAAGTCTTCCTTAGAACTCTACCTAAGTATTAAGGACATTAACGGTGGCTAATACATAGCGTAAGGAGATATGACATGAATGATACATAGGTTATATGCAGTGATCAACTGGCGGGTAGACAGTGAAGGGGATACCCCATATCGACGGATATATCGATTAAGCTCTTTCGTATTACTTTAATATTAGCTTCGAATATGACATTATATCAGATTATCCAAACCAAGACCTGCATTTGATTAACTATTATCCGCCAACTTTAGATCCTTCGGCATCCCAGGTGATTTTGATGGGCTCGTGGTTCCCCGAGAACTTCTGCCCGGCAAACCACAACTCGAATCTCAGTTCCGCAGGGGCTACTATAGCCCGGACCTCATAACTGCACAGATAGAACTTCTTGCCATGGAACAAGAACCTACTCGACTTACGCTTCATAACCATATCGGCGTGGCTTATCCCCGTGACATCGCTTTTTACTATGCAGAGCTGTTTAAACCCTTCTATTAAGAATGAGTACGATATACAATTTGTTGGTTTTTATAACATCTTGGATGACTTACCCTGATTAACGCTGCGTGGTAAAGAGCAAGGATCTAAGTCTGAGATTACGACAATCGAATCCCAACTGTGGTGCGAATCTTTCGGGTCCACTTTCTTCGTGTAAGTCGTACTAATGGGGACATTCGTGTTTATAGAGTCGCCCTAGGTAAGTGAGTAAGCACTTGAGTATTCGTTAGAGAAGTAGGAGTTTGGAATGCATACTTTTCTAATAAGCCAGTCGATCTGGCCCATAACATATTGCTCTCCGTCGTAAGAGTCCGTCTTAATATCCTCATCGAAGTGTATATCCGGATTGTACTTTGTCTTGCATACAAGGCCGTAACTCGCCCGAGCCACTCTACTTACTATGACCGGAACCAGTCCGGACTCTAGATTTTGCAATCTATCTAACAATAGACCCTTCACAACAACTAGTTGCGGATCAGGAGCTTGTAAGACCTTGATTTGATGAGCGTGTGGGTATAAGCTAGTCATCATCTCGTGTTGAATGCGATCACGGACGTATTTGGAACTCCCAAGTCCACCAGATAGAATCATATAGCTCTAGTTGATTTCGATGCATCAGTCTCTTAGTTCTTGGTGAGGCTATTATGTAAACTTACTATCGGCCGATTAATACCATTAGCTAACATCCAATCTAGTTGTTCGTGTATCTTTTTCATGATACCTTCGACGTGCGGGTCAAAGAGGGACTGCATCTCTTCCCTATTTTGAGACTTGTTAGATCCAACCTAGTCTAATAAGGTGTCTAGAACTGATGTACCATGAGACTACTATCCTACCGAGCTCGATCTGCGCGCCACTGTGGTTAAGGTTGTAAGAAACACCGTCTAAGGGAAGCTTATAACAAGTTGATTGGTAAACTCGCTCCCCGAACTTATACTTCGTTGTTCGATATCTCTCGTTCTTGACAAGTCTCCCAGCGCAGTCAGGAGGGAGTTGGTCTGCTAAGTTAGGAAACCGACTAAGACGGTTATTTATCATCGTTACGAAAGCATGGTCGATTAAGGTCGAGCCAATCCCAATACCGTCTACTTGATTTAGCTGAGATAGTAACGGGAATGGCTGCCGCGCCTCGATGATTTGCATTAGAGCGAGGTCCGTAGTTCCCCCTCCTGCGTCGACAGATAAGAAAATGTCGCCTGCTTCAAAAACCACAGGTGAGTTCTTGATGGTACCGACAGCTGCCGCCTCAGACTCTGTCAACTCGACTTTGGCTGTATGATACCGTCCCTCGATGCCAAACCCTGCATCCTTGATACACTTCTTGAACGAGTTGATTATCTCCTGACTTCTCCACGTCGTCGGGACGCTGAAGATGAATTCGACAACCAATCCCTGCCATCCCACGTGGTCTATTCCAGTATGCAACTCCACTGTTGATTTGACGTGCGAGTAAACTTCGCGTAGGTAGTCAGAGACTAATCTCTGTGCATCGCGGACAGAGTTGGGTACCTGGCCGATTTTTCGGCGGTGTGCATCCTCCAACGCCTGCTGGTCGAGAAAGATCTTGAAGAATTCGAGCTTCTTTTTATTCATCATGTCATCATCTTCGCACAAATAGCCCCATGATGACAAGCTCTCGTCATCATTATAGACAAGGCAAGTATGAACTTTCTGTTCATTCTTAGTCGAAGTGCCAGGCCAGTTATGTATAATCTGAATAGGGCTTTGCAGAGTCTGATTCCGCTGTGGTCGCGCCCATGCGACACCTTTTGCGCGGAGTGAGCATGTTATAACAAATATGGAGCGGTGAATATATGCCACTTGCCTGTATAAGTTGTTCCTAAGTCAATGGCTACAAGTATATCAGGTCGTTCGCTTGCCATGGTGGGCTAGTACGCGCATTTACGTGCATGACTTGAGAACTGCCGAGTAACTAGAAAGGTATCTAAGGTACCTGGGTATGTAATAGTTGTAAGCTGTGTTGATTTTCAGTATCTGTTAAGATTGCTCTACAACCTTCGCTTGACAGATAAGTGGTCGGTACCTAAGAGCCTCAAAGGACCTATGTACAGCAATATCCATTCACAACCGATCCACGTTGAAAGAACAAGGGTTCGATATAATCCTGTAGGTATCCCTTAATAACAAAGATGTAAGGCTGCGTATTCCGGTTGGGTCGATAAACGCTACGCATGGACCACATGTTTCTCTATCCTTAGGATTGAATAATAGATCCTAAGGTCTGGGTCGTGTGGAGATAGGATCGTTTGTTGGCTCATGGCTGTGCTAAGACCCCTCGACAAACTTCTATGGTTATTGTTCATTCAACCCGTGATTCAGGCGGCCGATAACGAGCGCTTGCGTTGTGATAGAATGAGACGATACTACAAGCAAACATTCCTATTCCGAGTCGTTCAAAGTGCAACCCCTAATTAGGTACATAGAGGGTTAGTTGTGCATTGTTCGAGAGTAGCAAATCCGGTAGCGATGTGTATCATCTTAAGTGGTCAAATCGAGTATAGCTTTAAGCCACCAATTCGTTAGAACATGCATCTAGCAAAGTAGACTGCGGCTGATCCCTGTTCATATCCATTTTCGCCATGTCTCCCTGTCTTCCCCATCACACGTCTTACCGGTCATTCAAGCTGAAGGAATACGACCATGCATCTCCGGAAACAGCTTTTATTTTATATACCTAATCCAAATTACTGTACGAAAGGTCCTGTAGCTTAATTCGAAGCCAATAGTGAGGTAGTAACTATCGCGAGTTGTTGTGTACTTTTAATACTCTCATTTTGTATCGTAGCAGAGGCTTCTTAGTAGACAATAGCGCCTTGAATGTTGTCGTACCGCAGATCCCACTCGTGCCCTACAGTAATCGGGGCTGTGTTACCTGGCCTGTGGGATACTCTTTTGTGCTATTTTGAGTATATCCACGTACCGTACAATAACAGTGTTCTCTGTCATCTCACTAGATAGTCTGTCTTACTTTTATAATCACGAATCTAGATGAAATTTGAAACCATCTAGATTCTGATACTCAGCACAATGACAGAGATATTGATATCGCGGACAACGGTTTCTACCGTATTCACTACAGGGACCTCTTATGAAGCAGTCGATGTATGGACCAGGGCGCCAGGACAGGCCGAATTTAGTTTCTCGACGGAATTGTGGAATGCCTTCACTATCACTTCCTCTACTTCCTCTACTTCCTCTACTTCCTCTACTTCCTCCTCAACTACGTCTTCTACATCCACAACGGGTAGTTCGAGTACGTCTTCGAGTCGAATGTCACCATCGCTCATAAATGCTACGCAGCCGGTTGAGTCAGATGGCAACTCGGGTCTCTCCAGTGGAGCCGTCGCTGGGATTGCCATCGCGTGCGCTGTCGCGGGGTTGATAATGGGAACTATATTAGGGATTTTCTTATTCCGACAGCGAAGGCGGCGAGGATCGGGTGATAGGTCGCGTGGAGGCGAATACGATAGCCAAGAGAAGCCTTTGCAGAGTCATATATCAACAGATAGGCTGCAGCTGGATCAATTTCTCTTAGATCCAACACCGGATGCTGAAATACGCACGGAGCTTCGTTCATTGAGCCAACTGCTGCAGCAACACGTCGAAAATAACTACCATGACCTGCCGGTTTCGCGTAATGTAGATGTCCTATCTGCGGAACTGGTTCATCTAGGAGTAGGCCAGAGCGATAGTTTACCGGCCGACAGACTTGCTTCTTTAGCCCTAAGCCCGAGAAGCCGGTACAGTGCTATCCAGCACATCATTGCCAACGTTACATTTGCCAGCGTCACCCTTAACGGGACCTCGCCTTTATCTCTACTTCCACAGCCGGTATCCTCGTTTGCCTCCTTGATACCAGCCACGGAGAGCTTTAGAGGAAATTCGGACGGTGAGCAGGATAGTCCAGTTAATGATATTGCGAATACTGATATGTATGTGATTATAACAGCCGTCGATGCCGCATTCACTCGATGGCGACAGTTATCCGCCTTCTTGCTTCACCCAAGCAGAAGCGATAGGACACCATTAGTCCCATCCGAAGACGTTAGCACTCGCCAAGCGCAACGGCTTGCTGAGGCCCTGAATGTCTTCCTCGAGCCTTTCGTAGCGGGCGATCGCGATGACAGATACGAACAGGAGAACCACTTACGGGAAGTGATTGTAGAATGTGCTACGTTTGGCTATATGTTATTCTCTCAGCCGGCGGAGTATCGATTCTGCTTTGAAGAAGGTACGAACCCGAATCGCATAATCGTTTTCCCAGGGGTAGATAGGATTAGTGATGAGGACGGCCATAGACATCCTTCGATGACTCAACCAGTCGTCGCGCCTGTGGTTGAAATTTTTTAGACGGAGAGTTATCATATCTAATGTATCAATGGATGAGGTGGTATTAACGAAATAGGCAGTCTTTGTGTTATTATCTGCCTGGTTGTATATAGGTTTTCTGGGAGCAGTCTCAGTCATGTGTATATAAGATAGAAGTGCACGTCTGACCTAGGAACTGTGCCATATATTTTAAACCCGGAAGTTTTATGCATATATACCTATGTAACTCCAAGCATATGTTTCTCCATCGATGCATCACTCGGCTGTTTAACTTCTTCCACGCTAGAGCCACAACAAAATGGCCCCCACCCGGAATGTTGATTTATGACCAGGTAGTTGTGTGGAAGAAATGGTTCGTTCATAAGCAATGTCATATTATCTGCTCAGCCCAAGCCCGATATTTCTTGCCCGAGCGGATCAGCTTTCTGTAATGGGCTGACCTACGTTGTAGATCAGTAATCTCTAAGACGCTATTGAGACGTCAAGCGCTGACCGCTTTAGACTCCTGAATCATTCTTAATTGCATAACGGATTCATTTGAGGGTATGAGTGCGAGTCTAGCTGGCTAATTAAGTCTAGCCACGCATTCATGGTATTAGATTAGGGTCTTGTTGGTAACCTGTTGACAGGCTTCATGCTAAGGTGTAGGTCCCACCATCGCCAATCTGACTCTACGTGTATACATACCTATATACCATACTCGAGATGTACATAAGAATATTGCTTCTTTAAAAATTATACGGAGCCCTAAAGCAAGGCAGCAATATGTGAAATCTTACATGCGACCATGTTAAAAAGGATCCGACGCTTCAAGGGACGTCAGTCAGATAAGTCTTTAGTAACGACGAGCGAAACACCTAAAAAGCAATCGAGGAACGTTTGTTTCTTTAAACATTTACTGGGAAATAGGAAGAAAGAGGCATGAGGTATTATGGGCGTCTTAATACACACATAGTTCTTTCGCAGCGTTAACTCAGGTACCTAGGTCGTTTTCCCACATCGCCTGAACAGCCACCAAATCCTAGTGGTTCGATTTTGGGTCAAGCTACGATGCCGAATAACAATGGTATAGGTTGGAAGACATCCATATCTTCACTTGTGTGTGACCGCAGTGATATAGCCCAGCCACTGTCTAACCCCGTAGTAATTCCTTCACCCTACCAGGACTTCGGGTTGCCAGAGTTGACGGTCTCAGGAAACGTATCATCAAAGCTTCCAGACGACTTTTCCGATATATATCATACGTCTCCAGACATGCAACCGCCAACCTTGCCCAAACAACCACCTCCTTGGATTCAAAACCACACTGCGCTAGTAACAGGACCTAACACCGATCTAAGTGCTCCATTTCAGCAACCCGTCCGTCTTGGACCTCGTACGGAATCATATCCGAGCCGCTTACGGAACCGACCTAGTAGCTCTGACTCAACTAACCACTTTCCTCAGACCTTCTTGTCCATAACTCCAAGCACAAGTTGCAGCTCTATGGCATCTGAGCATAGTATCCATATCCGGCCCAGCGGATCCGAATTCCAAACGTCACAGGCGCAAGCATCACATGACCGGGCTCTTTCAATATCCTTTCAATCAGAGTCAATCACTAAGCCAACGAACAGTCTTGGCGACAAGGCAGACAGAAACCCGCGACTAGTACATTCGTTAAGCTCCAGGATCGCTCTGTCTTAGGTTTTCACGTACCAGGCTCGAATGTCCGATCGACCGGCGAAATCTACTTTGGGTATTCCTGGGAACGACATGTTACTCAACTATAAAGGATCCAGAATTCAACGTTCGCGGACTATGGAGACCGAAACGAAGCAAATTAGGCGTGTAACGGCGTCGTTACTTACTACTACGTTTGACTCACTATAGCTGGTTCGGTACACAGCAGCCCTCAATCACCACGCTATGGGTTGACACAGAGCTACGTACCAGAAGAAACGTAGGCGAAGGTCCGGAATGGTAGAGGCAGAAATCGCAATACGCAGTGCCTAAATTAGCAAATAGGGGTTGTCTAAATATATCAACTCGGTAGAATAGATCTGATATGCCATAGATTGTTTGTAACTGGGCTACTTGGTCTTGAGCAATAAGATGGCAGCAGCTCATGAGACATCGGTTTGGGAGTCACTCATTCGCCATCTATCATATTCCCGAAAAAAAATAAAAAATATAAAAAATCAGGTGTATTTGACACCCGATATCAGTCCAATCAGGTGTACCGCTGTCGCATATAAACATGGCGACAACAAGATGGAGAAATAGTGATAATGATATAGACGATTGGGTATTATCACTACTATGTAGGTTTAGGCAGGTAACTGTAAAAAATACGATTCGTCATAAAACCTTCATTTGTCTAGGATCGTTTATTGGTCTGAGCATCATTAGAGAGTCTTAAGTGGCTTAATAAGTGGGCTTAGTGGGCAATACCCCTGAGAATTTCCCACCCAACTTTTTAAACCTGACAACTAGAACAGCTGGAACAACTTCTACGATATTCACGTCGCTAAAGGTCTAATGTATGCACAAACATAGACCTACATAGTATTATCCTTATATAGCCACACTTCTAGACTTGGCTTTGCTATCTTACTGTTTATAATCTTACTGTTTATAATGGCATCTCAAGATCCAATCTGCCAAGTTAGTCAAAACCGACTATCACATATCCAACTTCGGTTCATTTTAAAGCTGATATCGCAATAGGCAGTGAACTTGTCTGACGGCCAACCATGTACCGCTATCGCTACGACATGGGAAAACATTTTCTGTAGATTCCACGGAAAGCAGTGTCATGGCTTATACATCGGCTATAAGAAACGAAATGCCAGACTGGATGCTCTGTCGGACAATACTCCCTTTTACCTAAAAACAGCTAAGGTTCCACTGGCCAACGAAACATTTGAAGATGTCAGCGATGAGAGTGTCTTGCGAGAGATACATGCTCATCTCTATCAAGAATATGTACTCCTTGGAAAGGTGATTGACGCGCGGAAGCTTCATCATAAGCACTTCTACCCGCTCCAGATGGACTATGGCCATCAGGCTTATCTGGATACCCTTTCTAACCGGCGTCATATCGTCTTGCGTTCGCTTGAGAAACTCGAGAGACGCACTGCTCAGGTTCTTTATGAGAAAGAAAAATGGTACAAATGGGTCCGCGAAGTCCAATTGGAAGAAGAGGCGACTCGTGAAAAAGAATCGAAGAAAGCCAAGCTCGAGGCAGCCATGTTTAAGCGTCATTGGAAGAAGATGCAGACTCGCTTGCAAGCACAGCGCAAGAAAGAAGAAAAGCAGCGCCAAGATGCCTATCTCGAAACAGCCTACCAGGAACGCATGTCTATGTCAGTTGACAGTGAAGACGATGCGGAAATGTGGGATCCTATCGAAGATGTCGTTGATGACGAACGTAGTCGATACGTTGACCTTATAAAGCATTTCCTATGGATGGAGGTCCTCACTGACATCGACGAAAGCGAGAGTTCTACTCGGAAAACTGCCGGTTCCCCCGATCCTGCCATCAACGTAGAAAAGCTTACGATATCCGAAGAGAAGCAGCCCAAAAAATCAAAGAAGAAGGCGAAATCCAAAGCTACAAAAGCCGTACCTATAATAAGTAAAACTAAACCCCAGGGAGGCACCGCCTCATCCCGCGATCGTCTGACGGGTCAAAGCCGAATCATGGAGATGATAGATGATGATGCAGAGCCACCAGAAGAGTTCCCAGAGCCGGACAAGAGTAATATCGAGACTGAGTCTGAAATGAGAAAGCGCCTCAAAGAAGGCGTAGAAAAGAACTACGATGATGTCGAGGGTCCGATTTTAGTTGGAACCTTGGAAACCCCTCACGGCACCCACCTTAAGACGGCTCCTTTAGCGGATGAAGAGATTGATTCTCTCATGAGAGACATAAAGGAGATTAAGCTGTTCTTATTCTGCCGCCTCCTCTTATCGCATGCCTCATTATTCCCTGCGGCTGTGCGGTCCTCAAGCGTGGATGCGTTCCTTAGTGACACCAAGATTGCCGAATCCGACCTCCGGGATCTCTGCCTCAAAGTAGAACAGCCTAGTCTTCAGGACATTCGGGATGCTTGTGCGGATCTTATTAGGGGAGACGAGCCTGAGGTAGAGGAGGACGATGAGGACGTCCCCGAGGAAGAATCATTCGAAGACGTTATACTCCAAGACCGTCGATATGGCCACCTCCAAGGCCCTGGGTGGTTCTTGTCTAACATGATTGCCCAGCGTCAGAAAATTATTGGCAAATATGGTCAACTTGCAAAGTTTAGGAAAGAGTTTGCCAAGAAATCCCGTAAGCAGGGCAAGATGAAAATTCATATCTGTGGTAAAAGTATCTGGAATTATTCAAGTGAAAACTCCATGTCTCGAAATGGTTGGCTTCAGTTCTCTGTCATGGCAAAAGACTGCGATTTGAAGCATGCCGTCCAGCTCTGTAGAAACTGGGACGAATTCTCGCAGCTCAACTTCCTTACTGTTTGGCAATACTTCCCTGCGTCAAACTGGGTTTCGTGGGGAAGCGATAGATTAACGCAACAGCTACATGAACTTGTAAGTATCATCTATCTCCTCTTATCCTTTCTTACTACCCTAGCCATGTGAGCCATGCAATTGCTTGGTCTATATCTCCAAGTCAAGCGGTGGGAATAATATTCTAACTGTAGAGCAGGGGTTCTTCCCCTATTTCAAGGATTTCGAGGCCCGGAAACATAGCCGGCATTTTCAGGTCGGTGCTCGGAGTCAGTATCGGCGCCAGCATAATATTGTCGAAGCTAGAAACATTATTGTCGGCCACATGAGACGCAACGACTCGGTAACTCGACGTTTTCTCCAATATTGTACGATGCGCGCCGGTGAGTTGCTCGTCCTTGTGCGAGATGGCAAGACAGGGAAGATAATTACCGCCCCTGAAGAGGAGCATCTGTGGACCCTACGCCGTAAGGAAGGACTTGGTCGCGCGTCGAAGAATGAGTGGGAGATACTACTCGAGGTCGGCCCTGAGTACTTTGATATGGTGGACATACTCAGAAAATGGCGCCTGGGCTTCGAAGATTATTACGAAGTCTGGGTATGGGACTTTGTTCCTTGTAATGAACCTATTATTCTTTACAATATAATTGTTATGGTATGACGAACACATGTACAGGCTATCCTGGTGCTAACATTGTCTAGGAACTCCGAAAAGCATGGAGGGTGGCCAAACCTTCTGACGTGTATCGGCACAGAGAGCCATTTCTTCGTGGATTCACAAGAGATGAAGAAACGATGCGCGTTCGTTCTATCCAGCCGGGAGAACAAGTCGTAAGCTTGTGGGACTACGTCAACGATCCATCAAACACATTTCTCACAGCGGACGTATTGAATAAAACGGTCATCGAAACGAGCGGCGAGGCGCCTATCGAGGCTTCCCCGTACTTATTTTACAATGAAGCCGATGCTGCCGAGGACATGGTCCTCTTTTCTGATGAACTCATCACAGCTAATCGGAATGTTCCTTTTAGGGAAGTTACAAACTCAATTACCCGGCTAGAGACGACGCCAGCTACGATGATTAATGTCCTAGCCGAGGGTGCCAGAGAGATGAGCAAGCGAGGCAAAGACCTGTCTCGCCTCCCTGTCTCCGACAACGACGAGGACTGGAGTACAGATCTTGAATCCGATAGCGACGACGATGACGAGAAGAAAATTGTAACTCACTGGAGCTTACCACAGATATGGGGAGATGCGATCGCAATGATCAATCATAACCATATTAGTAGCGAGAAGAAAAAACTACTACGGCGAGTCGGGCTTCTGAGCGAATCCTCGGAGGTGATTCGTGGCGGCATTAATAGCCTTTACGGCGTGGAATCCAAGTTGAAAGAATCCGACAAAATCATGGTCATGGAAAAGGATCGTGGTGATGGTAAGTTACACGTACTATCCGGCGATAATAATCTTTGCTAATAGTCCATTTACAGCATTTATTGAGGCATTCCATGCCGGAGACTTAGAACCAGGTGCTCAAGAGAAATATGCTGAAACCCGTAAGATCCTCGGTGGTATCCTCGGGTCTCACCAGACCGGCGAGTCGACAGACTGGGTTTGGTTTCTGGTTGACATGCTCGACTGGCTCGGGCTTAGAACCGATTATAATAACTACACGCGCGATGCACGTGCGGGTTGGCCACACCCGTTCATTACACAGGATATCATCAAGTCGTTCGTTTCCATGGCCATGTTCTTCCCAAGCTTGGAGCTGTGTAGACCTGTGACAGACTTTTTTGAGTCGAAAGATGGTCAAACGTATAAGGATACCCTCCTTCTTAAGTTGGACGAGCGCGCTAAGAAACTCCCGGATTGCCGCATGAAGACAAGCTTCAAGTATCGACCAAAAGAGTTCTGGACGGAGTGGGAGGGCGTGCTAAAGGAAGCCAATACAAAGCAGAAATTCTATGCGGATATATACCCTATGGAATGGAGCGTTGCCATTCGGCCCATCATTGCCAAGTGTAAGTCTTATGTTTTTATATAACTCACAAGTTCTTTGCTGATCTTATTTTAAGTATACCTCGCCGGAGTGATCGCCCCGGGAAATTTACAAAACGATCCGTTAGTTGTTCCCGGCTTCGCCGTTGCCAACTCCGAGCCGCACCGTCCAGGCAAGCTAGATCTATTCATGGACTACACCGACCGGCAGAAGGCGATCCAGTATCCTCAGAATATCCCGGGCTTCGTTAGTCCAGATAAGTGGCCTGCCTTCCTCCCGCTCGCCCGGACTTTTGCCTCTAAGCACGATAAGCCGAGATTCGCGGTCCTTCGTATTTGGTCGGCACCGCACTTCTACCCAGCAATGCTGGGTGACTGGAACCGGCATGCCACGGCGTTTCTTGACAGCACAGCACGGTCCTGGATCTGGAAGTTCATCCCTAAGGACATGCCAATCAGCGAATGGAGTATGTACAATACTATGAAAATGCGTCTCGAGCTTCTAAAAGAGGAACTCAAAGTCGGAGAACGTGTTGTGTACCGCGGCGAGACTATCCTTGTTATGGGTCTTGACGAGGTTGAGCTACTAAAGTACGTCACAGCAGTTGTATTTGCGATCCAGACGAAGCCATGGCACCGAGAGATCGATCTCTGGAAGAGTTTTGTTAACGTTGATTTGGAGTTTCTGGAGGGGTTGGATCCATATTGGCTAGACTAATTGCCGCTAATTCTAGGTATATGGCCTATGTAAGTTGGGACAACTACTTAGGTAGAGCAAATGCCGGTTACGGGAAATCCAGGAGTAAAAAGAACTTGAATACCTATATAAACCCACGCCAGATATTTCATAAGCCGCCCTCTTTAGCAATATGTGTAACTAATATCTGTTATCTATTATTTACATGGCAAATCCAGTCAGCATTAAAAATAGCAATCCAGCCACGGATCGATGAGAACAGGCATTATGGCACCACATCACCATGCTAGGTAGTTTGCCGTCCAAACTAGGAGCTCCCGGTAGTGTTGTCCGACGTTTCCGATGTCTCCGAGCCGAGACACGTCGGAGTAGAACCTATTAGTCTTAAACCCCGTGTTTGATCCCGAGGATGTTATAATATGTCCTGATTTAGTTACCATTGATCGTCTATCACATAATCGTACCCATAAGGGTCCTAGATGACATATATAAGCACTAGATATCTAAGATATACTTGTAAATATCTATATATAAATAGTTACTTGATAGTTAACTTGATGCCCAAGGCGGATAATTATTCTGACCATATAATATCACTCAGCAAGTGGAATAAGTGTTTGCCCACCACACCATCTATTATACTTTGATAAAGCCACTCCGGTGAAATATAACAAACCCGCAGACATAATCCATAATGGACATCGCCAAGATAATGGTACCGGTCCTCGAGCTCTTCCGGCAGAATCGAACCCTCTATACAGCTATCGCCGCCGTAGTAGCCGCCGGGGGCGCTGCCTCGATCTTCTCCCACATCGTGGCCGATTATCGTGCCTGGTATGCGCTCGGTCCTAACGGCCTGCCCCTTAATATCTTCGGATACCTGTTCCAATCGGTCAGCCGTTCTTTCGCTCGATTAGACACTCGCGTACCTATGCCCTATGACAACGCCAAACTAGCACGGTCAGCGCGATACGGGCCGCTGAGCCAGCGCTCATTCTTCTCTGGCTCGATACCGCCGCGAAAGGGGACGCGGCCCGAAGTACCCACGTTCGTCGGCCCGCACCGGCAGACATCACAGCAGGCGACATCCGCGATGCGGGCTAGACAGGAGTCCTTCCTAGACGCGCTCGCCTTAGCCAATCCATCTTTGATACGAGTTAGGCCGTCGAATCTTGAAGGCCCGCTATTCAAAAGCGTGTGGCTACAGTCTGGCCTAACCCTGCGTGATGAGATCAAAAACCTAAACGGCGAGTTTGCGCATCCGCATGCTGAAGGTAGCACACATATGGTA
Organism: Daldinia concentrica; assembly: GCA_902805455.1. Lineage (NCBI taxonomy): Eukaryota > Fungi > Ascomycota > Sordariomycetes > Xylariales > Hypoxylaceae > Daldinia > Daldinia concentrica. The sequence goes on from CADCSW010000015.1 coordinate 276,658, forward strand.
TTGAGTCTAGCTGATGTTGCTACGGCTATCGAGCGCGGCTGGTCGGAGCGGCATCGCATGAGTGGTGTCGCTAGTATAATGCCATGGAGTTTCGTCATGATATATGCACCGCGGGGCGATGAGGAGTTTCACATCTGGAAGGAGTTCATGATGGCGAGTGCACGATACGTACTAGGTGGCGAGAAAGAGGTTATAATGCCTTAGGGTGTAGGTGAATAAGACGAAAGAAGATTGAGGACGGTACGAATTGAGATGATAAAGTGGTATATATCATATATGGCCGAGTCACTCAAAAGAAGCTCCTCTCAACAGCGAGCCTATCCCAACTCCAATATAAATATATCAATACAAAAAATGTATCAGTATTACTGCAGTCTCTTATATCCTACGTATTTCGCCCATACCTCTTGTGTCTAAAATATCTATACGAGAGCCGGACAGCAAGATAATGAATATTGCCACTTGCATTATAAACAGAGAGCATGGAGATAAATCTGGCTGGACATGGCTCCGTTTCTCAAACCTATATGAATAAGGCTGGTTGAACATTTTCTAGATACCTGGGTACCTATGCTTGGTGTTAAATATCACATCATCCATCATCTTCTAGGAACTAGCCTTGGGTTCCATAATGCTAGCTCTTGGATATGCTCCCGCCATATCCGAACCGGGTCTTGAGCCGTAGCACTCTCGATTGGAAACTCCGTTGTATTTAGTCCGTAAATGTATGGCTTTCCGTCTGCGTAGCAAGGTGTTTCTTGCTCTATAGGCAGGGTCCCGTTGAGGATGAATGCTAGTATGATAGAGTCAGTGCAGCTGGATTTGTCCCGAGAAGAATGTCCATAGCCGTGATGAACGATCAACCTGGCATTCTTGCCCATTTCATTCAACAGGTTTTTACCGTTCCGTAAGGGGGTCGCCGGGTCGTGTGTCTCCGCAATTAGTAGCAAAGGATTCTTGAGTGTGTGGTTTAGGTCTCCTCGGTATAGTTCAGCAGGTGGAGGCCAGTAGGTGCGGAAATGTTGGCAGGGAAGGACGCCGAAGAACTCTTCATTCCCTGATATCCAAGATCGGGTTGTCATGTTAGCCCAGAGTGACTGCCACCAGAGTAGGCCGTCTGGTGGCAAGGGAGCATCATACGAATCTGCACAGATAACTAAGGGGCCCAGCTCGTGGGACCGAGGCTGAGGGGAGGCCGGACATGAGGTCGAAGGGTGATACTCCCATTCCGAAAGGTCAAGAAAGGCTGTAGCTAATGTAGAATTTCCTGCTTCTAGTTCGTATAACATCTGGGCCAGCGCAGGCCAACTGTTGGCATTGTGCAAAGCGCCATATATAGCAGATACGATAGCCGAGTATGTGATGAGAGAAGGTCCGTTCGATTCGTGATACCCCGTGATGGGTCGCTGGCCAAGTGAAACCAACAAGTTTTGCATTCGATCCTCTAAGTCCTGCAGCGACACGAGCTCTGAACCTCTAGGTTGTGATAGGGCGCAGTATTTTGGGCCGGCATTGAGGCACTCGCCTAGAAATCCGTCGCGCCAGACATCAGTAGTATTATCTAGCGCAGCCCATCCAAAACCACCGAGCTGACGATGTTCACGAACATATTCCAGAGCGTCTAGAATCAAGCGGCCCACGCGATGTGGAAACATATTAGCGTATGTTTGACCGATGCTGGTGCCATAACTAACGAGATAGCCGGTTACCTCGTCTTCGTCGAGCGCTTTACGGATTTCTTCCATATCACGGGCAACGAAGGCCGTACTAAGAAACTGGGGAATATCGCCATATTTTTCCTTGCAGGCATGAAATGTAGCATTGTTCATAGCGTCAGCGAGTTCAAGTTTGGCTTCGGGTGATCCGGCCGCTTCACGGTATTGTCCCGTCAACATAGACCAGCGGTCCCTGAAAGCATCGTAAGGGAAGCATGCTATAGAAGGCAATGACGCGTTAACACCTCGTGGATCCCATCCCAAGATGTCAAACTTGCCATCGCTCAAGCGCTTCGTGAAATTCTCCGCAGCTCTCCAGACTAGCGATGTGCCACTCGCGCCCGGACCGCCAGGATCAACAATGATTGTACGTTCGCTCTTGTACCCCGCGGTTGGAGGACTGGGTTGCGCCTTATCAACACGCGCAAGGCCCGAGACTTGATATTTAGTTACCGCGAGCCTAACAATGCGGGATTCGGATTTATCGGTGTAATCTAGGGGAACCTCGAGGTAACCACAAAGATAGATCCCCCGTTCGGAATACGGATCTCTGCCCTGGACGTTCTGCTCTGCTGTCGGTGCCCCCCAGCTCCAGTGTTCAGGATTTGGGTCGAAAAGGCGAGCCCAACTCCGGACTGGGCTAGAATCGTCGAGTGCGGGTAGTAAGGTCGTATTAGTGCAGGGAATGAAGTGGAATTGGTCGTCGGGGAATGGAAACCGACCGTAGGGAGACTGGGCATAAGACTGTATCGCGCCACCTACGAGGTCATGGTAATACTGTTGACGGAATCCTTCATACGATAAGCTTGGGAGGTGACTATACAAAGTAACGATCCCAACTAAGCTAATTGCAACTAATGCTTTCGACCATGATGATCTATATTGTGAATCTAGATTTAAACCACCTAAGGACGACGACTTCTCCATCGTGGCAACCGATGAGAGACAATAAGATATCACCGGCTCATGATGATGATGATGATGATGATGATGATGATGATAGAAGAGGGTTACTAATATGTTTGCTCGGTGATAGCATATAAGGGATTTGAAAGAGGTTAAAGGTTGGAGTTCGTTACCTTCGGCTATAGATGGATTTCACGTCCCTTCCCAATTCTATATGATGCACACGTAAGTACCGATATAAGACATAATACAGTACGTAGGTCACAGTAAGAATTCGGAGCGGGGGCGGATAACTCTCCTAGTCGGTGCATTTATACGATTCTGTCATCCTTTCTTGTTAATCCGAAGATTTCGAAATTCTTATGGATTACTTGATTGATATTGTTTCGTTGTTAATTAGTAATTAGCATTGCCATCATTATATAATTTTACTTAAGCTCGTTATAATTATCATAGGTGTAAAAAAGAACTTTAGGGAACTAACTTATTACAGAGCCAAGTTCACCAATATGGATGGCTATATTAATATATCTATGTATGACAGAATTAAGGCTAAAATGGTGGAGGTAACTATTGTAGCAATGATTTCTTCCTGTCTCAATCTAACTTTAGTATCATATATCTACCTCCACCTATGTAGTACTATCCAGATATATTTATCTACATAGGTATCCGCCTAATTTCCTCAGCAGTCCAATACTTCCTCATGTTCTCAGCACCTAGTGTCGCAACCTCTTGATCGAGATGAGTCCAGAGTATAGCTCCCCAGTTCTCCATCTGGGCCTTTAGCGTTCCCATGTCTAGTTCCTGCTCGCCGTCGCGACAACTCCTAAGGTACTTGCGCATACCTTCCATACCGTCGTGAATCTCACGGTGTTGTTGCAACAGCTCCGCTGCGTTCTCACCACCCTTCCCGTCGTTTCGGAACTCGGGCATCCGCCGAGCTAGTATAGGGAATATGTATGTCTCTTCGATGTTGTGGTGCACTTCCAGCTGAGCCACGAACGCCAGTCCGTCATTAATGATAGACCGTCCACCTCGCGACGACGATTTGTTTTTGCTACTATTCCCCGCGCAAGCCGCCGCCCATAGCGTATTCCACGCCGTACGGAAATGGGCGTGAAATAGATCCATGTGCTCGGCTAAACGATTGTAGGTACGGAACTCAGCTCCCTTGAGGGGCGGAAGTTTCTTCTCGTCCGTTTCCTGCTTCGTCTCTTCATCCTGCCTTTCTTTCGGGGCCGTGGCGGTATCCTTGGAGCTGCTACTAGAGGGTGATAAGGAGTCGCTCGGCGAAGACGTGTCGGTAGACGACATATTAGCGGCGATGAGATGGCTTCGGTACACGAGGTTATGTCGTGAAATGAATAACGGCCGAGAACGAATCCCGATCAGAGATTGATAATAATTTCCGACGAGGCAAAGTCTAGCAAAAATAGCTACGCGGCGTAGAGTCAGAGTCATAGGCGGCTCGTTTCGTTACTGGATCACATCGTCGCAGGTGTTTATATCAGGTACCTAATGTACCTAATATACCTAACATTAATATATGTAACATTGGTATATCGCCGATATCATTGGAACTTAGTGGCTGTCTCGTATCGAATAAGTCAGCCATTAGAAAGCAACGAAATCTCTATTGTGGTAGGTTCTACTCTTTTAGTGTTAGCAAGGCTAGAAGAGGTATATTAGGTACCTTAGGCACATACTAAAATAATTATACTTAGTAAGACGCTTAGTGATGTAATAAAATCAAGTAGGATTCTTCCCTTTTAAGCTTAGCTTGAACTTGCTCCTTTTACATAGTGCCCTAGGTACCTAGGTATATACCCAGCCACTATAATTCCCTTGCTACATCTACACTTATAGAAATACATTCATGTGATATTTCCTCTATGAAGCCATACTGCGTACGAGACTAGATGAGGTTGTTAGCGTAGTTGTAGCAAAGTATCACGATATTAGATGCACCGAGCTGCTGCAATAAAAATAGTCAATTCTCTAGTCATAGCTACATGACCATCGTAGGTGAACCTCCACTAGCGACTTTACTAGACCCATCCCGAGGCTTTTTTATCATTAAATGTCAAACCTAACCGTATGCAGTGGATACAAACGCGAGAGAGGAAAATAAGAAAATCCCATGCCCGAGCAGCTGTCTAAGTGCGGACTGCACCACTTAGTACGCCACCTGTAAACTGTGTACCACCGGCCTGTCTTTGACCTGTCCCACCTGTCCTCGGGCCGCCCCGCCCCGTCCGCTGTCCCCCGCCCCGGCCACCTCGCTGGTTCTGTCCGCCTCTCCTGTCGAAGGCGTTGGCTGTACCCTGCGTCCGTTGCTCGAGCGTGCGCTCGTTGGTCTCGATGAGCTGCGCCGCCTTGTCCGACAGCGTAAGCGCTAGACTCTGGAGGCGAGACAGCTCTACGCCCTTTCGGAAGATGACCGTTGATGTGACCTGGTCGAGTGCAGCAGCTAGCTCTTCGTGGCTGATCATCTTGCTAACAATGGCTGAGACCTTGCGGTCCTCAAGCTCGAACATAGAAGAGAGCGTGGAGATAGCAAGAGTGTCGTAGTAAGGAGCATAAGTGAAGAGGTATGTTCGTAGGCCCTCTTCCTGAATCTGCTTCGATAGCATGGTCTTGATCTCGTCCGTGTTTGGCATCAAGTCCCATATTTTGATGCTGTGGATGAAGTTAATCGCCTTCTTCCATTCGCCAGCAGCTAAGGCACGAGATGCTTGCATGACGTGGTCACGGGTGTTCTCGGGAGGTCCGGTGAAGATTTGCCGCTCGTGATACTCTAACATACGTCGGTAAGTCTTGCTGATAACTCGCTTCTTGATATCTGGTGAGGATCCGGTTTGAGCGAGGAGCGGAATCTCGAGGAGCATGCTGCAAGTTAGGTAGACACACTCTAGAAGCTCGAGGTTGATATGCATATGGAAGGGCAGCTGTCTCTGCTTTTCTAGCCTCTCCTGCTCGGGAGAGACCTGAGCGAAACGCTGGATCATAACGCCCTGAGCCAGCAATTCCTTCTGTCGGCCGCTACCGCAGATTTCCTGCAGCGTGTTTTGCGCCTCATACACTAGACCCTTACGGAAAGCGCACAGCCCAACTTGCACCAGAGTTCGGTTATAGAGTATCTGCGTCTGGACGTCGAAACTGCCAATTGTTTCCTGCAGGTGGGACATGAGCATCATGTCTCGAGCCTTGTAGTACTCGTCATGTAGAGCGAGGAAGTATATCTGGCACAGCATCGCACGTGCTCGAATGATACCCTCGCTGTTGACAAACAGGTAGTTGCAGAGGACATTGAGGAGATTAGTAGCGTCCGAGATGCTTCCTCTAGGGGTGATAGTAGATTCGACATCTGCGGGCACCGGCTTCCAAGCATTCTCTTCGAGGATCTTGACAACTTGCGCAGGCTTGAAATAGACATGCTCCAGCCTGCGCATTACAATGCGATTTAGACTGTCCTGTGGCGTCTGCAAGGACGTGTCCTTAGCGAGGGTTTCGTAGTACAGAAGGCCGCGGAAAATAACATTGTACAGGGAGCCCTCGTCGGTTAATCGTTCGATGTATTCCGAAGTGTGAGGGTCAATATTTTGCAGTGAACGTGTGAGCTCGTCGTCGAGTCGCTCAACATATGACACAACACTTCCAGGGATTTTAATATACTTTTCACCCGGTTGCAGTGTGGGTGGCTTCTCGTCGTCATCCCATTCATCAGCGTTCTCGATCACAATATACTCCCGATTTGACTCGAGCACTTCGAACAATGTTGAGATTTCCTTCTCGGCTGCTTTCCAGTGTTCCAACGGCATGGATGCCGTGCCGCCAGAGCCAAGATCGAACCTCGCCGAAACGATAGTTAACAGGACCTTGATTTGTTGGTATGGAGTGGCGGCAACTTCGAGAAGCTTCTCCATGATTTTAATCTGCTCGATCCGGTCTGTATTCTTCTTACCACGAGACTCCAAGATTGCGCGTAGGTGCTTGAAGATGCTCTCGGGTGTGAACTGAAGCGTCTTGCCACCCTTTCCGACGGTAGCAAAACCCTCTTGGTCTTCCTCGACTTCGTCGGTGTATACGTCTGCCTTAGCCTTCTTAGGCTTCGGAACAGGTGTTTCCTCCTCTTCATCTGAAGCGAGGAAGTCAAGGGGATCCTCTCTGTACGCATCGACCTGGGTTTGATAATCTTGTTTGAGTTTCTTGATCTTTTGCTTAACGGCATTGAGACCACGGGCACTCGTGGCGTTCATCTTCTTTGGCGTGACCTTCTGCTTCGAAATGGTCTCATTCATCGCATCTTCTAATTCGACTAGAGCCTTTATGTAGAGCTTTGGTGTCCTACCACGCTCAGAAATCTTGGCGGCTTGTCTGTTGAGCTTATCGAATTCTAAATAGAAGTCATTAACAAGTATGAACTTGACCAGTATCTCAATCAACTAAGCTTACCAACAGATACGGCACCCCAATCATTAATCTTCTGACGCTTCTCGATGGTGTCAATTGTGGATTCAAGCTCGGCAAACTGCTTGTCTTTTGCACTCTTGAGTGTTTTGGGGGCGTCATCGTCGCTTTCTTCACTCTCGGAATCATCACCACGTAAGAAACGAGCAGCACCGGATTTTTTGCCACCTTCCTCATCGCTGCTAGATTCTTCATCAGAATCGTCTTCATCCTCATCCTCATCCTCCTCTTCAGACTCTTCCTCCTTCTCTTCCTCTTCCTCTTCTTCCTCGGAGTAGAGCTCCTCCTCTTCGGAGCTGCTCTCGGACGAGCTATCGTCGCCGCTGCGGAAGAATCGAGACATTTTGTCGGATGTTTTCTCTATTACTTTTCAAATGATTGGAGGGTGAATGAATGGGATGTTTTATGACAATGTGTCAATGCGACAAAGTAGGAGTTGCGCGCTTATGCCTGGAAGAAGGCAAGAAGTTGAATGTGGAGGGGCAAAGGCAAATTAAAAAAAGGTGCACACAGTTTTTTGGAAAATCACAACGAATTTTTGGTGCATGTGGGGTCGAGGGGTGAGTGAACCGACTTCAGCGGGCAGCCTGCTAGCTTATCAGCCTATCGAACTCTCCTGTATTTATGTGGTCCGTGCTCTACTGTTTGCTCTCTTATCTTAGGTAAGCAATAGGATAATTGTTAGTAACGTAGGTGCGTCGCTGATTTTGACTTAGTTTTCCAAAGGTCAACAACTACTACATCTATATACTGTGATACTAGAAAATGTAGTCTATTAGGTCGAATTACCTAAGTCATACATTTGTCCGTATATGACTCACTTGTACATGTGTTAACCTTACGTCCTGTGCTCATATTACATAAAATTATCCAAAAAGGTCAGCTTTAAATGACCCCTTCAGCGGCTTAATAGGGAGGGGTTCGAATACCATAAAGATACCTACGAAGGGAACTAATTACGAGGAAGAGAAGTTGGTTAGTGACTAGTAATATTGAAGGTATATATCTCCTAACTATGTTAAAAAGTATCTAGTTTGGTAAACGTAGTATAGTGCAGCCTTATCATACCTAGGTACCTAACCTACATAGGTAGGTTGTTCCTTAGGATAGCCATTTATAAATAATATAGTATAATAAGACATCAAGCACAATAGCCACTTTCGTATTAATATCTTCAGGCAGTATTATATTAGGTATCTTAGGTACGTAAGCATGAACCCACCGTAACACCACCATGCCGTTGACCGAACGCCGCTATAATACCGAAACACTAGAAAATACCGTAGCCGGGGCCGGTCATGTTGACTTGGACTACCTTACAAAAATATCAATTTCTATTGATCAAGTCGCGGGAGCTCTATTGAGCAAGATCCAACCAGTCGGGGTGATCTTTAGCACGCCAAGGTTTGATGCCTTTAGGGTTGGCGTCGCGACTCTTCTTAGCTTGGTCAAGGACCCTCTTACTCTCCTCGCTGTTGTAAAGGGCATTGAAATCTTTAATCTGAGCGCTTGCGGCGACGACCGACTTAACGAAAGACCCATAAACTTCCTCAGCTACCATGTGTTAGCATGCCCAAGTGCGAAAAGAGACGAATACAAGAAAGAAACTAATACCGTACCAGCAGAGTTGTTCGGAATAGCCTCGAGCATGCGCTGAATAGTTGTTCTCAATTCCCGGCACTGTTTTCCGCCATGTGTCAGTAATACGATGATATGGAAGTAATGATATGGAAGTATGAGCTTTGACTATTTCCAGTCCAAAAGGTGGGCAAACATTAGAAAATTCTTTTCGCACCTTGATGTGTAGGAGATTCAGCTGCTTCATACTTAGTTCCAGCTGCTCCTCGTCTGGCATTTCTCCTTCTTCCTTACTCCGCCCTGAGCCACCAACGCTAGACTTCTTCAACTGACTTCCGACCGCAGCCATTATTTAACCAAAGTCCAAAGCCTAAGATCAGCAATTTGATTTCTAAATCTTACAACAAATAAGTTGGACAGAACATAAAGTGATTTAGGGTTGAGATATAACACCCTCCGAAATTCCGATGGATTACTTGAAGATGAACGGCGATAATCAGCAGCGGGTCGTTAATCCTGGGTTAGAGTTCCAGCTGCCGGGACAGACGAACAAGTGGCTGGTACCGACTCACGCTCAAGCTCAAGCTCAGCCTCAGCCGGAGATCGGCCGAACCCACCCTGCCCAAATTCAATCAGGTACTCAGGTCAACAACATGTACCCAGAAATGGCTCGTGAACAGAAGAAGGCGCGTACCCACCTTACGCGTAAATGTGGCTACCCTCTACCTCTCAAGCCTCTGCAGCCTCACATGGCTCAGGTAAGCAAAATGCCCGATTTCCTTTTCCCCACCCACCAACCAATTCTTTTCTTCCGCCCCGATCCTCGTCCCCAATTCAACTCTTCCCACTGTCCTACCGCAGCATTCTCCGCGTCAACCTCAGCAAACTCACACGGTGACCAGCAGCCGTATCCGACAACCCACCCCACCGAGAAACCCGAGGTACAGCTTAAGTTTGGAGATAGCCTCAACTACTCACATTCTTCCATTCCCTCCCTCTTTTATACTCCACCTTTAACCCCTAACTGTTCACCCCCAACCGCCAACATTTCGTTCCAACAGACCCCCCACCACCGTGCGGTCGCCCCGGGCGTCGTCGTTAACGGTAACTCGAGCGCCTTAAACACCCCGCGCCCGGGCCCGACGACAACCCCAGCGACCCCGGTGAATATGCCGACCAACGATCCCGCTCCTTCCGGAGCTCTTCGATCGCCCCCCGAAGGCATATTCCCCAGCTTCGAGGACCTTATCGGTTCCATCCAACGTGTGGCCAAGGATCAGGGTTTCGGAATCGTGAAGCTTCGGGCCAGCAATTATCGCGACCACAAGCCTACGCGATATGACTTAGTCTGTGACCGTGGTGGTGTGAAGTACAATAGCACTGCCAAGAAGCGTAACCCAAGCACTAGGAAGGTCGATTGTCCTTGGAGGGCGAAGGCAGTATGCGAAGTCCAGCTCGGCAACCAGTGGCGTTTCCAGGTCCAGTGTGATCAGCACAACCATGAGCCCCGAGTTCACAGCAGTAATCCAGGCCAGGAAAACACACCGACCGCTCAGAGTATACGAAGCCTAACAAATAAGATGGATCGTATGAGTCACGAGATGACACAAGCCTTCGATCGCATCGAGCAGCGCCTGGACGGCATTGAAAAAAGAATCGAAACTATGGAGTCGCGTATGGGTGCGGTGGAAGCGCGCATGTCTAGCATGGAGACCCGAGGAACCGGTATGGACGTGCCCATGGATAACATGGAGATGGGAGGGCCTATGCTAGATGGTCCTGTCATGTAGCAACATACGACGGCCGAGATTTATCAGTCACACTACGAGACACTTCGACAGGAGCAGCCTGCTACTAGCTTCAGCAGTGACTAAGTCGTCCCTCAGCTAGCAGTAACCATGTCCATCCATCTTCGTCATGTCGACATAGGTCACAATGAGAAGTTGGCCTTCAACACCTTTTCTCCCCCATGCCCATAATAAGCCACTTAGACATGGCGGTTCCCTTTTTTTATTGCGACGGATAGAGGACTAGGCAGAAGCGAAGTTTATTACACCGGCGTTCATCAGGCAGGGCTTAATTATGTGTGTATTCTTTTTCACTGCGATTCGACGTGTTTCGGCGGCGCTTTGACTACGACAACGAGGAAAAAAAGCGGCTCTGGTTTATATTTCATGACTTCTCGGGCGTATGGCAAGTGAGCGATGCTGCTAATTCCTTTTTTTCGGGGTGGCTTTAGGTCCGGTAAATGCGAAATAAGGCAAGGGGGCTCGTTAACTCTTCTCCATTCAGAGATGCTTGGTAGTGGCAGTTTTATTCGACACTTGCGCCAGATTCGGATCCAGATTCGATTGCCTTCAGAGGCTGTTTCACATCGGGTGGCAAAAGCGAGGACCCAAACATCGTGGGTGCTTAGGGATTCACAGAGTTTACCGCATTGCGGCGGTTGCTACTTAAATAGCATAAATAGTACTTCTATAACCATACCAACATGTATATGTTTACACAGCTGTGTTTGATGTTGCCAGGGGACAAATATTTGTCTAGGAGACTCTTCCTATGCAATATTTATGAAATGCTCCTCATGCCTAGATGAATAGTGTACAAAATCATCCATGTGCTATGTTACTTCGACTTGTTATTTAATACGGTAGATATGACATAGTTTTCAATAAGCCAAGAAGTTAGGTGCCGTCTTATTTGCTTATGTAAATCCCGAAATCACTGGCTTCTTTTCCGATTGGCTAACCCTAAGAATTTGATTCCCGAATTGGAAAGACAGTATGGTTAACTCGTGTACATATATTTATACTGTTTTACGCACCACGCAGTTTTAATATGCATGCAAGTTTTTAAACTTGACTTGTTCGAAATTGGCAAGGGTTCTCATTCGTCTCCTATATGAATAAATAAATAAAATGTACAGGTCTCCAGGATCTTCAACACTATCTGTGGGACTTTTACCTAAAGAAGCGAAGTCTTAGCACACTCAAATTACTATGGCAAGATACAACTTCAGATAAATCTCGTGGTTGCTAGAGGAGCTTTATCATAAAAAATTGCCTATTCAAGTAAAGATCAAGCCAGAAACTTCGAGGCGCCTTGTATTTACCATAGTGAATAAGCTATGTCAATACTTATTAACTACTTTAAGCAATTATCCCCACATATAGTGTTGAAGATCCTAGAGACCTGTATAAGTATTTATCAATAACTACATAGAGGTAGTTAAGCAACTTAGTTTTCTAGTCTAATATGCTCTTAAATGCGAGATAGTAGATCACTTTTGACCAAGGCATACATATACTATTCAACTAAAGCAGTTGATAGATTAGGTATATTGTAGAATCTCGGAGATTTTTTTAGACCAATTAAACGACTTGGATTTGGAAGGTAATCCGCTGTGTCCTTCTCGCACTTGAGAACATACAGGCTGTCACTTATTTACGATTTCAAATGTTTCACACGCATGTGTTAAACAGCCTTTAGATTACAATTAGTTTTGTCGACATAATGGCGGTTTTTAAAACTATTACACTATTGTCTAAACATGGTCACTCCCACCATTAGCTGGACGTTGTAAGATCTTGCTCTTGTTGTAATAGCAGAATTCTCGTTTAATTTCTCCAAGCCATAGTAAGTAAATTTCTTTGGAAGAGGAAAAGGAGTAAGAGTACTTAGTTGGCAAGTTCATTGACAAGAGCCTGCGATCCCACAGGAAAGCGATCAGCCAAAAGCCTACGACCAAGTCAAGGTTAATTAATATATGATTTTCCTATGGGGAAACCCCGAGTTGTCTCTAATAGCAAGCCCATACTACGAAGACTCAATCTACCCGGCAAGATATGTAAGGAAAAGGTCCTAAACCACAAACACTCTCAAAGCTGGCCGAGCTAAGCTCGAGATATCATCATAATCTTTTGAAGCATGCGTAAGTAGGTTTAAAATATAATATCAAAAAGTCGAACGTAGACACTTGCATTGGAAAAAGAAAAAGAAAAGAAAAATAGAAGAAAAGCGACCATTTGCTTTACCGTGTTACTCTAAGTAACTTCGTCGTAATGAGTCCATTATGGTATTTTAACTCTCCCGTCAGATGCATAATAGTCATTCTAATACATATGGGTACGCTAACACACGGAAGGATTGACATGCTGGTAACCCGTCACGGTAAGTGGACTTTTACCAGGTTCTCAGACTCCATACAGTATCGAATGATAGCATTCATTAGTTAGCGTAAACAAGACGTTTAAGCAAACATTCAAACAAGTAGACAAGTCAGCTGAGCTACCTAAGTACATAATAAATGATCATCACAATGTCTCTATTACAAGCCCATTAGCCTTTTCCTAGTGTTGTGCATACATACATACATAGTAAGTTGTACATTTCTTCCGAGTTGGGCTCAAGTGATTAGGATTACCAGTCATACATAAACATTTCACGTGGAGGGCCAACTCCAAGTTAAGGTTACACCCCCGCCCGGCAAGCATTCCGAAACCCGGCTCGGTGTATGTAATGGTATCGGGTAATCCGACTCTACGGTATGGCTCAGTGCTGAGGGTGAGGCGAACTGATTCCCATATTGCCGGTTTTGGTTACGAGCATCCCTTGTCGTATCTTGTTACATACATGTGGATGTTCATTTCTCGAGTTAGGTAGAGTGGCCTTTGACCAGTGTAGTTTAAGCACAGTGATACCAGCAGGGCGAGGGATTAGTATCTAGACCCTTGGAAGGCCCGCTAAAGGAGAGGCATTACCCCAGCTTCCCGAGCTTTTTCTTCAATAACCCTTGTTTAACACATAGGTCAATGCGTAGAGAATTTTCCGTTGCGTGATGTTTGGATGGCCCTATTGCCTCGTGGGTCTCACTCCGTTACCGCTGCTTGCACGCTATGTGTTGTGACGAGACTAACGAATCGAATACTTCTAGTTGAGACCATTGGCCTTTTCTATGTAATACCACAGAGGGTTCAGAATCGGCTACATAAGGAAGTCAAGTCGAGTGTAGAGCTGTGTATACACTATATGCTCCCAAAGGCCAAAGCTAACCTGGCTTATCTATCTACTAGGGTCCTACTTCGGAGTGTTGGTTCATCATAAAAGGTCCCCTGCGCTTTGCCTGCCGGTCACCCAGTAAAATACATACATACCATACCGCTGGTCCTATAGGCCATTGCGACGGGATTAGCTGGTGAAAATGGCTGCAATTTACAAACTTATGTAAACCTAGAACACAATCTTTCAGCCATCAGTTTTGTTCACCTTTCAATGATCGATGAACTGTGCCATTCTATATTCCATCCAAAGGAGTCATTCGTTTCTTCCGTTCATCCGAATGACTTTAGGACGCTATTATGCCCTTTATCTTCCCCATCGAGACCCAAGATCAAAGGGCCGTCATAGTCTGCGGCGTTATATTTAGTCTCCTGGCGGTGGTATCCGTTGCCCTACGCGTCTTGGCCAGGCGCAGGGCGAATAGGGTGCTCGACTTGAGTGACTATTTCGTTATAGCAGCTTGTGTATGTTGCGAAAATTCTATTCTTGCCAGCAAGGAAACTTGGGCAGAGACCTTTGATCATTACTGATGCTGTACCTTAGGTTTTCGCTGTCATCTATCAAGGCGTGTCCATATCATGTTCGTATTAGTTCCCAGTAAAGATGGTATAGGCTTAAGAATTAACGCTTTATATTGGATAGCCGTTCTTATAGGTGGAGTAGGCTACCATATCGAAGATATAAAGAACAGGTTTGGCGTCGAGTCCGGGGCGGAGATATTCCTCCAGGTATGTTTCTTAGCACCACAACGGTTTGCAGTCAATGGAATTTACTAACTCTTGCGGTGGGACGTAGCATACAGTTGCCAACCAGTTACTATGGGCAATTAGCCTTTGTCTTTGCAGAATTTCGATTCTCATACTATCTACGAAAATCTTCCTAGTGCAGAGTTTTATCGTAACCGCCAGAATTACCTACGCTCTTGTCCTTGGATGGTATGTACCTCCCGCATGTCGCATGCTGCATTCTGTAAACTCTTATGTATCTCATTGCGATTGCTAACGATCCATAATAAAGGGGGTTGACTGCCATTCTGACCGCCTTTCTCCTGTGTAGACCCTTCGCCTATAACTGGGATAAATCGATCGAGGGAGGAGTCTGTGGAGACCCGACGGTATCATGGACTGTAACGGGGGTCCTCAACATGATATCTGACCTGATGATTCTTATCATCCCGATGCCTTATCTGTTGAGACTTGAGTTAGCATGGGAGAAACGGCTCCGGTTAGCAGCAATCTTCGGCATATTGGTGTTGTGAGTATTGCTATTGAATATGCCCATTATGCGCTCCCCCTAACCAATATTCCTGATAGGCCCTGCATTGTTAGCATCGTCCGTATAGCTGAGATGGTCAAAATGGACTTCAACGATTTCACGTTCAGTTCTCCGCATACCATTCTACTTAGTTCGCTTGAGCCCTGTCTCGGCGTGATGGCAGCGTGTGCAATGACGATGCGTCCCCTTTTCGGCGGTCGATATTCGCCGGACGGAACAGCAAATTTCAGTACTCCGCCTATTGCACCCCTTCCGAAGAAAAATAGCAATCGTCGGTTCCAACCGCTCACTGAAAATACATCAGAAACACGCCTGCGTCCCGAAGAAGTCGGGTACCAGGCATCGATAGCGAAATCTCCAGAGCCACCCATGGGTTTCGGTAGTTTAGGCGAGATCGGTCTTGAGATGGGGGCAATTTCAATAAGGCATGAATGGATTGTAAAGGAGGAGCCTCGTCCAAGGAGTTCAGATACAGAAAAGGACAAGAGTCTAAAATGATATGATCACGTAACCCAAATACTATGATACCCCTCTTTGCAAGATACCTACTTCTATTAAATTGCTTTAAAGTTGTATTACTGTTGGATATAGTATTCCCAAAGTCTCCTTGAAGACTTGAGGGCAGAACAACTATTCAAATCAATATTTATTGCGGGCGGACAATCACATCTAGACGAATGTCTAAATATCTAGAATATCGATGAGTCCGAGTGTACGGACTTGGTTTGAGGTCGTTATTATCTGTCTCAAATGAATACTGCTATAATTTATCGATATAATTCGAATATATTTTCACATATTCGCGAAAAGATACTTCATCCCTTCCCAGATCTCGATACCAGTTGGGAGGATTTGATTGGCGGGTAACGTGAATCCGTTTCGGCCAGTATCACGGAGTTCGATGGCCCACCTTAAGTTCAAGTTAGCAAGTCAGTTACACGCTCAAACGAGATTCTACCCTATGTAGCAGACCGCTTGACTTACCCGTACTCTGCCTTGTTGATGTCAGTCACATAATCGTTGCTACCGCCGGCAGCGGCATAGAGCGTAGCGCAAACCGGACCGGCGGTAAATCGAGTTCCATATGGCTTCGCAATAGCAGAAGCAGTATTTTTGGCCAGCGAGTCTTGCTTAGCCTGGTTTGAAACTACTGCTGAACATGAGTAGCCGTAGGGCCTGCAAAGTTCATGTCAGCTTCCAGATTTGCAATAGGGCTGTAGGTCTCTAAACCCGGTAATGAGAACCAGTCAAAGCTATACTAACGTCAAGATATATTGTCCGTAGCTGTGCCAATCGATGTATAGCTTGATGCCATTCTTGTTCGCTAATTGGTCGCCCAAGGCTATGACGAAAATATGTCAGATGCTTTCAGGTCGACGTAAATGATGAATCTTACTTCGGATACCAGTGTTCTCTGGAGTATCACCTGCTGCAACGCCGCGGTACCTATGTATAAGTAACCCTGTCAATATCTATACCCTTTCACTTATAAGATCTTTCATTTCGTCTACAACAATTAGGCTCGACGAGCCATCATGTAGGACTCTCAAGGCAAGGCTTATATTCGACTAGGTACTTACGTTTCTAAATTTCTGTCAGCAAACGATGCATTTGATCCATATTCGAGAATCAAAACGAGCAAGAAAAGGAAAGAAAAATTCTTTTTTTTTCCCAAGATTGACTGACCTGACCCGGGGCTCGTAGAAGATCCCTCTCCATCCCACTTATAAGGCCAATTCCGGTTGACATCCGTGCCAATAGCAGAGGTGCCGGATCGCGTCTGGCGATTCTTCCGCCACAACCGGTTCGTAGTTTGTGTATAAAGGAAACCTAGTACAAATAAGCTAATATCTAAGCTGATTATAATAAGTTCAATTTACCGTCGGGATTGACGATAGGCAAGATATAGAAGTCGTAACTATCGAGAAAGCCTTTGACCGTCGTGTCATTATTGTAGTTAGCAACAACTTGGTATGTGAGATATTCGACAACCTAAGGTCAATGTTAGTAACATATAGCTAGCTTAGAGGAGATTTTGAAATATAGTCACCTTCGAGGAAATCCATTCGCGGGCATGGACATTGCCATGGAAATAGATAGCAGGTTTCGAGTCCTTACCGCCGCTTCCCCAGAGGTGAATGCCCTGAATATCGCGACCCTCAAATGATTTCCCAGCCGTGATAAGCTCCGAGTTAGAGGAGAAGGACGCCTGTATATCTTTCAAAAACGTCAAGTGGTCATTATAAGCATGGTACGCATTGAACCATGAAAGGCTTGGAAGAGCAGCCGCGCTTAGTTCTAGATGCCATTGAGATTAGCCCACATACTTATATATATATTAACCGGACCAACCTACCAGGATATTCAGCAAGCTCCCCTTCGAGAGCTATGTCAACTCCGAGATCATCAGTTAGCACCTCGGAGGTGAAATTCAACCCCTCAAACACAGAAAGATTCTCAGGCGGTACTGCGATATCGAAGTGCTCCTCCTCTACATGACCATGGTTGTGGGTAAGGTCGATAGCCTCTAGAGATTCCAATTGGGCTTCGAAAGCCGCAATATTGTTCCCTGGTGCCACGCGGAAGATCTTGTAGCCGTCATATATAACTTTACCCCGCCTGTCTAGTCGCAAGGCGACGGTTAAGGACGCGACCAACAAAAGAGGTTGGAGGAATTTCATAATGAACGATTACGAGGTAAGGGGTGCAGCCTTTTGATAAAATTTTAAGGGGTGAAATCGATAGTTCACTTTATACTTTAAGTTTTGGTGATAGCAGCTCATCGCAATGACGCCCTGAAGTCTACAGTGATAGCGTTATGACAAATGAGCCTTGCCATCTACCCGATCGGGCAGGTCGTGATTCGCATGGGCGATGTAGATCTAGAACGATAAGCTTTAGCCTAGCTCGTATGAGCAATGGATGTGCGCGCTTGGCAATTAGTTACAGAAGGTCGTAAGAGCATTTGCGCAAGAGATCTGGGAAGCGAAGAGAATTCCAAGCAGGGAATGTCCCTCGAGTTACGTCCAGTCAATTTAGCCTGCCGAAGCATAACACCGGAGGGTCGAGTGGATCAGCTTCTTAAACCTCAAACTATTGGCCAGAAGTCTGATGGTGTTGTTTATCAGGCTTCACGCCAAGCTACATACATGATCTCGCTCTGATTAATCGTTACATGCATAGCTGCATGACGGACCCGAACTTCCTCATCTGAGATCTCTCAGCGTTTATATTCCCCACATGAAGATGAGGTCGTTACCACTATCCCTACCTTATTCATGAAAGATATCTTAGGTAGATAGTTTTACAGGAGATATCACGTCATGGAGACTTGAAAAGAGAGATCTACTACATAACATGCAATGAGAGAGTGATATCGCGTAATTATACTATGGCCAACCTGCCTGCCTACTCCAGGGGTCGAACCCATAGCCTGTTAGTATTATACGCTTTCATTATTTAGTATTTGATTCAGACATAGTGTGATGCCGTGACAACCTGACCTTTACGTAACTACTATCGAACCACGTTATTACCCTACGTACGCAGATACGCAAGTATGCATATACTTCTCTGGCCCATAAGTTGAGAAACGCTCATAGTTTACGTACAGCCATGTACCCTTATCAAAAAACTCGATTCCAGACAGGATGATCAGAATCTTTACTTGAGATAGACTAGGTTGGTATGCTTCAACTTAGGAGATACATATTAAAGAAGCACTTGTTACAAGATAGAGATCTATTTAATTCATGAAGATTAAGTGTATACTTTTACAGCTTCGTAGTAGCCCATTGTAATAGGTTCTCAGGCAAAAGTATGCACAACTGCTTTTATGTAATAATCCATCAATAGCTCATCGTAGGTTAAAGTACGTTAATAGAGATACTTATACCGTAGAACATCATGATTGTGTACTTGACTTGATGATGTTGTGCTTAATAGTAGGTTCATAGACTCACAAGACTTGGTTGCTATGTATTAATTCTCTTATATAAATTCAGTACAATTCAATTGAGCCTTGGTATATCATATACGCAAGCTAGAACCCCAAGATAAAGATAAACTAGTATATGTGGAATTTCTGTCTCGTTTATTATCCTGTATGTCAACGATTTTGATAGTAATACTGTTTCTAATATAACCGTCAACCTATAGGGTTTTATAAATAGATGCTTTTAGTAGAATGGTCTCGTGTATATAATTTTATGTTAATATATAAGCTACCTACCTATGTTTGGACATTTAAACTTAGACCTAGGTATAACTATGTACTTTCATAAATTCTCATACTACCTAGGTAGGTAGGTACCTATAGGTACCCTAGGTCCATGTTAAGATTTAAACTTAGCATTTTACTATATACAGATTGACTTCCGTACCTAAAGTTACCCGTAACAAAACATCATGTTTAGTGGTTCTCCGTTCTACTGTAGCTTGTGTTTACCTACCTCCCAGGTGGTAGCTGTACATAGGTAGGTAGTTACCACTTTATCAAAGTACACATTAGTTACTTCAAGGCAATATGGATATCTCGCCGATGATATGCTTAAGGTTTACTTTAGGACATTGTGTCAAATGCGAATAAGGATTTCCTATCTGGGACATGTGCCTTGTTACCTTACATGAACTTTTCTTGCCTTATGCGATAGTCATTTTTATTTTATATATACACATTGCCTCTGTTTGTGTAAAAGGCGTTTAGTAAGTAATAAAGCCATATAAACGGGATGGAGGGGGTATTCAGCCATACAATGGCTACTTATTTACCTAATAAGGGGCAAGGCTATATTTTATATTCCATTTACTTTCAAGTTCGTAAACTCGAGCTATTGTAGTAATCCAAAGGGGTGCCTTCCAGTGTTATCCTATAAGAATATAGTGCGGTGTCAACCTTAGGCTCTACGATTAAGAATATTTTCATCACGTTGAATGGCATTATTACAATTCCAAGCATTGTCTTCTCAGTTGATAGTATCTTTGGTGAGTGTAGCATTGAGTTCGATGGTTCCATTGAAATTAGGACCTTTTTGTTTCCCTAGGGAACATCCCTTACCCTGGCGCAGATCAGAGATCTAATCGCAGCTGGGGTACACGTGGATCTATCCCCGTTCGCTTTGTGCAGCAGTTGGACTTACCTAGGTAATTATACTGATGGGGTTGGTACCTAAGTAAAGCGGCATTTTTGCGGTGATGCTGGAAGATACCTGCGTAAATTGAATTGGGAGGTGGGTAATGAGGTATGAAAAATGTAGGGAGCGGAATGATTGATAGTTGTATTAGTGGTATGGGGTATGGGGTATGAGGTATGGGGTATGGGGTATGGATTTGATACACGTTAGGTATTTGAGGAAGACTTTCTCTTCTAAGAAGATTTAGGAAGAGCGATACTATTTTAATAATATGAGATCGTTTCGCAGGGTATCTTAGATAGTCCTGATATATCCCCTAGTTACCCTTCTACATAGTATGTATGAGTGCATGGGTTAGGTTAGGTACCTGTTAATTCATTCGTACGAGAGGCTACCTTAAGTCCGTGCAAGAACTATGTAAATACTTGGATGCAAACTAAGCATGGCAGCATTACTCCTTTAATAAATTGACCAATAGTAACCTTATGTTATTAGAAAATCGGTTACCTCCTATGAGAAACGATTGATTGAAACTTTCAAGATTAGAAAAGGAAGCTTAAAAGATCTTTGATCCTAGTGACGATCATTGCATCTGTGACAAGCGTTGTTTCACTAATTCAGCTTAACCCCGAGGCGAGGGTACGGTACCGTACAGCTTGACAGCATTGGGTACACTGTGACCCTGCATAAACCCCTACCAATGTTTACCCTAAATACGTAGGTATGTAATGTCGCTACCGATATCTTGACCCGAGCTTCGCAGCGCTAAGAGAAACGCGGGCTTGCCAAAGGCTCCTAGGGGAGTCGCTATGAAACTTGACAGAAACCCCTCATTTTAAAATAGGGAGTTAGTTATCATCTCCTTGATGAGGTTCTCTCTTTACAAGGCCGAGAAGTCCGGATGCAATAGTAAGCTCACGATGCCGCGCTTAGTATTTATAATCGCTTCGTGCCCGGTGACGCTACACGATGTTGTTACCTTCACCATCTGTCATAACATCGTCAGGTCTTGGGCAGGTTCTTAACATTCGCTTTTTATCTCTTTTCTATTCGTCACTCATTCCTGCTGCGCGGGCTTCTTCGTTCTTACTATACTATCGTCCGAGCTCTCGAACGTATATTTGCGGGAACTGTTCTGTTTTTATTTGAGAGAAAAAGCATTGAAGTGCCATTACTAAACTCCTGTGTTGGGACTGCTATTAATAATGTATTCACTCATCTTCACCTTTCTCAGCTTGCAATCTTGCGTGGCTGCGTCGCCCATCGCGTCTCTGGGCTTGCTTCGAAAGACGGTGACGGAACTCAACCAGGCGGCATTTGAAGAGGCGCAGCAGCCGGATAACACGGCCACGAGAGCTGTCTCAGGAACGCAGATACGGGTAAGATAGCTCTAGATATTAAAAAGCGCCTTGTGTTAACGGAATATATATTATAGACCTCTGATGGGCGATGCTTGTTCGTTGACGAGCTGTCCGGAGATTTCCGGGCGAACCTCACTCCGATACAAGTGGCCGAATGTGACACCACAGACGGTCAGGGATGGGACATTATTACCGCAGGGAAGCATAACAATGCTGAGAATTCGATGCTCGTTGTTAGCACATTGGTTAGTACTTCATCTCTTACATGTTATTCGAAATACTACTTGGGAGGTAGATGTGTATTAATAAGTCTCTAGACGAATGCCTGTTTCAACTTCGATCCGCGACGTGCGCGTGGCAACCAAGTCATTCTCTTTAGCTGTGGTGGGCGAGCAGATGGTGGCGGCGAAGTCACAGATTCTCAGCTCTTCCCTTTCAACGGCAGCAATGGACCTCTTACGTTTTCACCCCAGAATGACCTACAGTCGTGCTTCACCGTCAAGGGTAACGTCATCGATGTTGCCCCCTGTGCCGCTGGGAGTTCCGATCAACTATTTACATTTGGCAATGCACCAACATCTGTTAGCAGCGTATCGAGTGGAACAGGTGTCTCACCTACGGCAACTAGTCCTCAAGTGACTGCTACATCTGCCCCCATCGCCACTACCGTACAGATTCCGATTCAGGGATCGACGACATCTGTCTCGGATGCTACCGGAGCAATTCCTAATCCCACCGAGGCTGTCCCTGTATCTCGTGCTGGTGGTGTGTTACAACCCACCGCAGTAGCGGAATCTCATCAGCGAGACGACACAGCGACGCGTGCTTTCACCTCCGTCAGCATAAAGGCACCAAATGGCCAGTGTCTCTTCATCGACCCAACTGCTGGCGACTTTCGAGAGAACCTCATCCCGGTCTCATTAGTGCAGTGTGGTGGGACGCCCAATGAAAAGTTCGACATTATCACGGCCGGAAAGCACAATAACGCTCAAGATTCGGCTTTGATAGTGAGCAGCTTGGTAAGTCGGTCCGGTTTCGTTATTAATAATTATTAGTTAATTCTAACATCGCTATAGACGAACGGTTGTATTAGTTTCGATGGACGACGCCCAGTCGGAGACACAGTAACGATTTTCTCGTGCGGAGGACGAGCAGCTGGAGGTATGTAACTATTCTTCTATCCTGATGCTACAGCACATTCCGATTCTAATACCGAACCAGAGGGAGAGACGAACAACGGTCAATTGGTGCCATTTACAGGGGAGACAAATTTCGTCTTCGCGCCAGAGAGCGAACGAAATGCAACGTGCATCGTGCCGGGCAACGGTAGGCTTGATTCTGCTCCTTGTGCCGGCGATGGCTCTCAAGTCTTTACTATTCTAGCGTAGGGGATGTTTCCGGCAACAAAACTATCGACCGCTCATACAGCGGAAGTGATTGGCATGGTCTTCTTTCTCAATTAATTTAATTCATCAACCAATACTACCTGATTAATTCGATATGTGCAACTCTACTCTTTAACTTGTGCGAGAGCCTTTGTATTGGCCGGTTTCAATATTTGGGAAGATACCAATATACCGCTATGCTACATCTATTGCGATGCAGATCGGCACACCCATTATTAGTGACGGACCGTTTCAAACGGACTTTCCTTGACTAGCCACTCCTCCAGTGTCAGCATTTGAGGATGATCCTTGCGTCGAGCTGTAATATCTGCCTTATAGCCATCGCTGGCGAACCATCCAATCATCAGGGCCATCTCGGTGACCATGTACGTTAGCGCGCTCCCGAGAAACCAGTAGCTCATCGGTACGGGGGATCCCGTCACCTTGGCGAATGAGGCATTAAGCTGCTCCCATGATAACTCGTCGCCTGCGAGGCCGACGGCCCTCCGGTTCCAGCGTTCGGGGTCAGCAAACGCCTTGGCAGCAAAGACGCCAATGTCCGACGTAGCAATCCATTGCATACGTTTACTTCCCAAGTGATTATGTAGCGCGGCCATGAAAACCCTGGTTGGAAGCCCGGGGGCAAGATTATCCATGAAAGCTACCGGACGCAGGATTGTCCAACTCATGCTTGCGCCCGGGTTTCCCGGGCCGGTGGCGTTTCGGAGATGCCGCTCAACGCGGTACTTGCTCTGGAAGTGGGGTATGGGAGTCGGATTATCCCACGATGCCTCGTCTCCGCCACGCTCGACGCTGCTGTAAATGAAATGCCTGATACCAGCCTTGATAGACTCGTCAATGAGAGCTTTACCCTGTGCAACTTCACCCTCAAGGGTGACCCCTTTTCCCATAGAGATCTGGACAGAGTAGACACCCCAGATAGGCTGAGGATGTATCTTTCGAGCTTCGTAGAATAAGCCAGGGACGTTATCGAGATTTCCCTGCACGAGCTTGATCGAGGATGATTTCTGGGCAAGGTTCTTGGCGCTGATGCTGTTGACGTCGCGTGTGACGGCGAGTATCGTGAATTTGCTAGGGTCCCGGTCGAGAAGTGCACTTATCACTGCACCACCCTGCTTTCCTGTAGCACCTGTGATGAGAAGGACTTTTGACATGATGGGCTATTGGCTGGATCTAGTCGACGATGAGTCAGTTGTGTGGCAGTTATGCGGAGGTCAGCAGCCACAGCATGGGGATTATTTAGATCGTCAAATAGAGGAGTCGCGTTCACATACGTCGGCATACTAGAGTTTAATCTGACCAACCCCCCTTTCGGTGTATGCACCTAAGTAGGGGGGTATGATGCCGCGTCAAACCTTTCGGCGCCCGAAGCTGTCAGCGTCCGTTCTAAACCTACGCGGAACGCTTCGTGGCATAGAGCACGACGCAGCCTTCTTTGGGGACTTGCGGAAAAATTCAAGGATTTATTAGGTCCCTCCCGTCCGATGTCCTGCATGACCTGCCAGTCTCGCTTGACGAACAAAACTGTTGTCCACCACCTTATGGGCGGCAGCAACTTATCACCTAGACTTCTACGACGCTAGAAGAATACACCTTCTCGGTCATCATTATGGATGAGGCCCAGACCCGGCGGCGCAACACGGTTAATGCGCTACTAGATGGCTACGGAAGTCTCTCGGTTCCACAGCTTCTTATGTCAACAACGCCTGACTTTTACCATCAGGTATTACCAGAAAGCCTAGGCATGATGCCCCGGAATAGGGAGGCATTCGCTCAGCACGCCGCCGGCATCTTCAACATATTCGACGAATTTAGAATGATCCCGAAGTCTATCGTCGATGATGGGCCAGGCAATACGACAGTAGTCCACGCACGAATGCAAGGAAAACTAAAGGGGGGAGCTGGAGAGTGGATAAACGAATGCGTAATGATGATCAAGCTATCCCCTGACGGCACTCATGTTTCCAGGGTGACAGAGTTTGTGGATAGCGCAAAGGCTTTAGAGATGGCCCGAAAACACGCACCGGATAACTTTGATGTGAACTACTCAAAGCTAGACGGTGATATAAAGACGGAGAAGGGGGTGAAGAACGACACGACGGGCTCTAAGTCGATGACACTATTATTTGGATTGGGACTAACACAGGTCATCATGGTCATCTCTTTGTTGTATTTGGGCCGGAGGGCCGTCTTTTGAGTTTGTACCTAAGGAGGGTTTGAATCGACTATATTTTTTAGGTTCTTATAATAACAATCTTTACTACACATTTAAGCTTTATTAAGATACCTAAATTTGCATTACAGGGATTACGTACAAGTCTAGATGTTAGGTAGTGAGTGATTTGGCCTTTAGACCATGAGAAGCATATTACGAGAAGCATGTATAAGTATAGGTACCTTAGTGATCGCCATGTAGAAGTCGTAAAAGCTATAGATTTTACATTTAATTATTAAGTACAAAAAGGTGGACCCACGTATTTAATACCATGGAAGCTAATAGGTTTAATAATTTTTATTTGTTTCTTCCCTTAAACTTTCATAACCAAGTAGTAACCGTTCTAAATAACATTTAATACAGAAGAGAATCAATAGGGGCTAGAAGAAGAAATTATAAGAGAAGCTTCTACATAGGTACCTTGGATAGTTAAGTACCTAACTTATAAGTTATACATCATGTACCAGCACCGACAAGCCAGCCGAGACAAAACATTCCTAGACGGTGCGGAACTGAAGAACGCCCGCGTCCTTGCACATACTCTAATGTAGTTTCAACAGCTGGAAGAGAGCCAGTGACCCGGCAACGACCGGCGTGATGAGGCGCACGGTGTTGAATTTGATCCATTTCCGAGCGTAACTCTCGGCCTGCTTGGGGTCGACCTTGCCCTTAGGCTCACGCAGAGCGTCGATTTTCTGGTTGATAGGCTGCATGTTGGCAGCGGAATGGACGACGGTGATGAGGTGGCACAGCGCTGATACCGCGTACGGCCGCCAGTCACCAAGTCTGCCATCCGACCCCTGTGCAGAGGCTACCCATGATGTATAGGCGTAGCCAAAGATGCCGAGCGTGCTAATCGGCCTAAAGAATTGGTTGCCCACAACCCAGAATACGGGCCACTGCCGACCAAGCAATCGCGCGCGGGCTGCGTGCTCAGGCGATGATGGCGGTGGGAAGTCGACCAGCAAAGCGGGAACACCCATAAATGACTGCGTGATGGCATTTCCTATACGAGTATTAAGTCAGTTAGCATTAATATATTTACCTAGGTATCTAGCTTGTGATTTATTATATACTGACCGAAGAGGATAAAGGAAAACGCAACGGTAGTTCCAAGAACGGCCTCGGGAGATACAGCCATGGTTTAATGATTGCGTTTTTATTTCTGATGATGTCTTCTATTTATTGATTATGGATTGTAGTGACGACGAAAGGGATGCTCCTAAACAGATTAACTTGATTCTTAAAAAAGGCATTCAACCATCCCTCGTCGAATTTAAAGCAGATTTATATGTTGAAATGTTTTACGTTGTTGTCCGTGTCGAGACTCTATAATCATCAGTATTTGCTCGTTGAGCGGGACATCGTAAGTCGGAGCTTGTCGTTTGTCATTCGATCCGATGAATCCGCCCGGTCTCAGGTGGCTCCGGTGGTATGATAATGAAACACCTTTAAACAAGTCAGATCCACGGGCCAGATATTGGGGAAGCTTTTTAAGGAATTATTAGTCGAAAGTTCCTTGTGTGCTTAACAGTTAACAAAAGACGTAGTTACATGTTATAGAAGCGTAAAAGACCTATAGGGGGGAAACAATAGCGGGGGGGAGTGGGTTACAATGCTTACCGTTACGCAAGGTTTGTGTGATCGGTGCCGAGAACTTAAAATCCTATTAAACGCTATAAACGCTGTAAACCTTTACAAGTAGCTAACGTTGGGACACCGAAGCTTGCGTTAGACGACACGTCAATTTCTGACAGCATACGGTAGCTGCCGTCTTGCCGCCGCCGCCGGATTACGAATTATCACCCGTAACCCTTACTTGACCGATATAATGTCGGACACAATAATTACCGTGGCTCCGTTTACGCTCCCATCTTAAGAGCCGATGGAATTTATAAGCACCTTGCTGGCTTCAATGTAAACGAATATACCTACCTTTATACTACCGGTTATTAATGGGGGTATGCATGCATATTTCGCATGAAACTATTGCATCGTATGTAAGGCCCCCCCTTTTTTTTTTTTTTTTTTTCTTTTTTCCCTTCTTGCCTTTTTCTCTTTTCCTTTCCAACTTTATTTATTAACAATTGGGCTTTCATTTATCTTATTCTTTGTTTTTCTATTAAATAAACTTCCATAAATCATCTAACTAGCTAAAGAAACATGATAGCATAGTCCCGTAAGAGGTATGAGGTCAAAATAGAACATTAAAATAAACCCGGACTTAAACAACAAACAAGTCAATACATCCAGTAGGTCAAGTTAAGTAGATTCAATGTGTATGTTATATAACGACCGTAAATTTAGCCGTCTAAATCCAACCCTTAGTGATACGCCCGCCGTTCTTCTCTTATGCAATCTATGCCACTTGTACATCTTAACATCTTATTCAACTCATACAACTTCTACATTTCGATTCTTCTCATCGGCAGCTTTGAGAAACTCTTTCTTTTCTTGCCTATACTTCGCGTCGGACTCGGCCCATAGTCTAAGTGCCTCCTCCTTTCGGGCCTCGCTCCTAGGTTCAAAAGCCATCTGAAAAGAATCCGGCTTGATAATCAGGAGAGAGTTCGACTTATCGTGAGGAACTGCTATCTCCTGGCCCGTGACCGGATCCTTCTTCGCTTTAAGGTTGAAGCACCAACTAAGCGCGCCGCAAGCCACTATCAGTTCGTCTTGCGTGAGCGACTGTCCTAGACATTGACGCTGCCCCCAACCAAATGACGTCATGCCTTTAATGGTAGGATACATGCTAAGCGGCTCCTGATACGTCGGCCATCCCGATTCCAGCCAACGCTCGGGTCGGAAGTTATCCGGGTCGGGATACTTTTCTGGATCTCGAAGGAATGCCCTGCCTAGTTTTAGTATTTGATATAATAAGACTATAACGAACTGAAGAGATTTGGGTTTTACTCACCAGTCTAATGGAAGTATCCTTGTTCCTTTGGGGAGAAAGTAACCGCGAAATTCATCATCGGCCTCCATCTCATGTGCGACGCCTGGTATTAGTGTGTTAGTTGCCTTCTTCTATTCCCGTGTTCTGCCATTAACTAACCTGTAGGCACATTTGGCTTCCATCGCATCGTTTCCTTGATGCAAGCTCGGAGAACTGGAAGCTTAGGCGCGTCGTCGAGAGTTGGTACCCGTCCCTCGCAGGCCTCGTCAACTTCCTTCTGCACGGCCGCCTGCCACTTTGGATGATGTATCATTGACACTAAGAAGTATGACAAGGGGCCGACTACAGTGAAGATGCCGACGAGGGCCATCATCCCTATGACGCAGGAAGCTTCATAGTCGCCGGAGATATTTGAGCGCTTCTCTCCTCTTTCGAGGTATTGGCTGGTGAAGCAGGCCCTCTGCCGTCCCTGTTCTAGTGCGTCGCGCGTGTTCATCAGGCGGTCCATCCACCATGCCTGCTGTTCGTCGTGTCGCTTGCGCTCGGCGGTCTTCCAGGGGTTTATTATCTTGGGTAGATGCCAAAGGGGGGTTATGACGTTAGTGATAGGTCCAGCTGGAGACATCTGGGTTAGAAGGCCCCATGCGCTCTTTGTGCAGGCTTCGCTGAGATCCGTGTCATCCCAAGCTAGCTGGCACATAATCTTAGATGACATATCCTCTAAGGAGAATTCGAAGTCATCAGGGTTCTCGATTAACCGAGCGAGCCAGCGCTTAGTCTCATGGTACATAACACCGTAGTAGTGAGCGTTGCTCGCTTCTGTCAGGTAGGAATGGGTGAATTTGCGTTGCCGAGACCAGTACTCTAACCCATGTCTTATTTAGTAACAGGATTTACCAGTTAATCTGTTGGACACTTACGGTTCTTTCCCATGAGGGGGAGATACTCCATCGATCCATGCGTGCTCTTCGAGTCGAATAGAGACCTTACCATTGGTCTGTCCGAGTTGTATTTTGCGCGCTTTACCAAGAGTTCCTCGGCCACCTTCTCCTTCGTGACAACTAAAAACTTTGCTCCGAGCATCTCCGTGAAGTAGAAGCCATCCGTGCCGCTATACTGGTCGGCCCATTCCTTGAACTTCAGCCACATATACTGGATGGGAAGGTCATGTATACGACCGATATATGGTAGTAAGGTCGGTCCGGGTATCTTACGCGGGTGGTTAATCTCCCTGAACAACTTAACCAAGTGAAAGGCTACTACGCCGACGAGGGCGACGCAGAGGACTGCCGGCGTAAACAGTTGCATGATCAACTACTGGGTAGAAACAAGGTCGTGTGTACGAGTATAGCAGGAATGTAAACTGAGGAAGGGCTGCAGAACGGAGTGACCAGAACACTTCCCGGCAAGACGTATTCGCAGGGCTTTCACACGATTTAAACTATGTACCATAGGCACTAAGCGACCCAATGATAAATCTTGTTGTAGTAATTACCCTCGATGGTGTTGAGCGGCGAGAATCGTCCGGCTTTCGAGCGCGATGGTTCGATGTATCGATTCTTAACCGGGCGTCCCCTACTCAAGCTTACATCAAAGTATGACCGGGCATCAGCTACTATCGTATCCAGTTATGCTTATGAAATTATGCTTTTTAAAGTTTACATTTTTCTAGAAATAAGGTACTTCCAAGAATAGCTTCGAGTGTTAAAAGTCCGAAACATTCCATACAAGACAGCCAAGGATCTTCAAGGGTCCATTGCCCGATTTCGTCGTGGTAACAATGAGATCGCAGGGCGAACATCGATAGGCCGGAAAGCCACTTGCATATGTCGTAGAATATCACCCAAAGCAGTCAAGTCCGGCCAACAAAGTCCGGACAACCTCCGTTGATAGCAATGCCAGGTGACCGGGTTGAGTCATGATTATGACGATGCTGCTGCTTCGGTATTATTGTGGAATAGCAATATATCACGGGTTAAGGGGCTAGATACATTTATTAATAAACAATAAAGGCAATAGACACTGAAGCACTGATGCTCACTAATTCAAGCGTAAATAGTGATGCTAGTAGGTATGAAAATCTCCATGTGTTTAAGCCTTGCTGCCGAGATTCGAATATTAGTTGCATACCTATGTTGTAAGTTGGAGTAGACTGTCTATAAGCACGCGTGTAGCTGAACTATCGGTGTTGCATACCTTCCCGCGTACGGTATACATGTACATACATTTGTAGGCGCGCACATATGTGTAGGTATGCATGAGGTGCCGGCCTATAACATCTTGATGGTGTTGAGAGGTCGATAGGGTAGTTAAGCGACCGCGACAGTTGGTGATCCAATCAAGACTTCGGTAGCGTAACTTTAAAGTCGATACGACTCAGCCCATTAATAAGATAAAAGACGTTTTATGTTCCATTGCGGTAGGCGCACGTCGTGGAACCAACCCATTCGACGATTCGCCACTACAATGTACGTACCGCCTCCCTTGGCCCGACGATCTGAATAAGACTAGCATGTTGGCTTTTCAACTATGACAAGCCACATATATGTCGGTCTCAGCTCCTTGGTGGTTAGCTATCTATTTAGTGTCTAATATATCCATTAGCGGTATTATGTTTA
The DNA here is from genome assembly GCA_902805455.1 of Daldinia concentrica. Classification (NCBI taxonomy): domain Eukaryota; kingdom Fungi; phylum Ascomycota; class Sordariomycetes; order Xylariales; family Hypoxylaceae; genus Daldinia; species Daldinia concentrica. Next base: position 307,291 of record CADCSW010000015.1, read on the forward strand.
CTTTTATAACTCTTATAAGTAATATGTTTTCTTATGATTAGTGCCGATGGGACTTTTAACGCGTATACGGACGCGTAGAATATTACCTGGGTAAGCATGCCTGCTGTAATTATGATTATACTGGCATATATATCCAGATGGGATGAGCCAATGACGTGTCCTAGCACATTGCGTTTGGGTGGTCAGGAATATACTTCGGGTCCGAGCAGGATCAAGGGTCGGCACTATGTAGGACACTTCAACCTCCGCGACGACGGCAGACTCTAGGTTAATGACCGAGTGGCGCGAAAAAAGCATACTGAGGCTTCGTGGCCATACCCGCTGTTCCGTCATGTACGATTGCTCTCATAGTTTCCATATATTATATTCTTAATAGAGTAGCATCGTCGCCGAAAGGAACTGGCCAAGAAACCCTTGATGAAGAGGCACATTATTTCTTTGATTCGATCACTGCTTATGCGCTTTTCTGAACTTCACTAGGCCTACCACTAAGAGTTTAAGAGTTCAAGAGCCCAAGCCACATATTTACAAGATGGGTTCCCTTAATGATACCGACTGCAGGCCCGTAGGATCTTACCCGCCGTCGGGTATCGATGTCTTAATTGTTGGTACCGGGCTTGCGGGACTAACGGCGTCTATTGAATGCACGCGCAAGGGACACAACGTGCGCATTATCGAGCGCCATGATGACATTAATACCGCAGGTATGTGGCTAGACTTAGACTCCCTCCCCCCCTGCAAATACCTGCAATATGCTGAGAAGGTGACTTTGCTTTTGGCCTAATCTAGGCGATATGTACTTTATGGGCCACAGCGCTACTAAGTTCTTCCGTCACTGGCCCGAGCTATCGAAAGAGTATGAGCTGATATCTATGAATAATGCCTGGATTGAGACTTTCAAGCATGTTGGCGAACGGATGATAACGCCACTAAAGGTTTCAGAGCGTTTGCGTCAGGATGGTATGGATCCGAACACACCACCCGGCGCTTTTCAGATGCGGCCGCTCATCTACCGGATGTATCTGAACGAAGTCCAGAGGCAAGGAATTCAAATCAAATTCGGCCAGCGTGTCGTTGACTACTATGAGGATCAAGAGCGTCAGAAGGCAGGCGTCGTGACAGACAAGGGCGACCGCTTCGAAGCCGACATCGTAATTGCCGCGGACGGCGTAGGTTCTAAGGGCCAAAAGCTGGTAGGTGGGAAGGTTAGAGCGATGAGTGCCGGCAGAGCCATGTGGCGAGCAGCTTTCCCAATACACCACTTAGACAAGAACCCTAAGCTCAAAGAGTTCTTGAAGATGGGTGGTCCGAACAACGACGAGCCAATGGTCAGAACATGGCTTGGGTATGTGGTGCCCCCATTTCTTCCCATGCCGGACGTTGCTTGGCTAATACTATGTAATTGCAACCCGCTAGCCCCGGAATGTACGCCATGGTCCTGATTCGTCAGGAGACCTGCGTGTGGATTATGAACCACGATGTAAGTCATGATGCATAAAGTAACGCTCAGCTCGGCCTGCTGATCAGGTACAGATTACCGGCTCCGAGGAAGAAAGCTGGACCCATACTGTCGAATCAGACGATGTATTAAATAACATCGATAAAGGGTTGGGCCCATTCACTTGGGACCCTAGGATCAAGGAGCTCGTCAAGCTGACACCATCCAAGACCATCGTCAACTTTGAACTATTCTGGCGCGATCCCCAACCGACTTGGGCTTCCCCCGGTGCCCGTGTGGTTCTCATTGGCGACGCCGCACATTCTTTCCTGCCCGCCTCTGGCAACGGTGCTACGCAGGCCATCGAGGATGCCGTTTCTTTAGCTTCCTGTCTTCAGATTGGAGGGAAGCAAAACGTACCAGAATCAGTAAGCACGCATGTGCGTCTCCGCTTCATCCGATGTTCCTGCGCGCAGAAGATGGGATTCACCAATGCAGAACTTCTCCAGCACACCAACTGGGAGAAAGTCAAGCTCAACCCAAAGCTAGCGCAGCCTAAGCTACCGAGATGGATCTGGAAGCATGACCCCGAGCAGTACGCATACGAGAACTACGAGAAGATGGCCGAAACTATTAGGAAGGGAATTCCTTTTGATCAAGTAGATACGGTGCCGCCAAATTATCCCCCTGGCTATAAGTATGAGCCCTGGAACATCGATGACATGCAGAGAGACGTGGACAACTCTACGGTTAACATGGGTTCGGGAGACTGGGACTAAGGCAAAGGTATCAGCGAGTTGTCTGGTCCTTTGTGCTAACTGGGCGATATATGGGCATAGAATAAACTGCATTGTCTCTCGGTTATTTTCTATTTTATATGATTTTTCCGTCTTGTTGTATTGTGTTACCTTGCATTATCTTGGAATATACGGGAGTAGGCTTGGATGCGATCTCTCTCTCGGCGAGAAGAGTAACAGAGTAGATTAGGTACCTTGGCTATTATTGCAGAACCCATATTTGTGGGAATAAATAAATAAATAAAAAGGGGGAAAAAAAGTCTTGATAGTAGATAATTAAAGAGAATTTAAGTAAACACCATTAATAACATGATATATGCCTAGAAGCTAGCTTAGATCGATAATGAAAAAGACGACCAACATGCTTCCAGAAATAATGGGCCAAATTCAGAGCTACGAGGAGAGCAAAAAAGATTAAACGAGTATAGCTAGATAGTGAAGAAGCCCGGGTGAACCACGTAGTAAAGAAAAACAGACTGAAATTGAGAGGAGCATTTTACATTCTATACGCCCGTATGTTACCCGTAATAACTTCGTATTAATGTCCCATCTTTGCCTTTCTCCTCGTGGCTATTCTTGGTCATCTACTCGAGCAAAAAATCGTTATGCTAATACGGAGCAGACTTCTAAAGCCTAAGTCTCCCTTCTCCGCCTTCGACTTCAATTTCATCTTCATCATCCGATCTTCCCCTCCAGCCAGGAAGTCCTCGGAACGCAACCCAAGAAATGATGATCGTAGCACAGAGGACAACCCATGAAGCTAAAAGAAGCCATCTACCGAGCTGCGACCGGTGACAGTTATCTACCCAGATAGACCTGTATGGATACGGTTTCCGATCCATAGATAGTTGCGTTAGGCCACAACTCCAACTTTCAAAGTCCATCCAGTTGCGACCGTATGGGGAGTATTCTGTAGGAGACGCCGTTACGTACAGGCTGTACGTATCCAGACGGCCGGTAATACCATGTTCGATAAAGTTATAGAGGAGTGCCGTAGTATTAAGAATGATAGCTGGGATAAAGAGAGCAAGAAGAAGCCAGTGCTGCCAAAAGTTCTTTTATCAATGCATGTTAGCTCATATATCTATTGGTGTGTTACTAGGGGAGTGACAAACCTTCTTGACGTAAATGCTAGTAACGAAGAGGCCCATTACTAGAAAGCTGAAAATAATGTTCACAATAGACGCTGCGATAGCGAGCTGATGATGAGGGCCTCGGTACAAGAGAGTAGGTAGCCAAGATGTCTTAAGGCGTTCCTCGCCGAACCAGATATTAAATCCGCTTGTCCAGCCGCGGTCATGTTCTCTCATCCACTCTATCAAGTAGACATGTTCAGAAAAGATATTCGCATAAAGCACAACCGCAACGATGAGTGTAATGAGGAGAGCAATGCCGCCCGTCCAGGGGCGAAAGCGGGGAATCGGAATTTCAATCTTATTCAAAGTCATGGTGTCCTTATAGTTAATATATAGGATCAATAAAAAATACCATGAATGGCCTAGGCACTTTTTACAAGCTTGAAATGCGAAAGAAGTTTGTTTTATCTTTCAGAATGCGGCACAGCTGTGCTTGTTACTTGACACAGCCACCATGGTCTTCATTCGACTCCCCAGCGCAGCATATTTCGGCCAACCAGATATTGATGATGCTTAAGTATCTGCCTGATTAAAAAATGTAGGATTGCACCATTTTTGCTTCTGCCTTGTCTCAGAGAAACCTGGTTAGGATTTAGGCAGCAGAATTAGACGACGAAACTTAGCAAATAAATTAATTTACTGTTTATGTTAGGTACATATTTACAAGACTCCTATGTAGAATAAGCCCCTTTCTTAAGCGTTCTCTACTCCTGGGGCCGCAGCAGCGAGAAGTTTTTCAAAGTCGGGAGTACCTAATCCTGTAACAGGATCCCATCCCGCAGTGGCATTCCACCTTGCTCCGTTCCTGAAGGCGGAGTTGCCCGAACAGCCACTTCCGTAACCGGATGTTATATCTATCAGAGCGGCGCTGTTGTTGTATAGCCACGGGTTGAGGAAACCTAGCGGTGGCTGACCTTGGCTCTTTCGTGCGGCATTTAGGAGAGCTACCACACCGGCGAAGACGGGGCTCGAAGCACTCGTACCCGATAGGAGCGCAGATCTGCCCTTATCAATGACTATAAACCTACTTCCCTGAGCCGCAACATCGGGGAAGCCTCTGTTGGACGAGTTGAAGTACGCAGAATAGGTTTCCCCTATTGATTCCAGGTACGCATTGACAGCATCTGTCTGCCACGCAGGTTGGGCGTGAAGCGAGCTGAAACCGCCGCTCGAAAAGCTCACACCCTGTTCGGGCTCGACGTTATAAGTAGCACCGACAGATGTCACGTACGGGCAGCCTGCGGGGAAGGAGGGCTGGAAATACGGCGCTTGGTCTGATTCTCTTATACACGAATCACCTGGTCCAGAGTCACCGGATGAAAACAACACGCTAACACCGCGGGCGCCGAGTTGCATAAACATATTGCATACTCTGAGCGCGTACTCCGCCGGTACAGACTGCTCCTCCTCTCCGTACGAGGTGGAGAGTGTCTGTGGCAAAGCAGAATCGTCTTGATCGAGGAGGTATGTCAAGAACTCCAAGTAAGGCTCGTTTGACGAGGGCCCGGGTTGGTCATGCGTAGGTTCAAGCGGTCTTCAATAAGCTGTCAGTCATTTTTAAAGCCTAGTTATATGAATGGCTAACAACTCACCCACGGCCACCAGTGCTGTATTCGAGGATTGGGATAGGGCTGCTGATGGCTAACACATATTGCACATCGAGGTTTGCCTCCCCTGCGTACAAGTTTAGCAGATGCCTAGTCTGGCAATTTCTAATAAGGGTTGCAACATACCGCTATCGTCGTTGCTGCTCTGGTCATTCAGACCCCCGTTGACCAACTCGACGCTGAAGTTCTGCCCCTGGGCCTCCGTCAAATACTGGTTCTCGAAGGACTGCAGATCCGAATACCGGGCGTATTCCTCCAGGTAAGAGCTGAATGCAACCAGGTTTCCCTCGGTGGGTGCGGTGTATTTGATATTGTACAGTGACTTGAGACAGGCGGGCGTGATCCTCGAGGGGTTGCAGTCGGCGGCATCAACTGCCATGTCCGACTTTACGGCATCCTCTTCCTCAGGCTCAAGGAGTTGCATCTCAAAAATGGTTGACCTCTTGGCGCCGAGCTGGCCGAATCGAGTGGTCGGCTGTATGAGATCAATGCTTCCTACAAGCTCGTCGGGAACACTGTACGACAACGTCCGCAACTTGGGACTGCCACCCTTCTCATATTGGTACCAGGCGAAGTTCGCGCCAAGCAGGTCGTTTGCAGTTTTTACGTCCGTCTTGAAAGTGACCCAGTCGTTATTCACCGTGGACTTGACGCCGCTCTTAGTTAACCAATCAGCAACCGACGAGACAGACCTCTTCGTCGGTGCCGTATAAGCCCGGACTTCGTCACGCGATAGGTGCATGCCGTAGTTTGGATGCCCCGGGGTAGAAATCTCGATCACGGCTTGCTCCAGCGCGACCGCATGCTGCTGCTTGAGACCAACACGCAAGGTAACAGGGTCATTTGGGGAGGCCTGACGAACTTCTGCCCAGCCTTTAGGAACGGAGGTGAGACTGTCCATCACCTTAGCCGTCGCGGCTGAGGCGAAGAGGAGGAGAAGGGAGCGCATGGTGGGAGCTTTTCCTCGAAGGTTTTGCACGGTGAGTCTTTCGTTGTGACTTTCTTCCCTCCCTCGCCAAATGAAGGTGAAGAATAAACGAGTGCTCTCGACTGCTCCGTGAGGGGAGCTGCGAGCAAATTAATAAACATTAACGTAGTAGTAAGTAAATAAATCTTTACATATTGCAATTGCGTGCTACGCTATGTTCGCCCAATTGATCATACCGTTACATGGGTTCGACATCAAGGCATCTTCCCAACCATGTCGACTGGTTCGTAATCTAAGGTCCCCGACCACTCGAGTTGTATCGACTTGCCAAGTCCGGGGTGATCTCCCGCCCATCCTCCGCGAATACTACTTGATCTAGGCTATATTCGGCAGGAGGGTGGTATCTGAGTTATGCGCCCTGGCTGTGATAACCTGATAAGGTCCTTGTTACGAGAGATCTGATCTCATCTAGGTGTAAGGTACTACATACCGACGTATTAACCCTCGGAATGTGGCTCTGAGGACGGATAGAGTCTACAGAAAGGGCTCGTTTGAGGTAATTTAAAAGTATACCATATTACCGGCCGACCTAGACCCTGTAATCAGCAGGGAATGTTTGTTCAAATTCGTATTTATTACTAGGCTACTTAGAATAATCCGAGTAGTTGTTGATGGAAAGGTGATGGTGAAGGGGCTGGGTAGACATACCAACTTCATTTATCCGCTCTTCAATAAATGTTATCCATTCCAGCAGTGCTTTCAGCTGCCATACACTTCACCTTGTCGTAAGTACTAGTTGGAAAAGTACAGTATGAAATACTACAACGATAAATCATCATAACTAATGGAATTAGTTTTGAATTTCGGTAAAGTGACGACTATTATAATAAGGAATAGTAGTTGAATGCGTAGTCGCCAATACTCAAACACGACACGATATAAACGCAACACCCCAAGGAATATAATTATTGCGTTTAATCAGCCATCTTACCAGTTGCAAGAAAAATAAATAAAACCCTTTGTAAATAGGCAACTATTAATATCATTTACTGCTGGGGGTTTCGATAAGACAAGGTGATATTTTAATAGCAACTAAATCCTTGACTCTATCTACCAAGCGCTTTATATATCGTTTGCGCGTTGCTCATCGCATTATTCATCGCATTATAAACGGGGTATCAGAAGAAAATAACATCTCGTATCTAGTGGATTTACAGGACCTTCCCGTTCTCATCTATCTTCCCAATGACACTCTCAAAGAGTTTCGGTAGGAGCTCGGAAGCGTCTCCTTGAAAGAAGAAATCTTCCTCCAATAGGCCTTCTCCCGAGTTAGGGTCGGGATTCACCACCGCGATAATAGCTCCCTGTTCTACTGCCTGATGCGCATAACCTGCAGCAGGATAGACGACAGCCGCCGTTCCAATCACGAGCATAATATCAATATGTCCTTGCCAAATCCAGCCGTCAACATCTGTGAGCATCTGTTCGTCGAGAGGTTCTTCGAACCAAACGACGCCGGGCCGGAGTAAGCCCGTCTTACAATTCGGACAATGCGGGAGATCCTCTACCTTAATAGGCGGTACGGGAACGTTAGGATCGAGTAAAGAAAGAGTTTGGCCAGGCGGGTAGTCCTCGGCGGCGGGAGCGAGAGCCGGGCACACGGGGTCGCTTAGATTATTCCTGTCGACGTAGTCACAATCGTCGTTGAAGCATTCATTATCAAGGATGCTCCCATGAAGGAGTCGAAGCTTAGATTCAGGATGTCCAGCGCGTGGTGATAAACCTAAGACGACGAGATCGCATTGTTAGAGGCTTACTACGATACAGAGCTTCGCCCTGGTTGGGAATATAGGCTTACCATCAACGTTCTGAGTCAAGCACAGGAAGTTGTCCTTCTTCTTGGCCAACTCGGCAAGGGCATAATGGCCACGGTTAGGATTCGCCTTTAGTGCCATGTGTCTACGCCATGCGTAGAATAACCAAACAAGGGCAGGATCCTTTTTAAACGCTGTTGGAGTAGCGAGTGAAGTGGACTCGTGATTTCGCCATAGACCTCCAGCACCACGAAAGGTTGGGAGTCCAGAGGCTGCTGATAGACCGGCACCACAGAGAGCCAGGATCCTATTGCTAGAACTTAAGAGCTCCTTGAACTCTTCGATGGATGTTCGCGGCGCCATAGTTTGAGCGTCTTTGCGCGGTGAATCTAGAGCGGACGGCGGACGACGGATGGCGGGAGACGTGGGAGTGACGGTCCTACATGAAAGTAGATTTTGCAGCTTAGCAGCTACATTTTGTTTGTTTGCTGTCCCTTGTTTACCTATGTATTAACGATAAGATATAATAATTGATAGTTTCGATTTAGAAAGTTAATATACCTGCAATTACGTAATCATACATTACACTAGGTACTTGGATTGCGGGGTCCATCTACAATTAAGTTGGCGATGGAACCTTGAAAGGTGGTAATAATTTAATCTAAACATCTAACAACAAATAATCTCACAATAATCTCATATCGATGTATATAGGTATCTATTACAATATACATTAAACTACAAATAACCTTTGGTAGGTATTTACCTAGGTAACTAATCAAAATATTTCTCACGCGAACGCTTCATACCTCTTCCCAACAGCAGTACCGTTACCTACTCCTGCATCCGTATAAATTGATAAGATATCAGTCGAGTTATCATAATCCACCCCGCACCTCTCAGAATACCCCTGGAACATGTCGACTCGTTCTTGAAGATACTGTTCAAATCCTGCCCTCGAGCAAGTTGTACCCGGTCCATCGGCACAGTTAGGCAATGGTTGAGGCGCGCTATTCACGAGTATCCGATAATAATCACCATCTTCGTAACCATAACTACCTGAACAATTCAACCTCTCGATAGCTGCGTTGCTCAGAAAAGGTAACACGTGTGAACTTTTCCACGCGCGCCGGTGGTTGATACGGTCCAGCGGCATCGTATCATTAATAGTAGCCTCGCCTCCGCTGAACTCGGAGTTGTTAAACAAACCCATGGCAACAAACACCATAGGAGGTAGCTCCCGATGAGTAAAGCTAACAAAGATGTCTTGCTTCCCAGATGATTCTTCTAAAAGTAGGCTTGCCGATGCATTAAGCCAAGGTAACCCTACAACGCCAGAAATCTGATTACCGTATCCCACGTTGTAGTGGTACATGATATCGGCCGTATATTCCCAGCCAAGCCAGTCGTCTGGCGTAAAGAGGTCCAGATCGCAGAATGGTGAGCTACCACGAATAACAGATTCGTACCCGCACAGTTCCATCATGCCATACACGTCGTTGGCCGTGAAATTAAACCCGGGGGCTATCGCATTCAATCTTGCTATTATGGGTTGGGTGAATTTTTTGAGATAGGCTGCTGATTGATCGCTGCCAAACGACGACGAGTAGGCCGGACAACTTTTGTACGGTGTGAGGCTGTTCGCGCCAGCTTCCTCGGATTCGTGAATGCTCACGACGTTAATTCCATCCTCATTTAGCTCAAGGCTTCTCGCGAACGATTCGGCCGATTTTTCAGTGCGCTCGGCGGAGGATGTCCATATACGAGACGGCAGCTTGAGATTAGGGTACCGGAAAGATAGCGTTACACCAAGTTGCGCCGCTTCTAATCTACCCACGCGAGTCAACAGCTCTTGTTCCGCGTCGGTCAGCGGGGGTGTCCAACCGGCGAGGAAGCTGAGCGCCGGAACCTTACTCCAGTCGACCGCAGTGTTGTTTTCCAGCTTGGATACGAATGGATCGATGTACGCTTCATAGTCGTAGTCGTTAGCGTATATTGCAGCGTGGCGAGAGAGATAGACTGCTCGGGACACTGAACAACCCTGTGGAGGTGACGGCGACGCCGGCGGGTCTTGGGGCTCGAAGTACGGGGCTACACCGCCAAGATGTTCTAGAGGGTTGAATTTATATGTGGAGTAGAGAGACGCAGCAGAACATGGTTGAAGTATTGGAAGAACGAGTGCACTGAGCCGGAGCAGCTCTCCAACGAATGACGGTGACATTGTATTTGTCGTAGAATACGCGGTATCAAATGGAAACCGGCTAAGGCTTTGGAAGAAGAGGCAGACCCTTCATTTTTATCCCTCCCCAGACCACCCCGGCATCACTGATCTACTTGGACAACTACTTGTCTCATCTGCCACATAAATGCGAGATGACGATGAATGATGACGGGGAGAATCCAGGACCGACGAACATTATGTTAGCGTCATCAGACATGGGTTGGACAGGGGTTTAGCGGCCACTAACAAGCCGTCTTTTGTTCCTGGTTCTTGACAGACTGCTTTGTCTGTCTGGCCCTGCATTAGTGTACGTACACTACCAACTATATGCCGAAATACTGGCCAATTAAAACCAAAGCTTCCCATTAAGCAGTGGGCTTGTCTTTGATCACTTTATGGAGACCGAGGATTAAATGTTTAACACATTACCACCTATATACATCCATACTTATAAGGGTAGTTATATATGATTTGTGGCATTAGGTATGAAAAATTTTCTGATAATTCTAGGTAAATATGTCATATATAGACTAAACACGTATACTCCTAATTATAATGAGAGGTACTCGAGGCTCTTCATTCATGTCTCCTTTCGGATAACCTCGCTTATCATAGGAACCTTTCCCCCGTACGCCACAAATAGGATAAGTTGAATTAGATGAAATGAATATATCTCGTGTCCGCTTTCATAATACTTTGGTTGATTTTGGTAAATAAGCTAATTTCGTTAATCGTCATGCACATAGACCTATCTATCGAAATATTGGTAGGTTTGGGTTCATCTATCAGAATATGACGCCCGGGGTTTTCTTAATTTACTCGGCTCGCTATCGGATCTTCTGCTCTCTCGAGCGTCAGAGCGGTATCTCCTAACGCGATCATCGTCCGCACATACTACGATGACCGGGTCTCCCGGCGACTCTTTCGTCTCGTATTTCAACCCGAGGCAGTTGCTGGCGTCTAGAGCCCCCGCTACCATGCCCAGCGCTCCGAGTTCTTCTCCGGCTTTCTCTGTTGTCTGACTTGTCTCCACCTAGAGCATGCTTAACTTCCTCTTTTGCTTCCTGTACCCACGATTCTTTTTCACCGTAAAGTATGCCCTTGGGCCAAAGCTTGGAAGCAGCTAACGAAGCAGCCCCGACAACACCAAGAAAGACTAGAGATGCTTTAAATACGTCTTTCCTTTCGTTCGAATGTGATGGTGACCGGGACTGTTGGCACCCCTGTTGGGTATTCGTGAAAGTGTTACATCGGGAACAGGACGATGAACGGGGATGTGGGGCCCGAGATGGAGATGGAGACGGAGAGGAAGGCGTATAACGAGGCATGATGAACTGTGATAGCGGGTTGTTATTATAACTGTCGAAGGATGATTTCCCCCCTTCTTTTTAAGAGACTAATAACAGAATAATTCGATAGTTAATCGTTAAGACAAGATGTTTACAAGCTTAAAAGAAAAACAGCGAGCATATCCTACTCAGCATTATGTACACGCAGATATTGAGCAGCCGGGGAAGTTCCATAATATGATGTAAGAGGCGAACTAGCAGCCATATATAATACGTGAAGAATGCTTTAGGAGTCACGAGAGACTACATACATCGGATAGGACAGACGAATCGGATAACTTGCTACTTAAATGAAGGATAAATACGTAGTACATCGTATGACAATTAAGACAGGCTTTTAGAAGCGTTGGGGCAGTCGTTCATATCTATTGTGACCACGTGGTTTGATAGAAGGCTATTGAGCTCTCTCATTTACGAATATACTAAGCACTCAAACCATACGCATACATAATACAATAAATATAGTTATAATGTAATGGTGTATGGTGGCAGAGGTGGAGCGGAGAATCCCATAGTGGTGGTATGAGTTATACGTGTAGATTGTTTCTACTGGGTATGTCGAGGATATAGGATGTGCATGTATTCAGGATGAACGTTGCTAAGGTAGTGTCGGATCTACTTAACTATTTGGAAGTCGATGTTGGAAGATTGAACGTGATGTTTTAGGTGGTGAGAAGATACCTATGAGGAAGAGGAAGAGGAAGATGATGATGTCAAATGTACCTAACCTCCCAACCTATGGATAATGAGCATCGAAATATAGCGAGCCGGGCCCACTAAAACTGCAGGTCGTTAGGTAGGTTACTGGATCGGTACATGTACGTTGGTAGTTAGGTACTTATTGTTAGGTACCTAACGTACCTATGTAATAGTGGAAGTCACCCTAAAATGCGACGCGACTTTACACGTCGTTTGGGAAACTTTGACGCGACTTAATTAATAAGTTGAATTTAGTGCTAACAAAGATATCGCTCCACCTTACCACAATCACCTAACACTTTTAACCATTGCTACAATGCTTTGCTTCCTCAAGGTACCCTGATAATGGATTATTCTTCTCCGACGCCAGATAAACCGTTTGATCCCTCCAAGCCTTTTGGGGGGCTCGTTCTTTGCTGCACAAGTATCGAGGCAGACCTACGTGTAAGCGATTCTTGGTCATGTATATTAATTACCTACCTACCCATATAGGCATTCTAAGTTGAATTCGTCTTAACTAATTGTGTTATTATTTAGACAGAAATTGCTCAGCGAACTATCGATCTAGGCGGTATCCATAAGTACGACCTTACGCCAGATGTAACCCATCTTATCGTCGGAGACTATGATACAGCTAAATATCGCCATGTCGCAAGGGAGAGGCCTGACATCAAGCCTATGGCGGCCGGTTGGATCGATGCTGTGCGGGAGCTGTGGCTGGAGGACAAGGACTTTGACTTCACTGCCTTGGAGGAGGAGTGGAGGTTAAAGACTTTCGAAACAGGCGGTGGTATCCCTAAAAGTCCAATTGAGGAGCAAAGAGAAAAGACAAGACTGATATGCTGCTTAACCGGGTTCGAGGACAGTAAGTTATCCATCTAATGAACCCACGATTAGGGTGCTGACAAGAAGAGATGATACACGTGTCATGATAGAAGATAAGGTTAGAGTGAACGGCGGCGATTATATTGGTGATCTTTCTCGGCGCGTTACCCATCTTATCGTCTGCAAGCCTGAAGGGAAGAAGTATGTCGCCGCGCGGAAGTGGGGGATAAGAACTGTCTCTATCGAGTGGCTACACGATAGCATCGAGCGAGGTATGATACTTAACGAGGAGTGCTACGACCCGACATTGCCTGCGGATGAACGGGGCAAGGGGGCCTGGATAAGAAGGGAGCTTAAACGAGGAGCCTCTCTGGGTAAGAGGATGCGTGACGGTACGACTGTTCCTCCGGGAGACGAGAGTAGGAGGAAGCTCAGGAAGACTGCGAGTATGAAGCTCACTAGCCAAAGAGGTAATCTTTGGGGTGACATTCTCGTCGGCCAGTCATCGACCGATCTATCCAAGTCAGCTGTCATCATCGCAAACGAGCGCCCGGCCAGCGTACCCCCTATTCTCGCGACCGACTTATCAAATCCTGCCATTAAAGATCAACAATTATCCAACAGTCGGGTTCAGCCTCTTGACAGCGGCGTATTCTCCTCATGTCGCTTTTATATCCACGGCTTCCCTCGGAGCAAACAGGAAGTTGTATGCCACCATATCTCGTCTCATGATGGGCAGATCTCAGAATCTGTCGAGGATGCCGCTTCAACTCGTCATAGTGAGCCACCGGATCGACGTTATCTTATCGTTCCTCAAACTTCGCAGCCCGATACTCATCCTCAGATTCCGGAGGGAATGCACATCGTTACCGAATTCTATATTGAGCGATGTGTCCATAATAAGATCCTTTTTAAGCCACGTGAACACGTTCTTGGACAACCTTTCCCGCGGTTTCCTATTGAGGATTTCCGTGGTTTAATGATATGCACTTCCGGGTTTAGAAACGAGCAATTGAACCAGGTGGAAAAAGCCATTGTTCAACTTGGCGCCAAATATTCGGAGCGGTTAAACGCCCAATGCTCGATACTAGTTTGCCCTTCTCTTGATAGCGTAAGGAAACAGAAGCTGGATTTTGCCGTGCTGTCCAAGATCCCTGTGGTCGATGCTGACTGGCTTTGGCAATGCATTACCACGGGTTGTTTAGTACCGTGGAATAGGTTCTTGTTCACAGCACTCGCTCAGCAGGTTGTTATGTCGCGCGATGTTCCTGCAAATATGGTGAAGGGTAACTTCCTGGGATCGAAATCGAACTTCAAGTCTAAAAACGAGTTTAAGTCAAACCATCCAGCACCAGCAATAAAAAGTGGCATCGATACGACGGCTTTTGATGATGATATCTCAGTGCCTCAAGAGGCGACAGCTCAGGAACAGGAAACGGGCGAATCCAAATTCGAAACGGCACCTACTAATCAAATAGAAGGTACGGATTTTGAGCCTATAACTACCACTACAGCGCTGTCAGAGATGACCTCAAATGCACTTAAGTCACCATCACCACAGAAGGCTACACCGGTACTGCGCAAGTTGAAACGCTTCCCAACCGGAGGTGAAATAGGCGACTCTGAAAGTGGAGAAGATTCTGATGCTTCCGTTACCCATATACAAGAGCACCAAGATACAGTAAAAGATGAGGAAGAACGAAAGCGACAGGCTGAACGGGAAAAAGCAGCAGAGCGCGAAGAGATGTCCAAACGATTAAACTCTCTTATGGCTCGCAACGGAATGGCTCAAGAGAGCGAGGGTATAAAGCCGCAACCAGCACCGCGACAACAGCGCCGGAGGCGGGAAATATTTGGTCGCGCAGCGAGTAATGTATCGACGGCGTCAAGCACGAGTGTAGAATCATTAACACATATGAGCAGTTCCAAATCTAATCTCAGAAGAGCCGAGTCTTCAGCATCCCGCTTAGACTCGATGCAGGGTACAAGTAGTACTTTCGGGTTTCTAGACAAAGTAATTATGCAGGAGAGCGGAAGTAACAACCATGAGGCAGAGAATGGTGATAGCCCGCCTCGGGCCACGCAGCTAGAGTATGACAACCCCGAAGCCCGGCAGCATCGGGCGGCTGTTGTGGGTCGGATGATGGCGGATAGCAAGCAAAGCGATATAAATGGCAACGGGCAGAGCCAGGGGAAAGATCTTTCAGTGCTCGCAAAGGAAGATGGCAAGTTAGACGGTAATGTGCAAAAGCCTCCAGCAAAAAGGACTACTAGGCGCCGGTAATCTCGTTCGTATTCGGATCGAATAACGAGGGTCAGTGTTAATCGAATTAAAAGAGAGTGCCTAGGTGCAGTTATAATCCTTTCAGCAAGGTATCAGCAACGCCGGATGAGGGTTGGATATGGACTTGGCATAGCATATTCGCGATGGCAGTGCGTCCTAGACCAATACTGTAGCTTGTTTTAGAGCAGCAGCAAAGTGAATGTAAATGAATTTGATGTCAGTCGAAAGCGTGACCTGAAATTCCTTGATTTTATTTAGCTTCCTATCCTAAAACTATAGATTTGCCTGTTCAACTGGGTATCGATAATCTATCTCCCATACAATCTTCTCAATTTCAATGTGAACATACCCCCCTAGTAGACTCTTCATAGTGTCGCCTCACTCAGCATGCTTAGCATAGCAGCTGCCGCGCCGCCGAGGCCCACAGCCCGTATCGTCTCGTCTCGAGCCTTCTTCTTGGAGGTACGGTCTTCTCGGGATCGGTTGTTACTGCTGACATAGTGGTCGTCATAATATTCGCGCTCTCGTTCTTTCCTCGGAGCACTCGATGAATGGTACCGGTGGCCGTGGCTCCGATGGCGGTGCCGGTGTGGGTACTCAGTCCGGCCCTCGTCACGGTCCCGGTTTGAGTAGTATTCTTTCTCTCGGGTTCGATCCCCCCTATCTCGATCACGATCGCGATCTGTATGTCGTTCTTTTTCTCGCCCTCCTGCCATATACCTGTCTAAGCGATATCTCTTCTCACGATCACGGTCACGGTCACGGTCACGGTCATTTTCTCTATCCCTATCTCTATCCCTCTCCCTGTCTTTGCTCCTCTCTCGATCTCTGTCCCTGTCTTTATCCCGCTCCCGACGCTCCCGTTCGCTCCGTCGATACGAAGGCAGAATCCGTGGTACAGAGCTTGAGCCTTCCTCAATAATTTGAGGGTTAGGGTCAATTCGCACGTGAGGGTCATCGTTCTTATTCTTGAGAATAGGCTTCGGCTTTACAGTGGCAGCTGGGCTAGTACCAACGCCGGTGTCTTTGTCTTTGCCCTTTTCTTTCCCGATTGCAGAGGATGGCGGTGACACGATGAATGGGTATGCCTTAGCACCCCTTTCGTTCCCGTCTTTGTTACTTTTACGGTCTATCCCGTCTGTGGCATCACTATTTACTCTGCCTTTAGCTTGAGAGTGTGCTCTATCATCGGACTTGATTGAGGTCGAGGGCATGGTGGAGCTACGCCGATGAGACTGTGAGCGGGAGTGATGGTAATCGTCCAGGTATGAGCCGGAGCGCGGATATGATTGAGAGTAAGATGAGGATCCATGTGATTCTTGGTCTCTGTCATCAGAGTCTGTTTCCCCATTCGATGATCCTGAATCGTTACTCGAATCGTAGAGTGCGCTCACGGTGCTAGCTGCACTCCCCCTTCGTCGCCGACTACGGTTATTGACGATGTAAGTTACGCCGTCGTCGCTATCATCGTCACTGTCCGTATCATGGGTGTTCTTATTTCCTTCTTCCCGTCTCCGCCGCCGCTGCTGTTCTGCTTCAATAACGTTCCAGTTTCGATACTTATCCGGATGATACTTATCATCAGCCTTTCTTCCTTTCACACCATCGCCGTTTATCACAGTAGCCGTAGCAGGCGTATTACTAGTTCGCCGACCTCTTGCAGCACGCACCTCGGTAGTCCGGTGGGCAAAATAGGTTACCTCGTCTCGGCTTAGTTCTCCTAGTACTGCCACAAAATCAGGCCGTGCTTCGTACCGTACCCCAGCACCAGCCAGCACTTCGGGCGAGACGAGGCGTCGTGGGATCCGAGTCCACTTAGCATCTAGCGGGATCTCGCGGCCTTTGCTATCAGGCGCTAGTCGTGCATTCCGTTGTGCCGAAGTCACGAGAGCTTGTGGTTGCTGTTGGGTTACCTCAGCTACAGATACAGAATTCGGGCGGCGGGTCGGTGGTGAGCTGACAGCAGCTGAGGGAAGAGGAGGGGGGCGGTGCAGGTGGGTCCCGAATGGATCGGGGGCGGCTTGCGGAGCCGAAGATGGTAAGGTAGGCTGAGAGGCCGAAGGGGGAAGATAATTAAGTGTGGGAGAGATAGACATGTGATAATTTGAGCCGGTCGGGTTCTGTGGCTTCTGTAAGTGCATGTTTTCCATCGCGAGAGCCATATTAGACTGTTTATCAAATGCCATGAGCTCCCGCGTGGACATGAGCGCCGTCGATGAGTCGACGCCATCGTCACCATCGCCGCCTGATGAGTGGTGACCGTAAAGGAGATTCGTAGGATAATCTGGCATACTGGGCGGTTTCGGTATTTGTCGTTCGATGTTGTTGTTGTCGTCTTCGTCTTCTAAACGCTTCATCCTCGTCGACGGAAATAGCTTTTCCTCATCGATGTTGGGCTGCAATTCCTCCGGGCTGAAATCGGCCGGGGTAGGGTTCATTGGGTACGGAGTGATTTGTAGCCTGCCTTCTCCTCGAGGGCGGTAATACTCCAGAAGTCCCCGCACCGAAGGCGTGCTGCCGCCGTTGGCGCTGAGCTGGTTGTCTAACTGGCGGATGTAGGCTCGTATGACGTCCTGATGCATAACGCATGTTAATCTCGTTATACTGGATTGAAGGGATTGGAGGGTTTGAACAATGAAGGGGGTTGGCTAACCTGATTTTTACGCAATACGTCTTTAGAGAAACCAGCTTGTTCTAATTCATCTCGAAACTGTTCCCAAAGCTCCTCTTCGTTACCGTCGCTCAAATTCGAATTCGTTCGTTGGCATATACGAGACGCGATGAAATCCACCTTATCCTTGATAGAGTCGAGATCCGCACTATTCGTATCGACTAAGCGACGAGATTTAGACGGGTTATGAAGCTGAACGGTATCGAGGAACATATCGATGTTTAGCTTCTGATTTATGAGCTTGGTGTGAATTAAATTAATCATGTCGCGCTCGCGGCTTTCTAGAACCGTCCAGCCTTTTTCTCCGTCCATCCGTATCCCTCTACTAACACTATCAGCATTGCCGTCGTCGCTGGCTCTTCCATATTTCTTATCGAGTATGGTATCTAGCTGCTTAAGCGCAAACTCCGAGTCCTCGAGAATAGGTGTTAGTTGCCGCGTATATACGGCACTGTTGTCAACATTCAGTAGTGATCCTGGATCCTCAGTCTCGAACTTGAGATGCTTTAGGACTGCATGTAGACTGCGCACCGCATTTGCTACCTCCTCAAGCTCGGGGTTTATTCGCGCTCGCTTGTACAACTTTCGCGCGAGCGCATCGACTTGTTCGATGTGCGCGGGCGAGATACGCATACTGGGAGCACCACTTAACGGCGGCGCATCGCTCAGATTTCCAGCTGTCATCGTGAACAGTGCGTGTATAATGTATAGAAGCGGGAGCAGAGTCCCCTTGGTTTGAAGACTGTTCCGTATGAAGATAACTCTGTGATATTTCGAGTGAGCGAGAAAAGTGGGTGGGATGAGATGATATGTATCGAATTACGTGGGGGAAAGAATTAGTGAAGGATTAGTGAAGGATAGCAAGGGACGTTAGAGTGAAAATAGGATTCGCTGGCGATAGTTCGGTTGACTAGACTCGAGCTAGTGTTATAGGAAATCATGGGTCTCTCTCAGGGCCAAGCTCGTCTTGGTTTTAGACTAACTATTCGTTAATACTACCTCTTACTAGTTCAAGTTTGCGAAGCCGAAGTCTTTGAAAAAGTGTTTGCTGGTGTAACTAAGATATTTAAAACTGCTGATACGAAGGGTACAGCATATGAATATGTTTCGTCCGACGCTGAAGTAGGAGAGAAGCCATTTCTACGGCGTACAATGAGATAATAATTTAGTATTCCGGACTATCATCACGAATAGTGAATGGCAAATAGCGAATAGCGAATAGCGAACGGCGAACGGCGAACGGCGAACGAATAATAAGAATTTCCCTCGGCTAGTCTAGGATTTTCTGTTGTACAATACATATACAGAACAACGATCACGACCGTTGAGAAATCTATTATAACTAAAAGATTCTTGGAGTTACATTCGATAGACAGGAGATTACCTGAAAAGAGTAGATGAGTTCCTTGCCTTTACCAGTGTATCGATCTT
Source organism: Daldinia concentrica (assembly GCA_902805455.1). Taxonomy (NCBI): domain Eukaryota; kingdom Fungi; phylum Ascomycota; class Sordariomycetes; order Xylariales; family Hypoxylaceae; genus Daldinia; species Daldinia concentrica. Next base: position 326,491 of record CADCSW010000015.1, read on the forward strand.
CACGAAGGCCGTGGATGAAGAAGGGAATACATAATACATACCTAATTAAGGTGGCTCGGTTGGACAGTGATAGTGACGTATGAGCTGATGAGAATTGGCAAAACATGTCATCATAACTTGTGGTCCAGGGTCCAAGAGCAGCAGGGCTGTCCAATCATCGTCTACTTTCATCATCATCCTTGTAGGGTAGTTTCGGGTGGCTCCCTTATTCTCTTGCCTCCACCCCGAATAGGTAGTGGAATAAAATACCCAGATCCCTTCTTTTCTTCGTACCGCTGGGCTCTGGTGATTCGCTGCGCCACCTCGCTTGGGAGATGTATGTACCTATCCTAATGTACATATGGAGAGCATGACTGCATGGAATTTTTCTACATACATATTACAGCCGCTTCTCCATATTCCATCAGCAAATAGCATCGCTAACCTGCAGAGTCGCCAGATGCAAATGTGCATATCTATGTACATGATTTAACTACCTAGTTAGCTCTTCTTAAATCTATAAGATTATATATAAGTTCATCGGTGCGACAAGGCTAAATATTCAGCTGTTCTCTTCACGGGCAACAATCACCGACGGTTACGCATTCTCCGTCTATCGTAAGAAAGTCGGTGGCTTACACTCCATAGCCTTAGGCAGTTAACTAACAGCCAGTTATTGGTATGCAAAGTGAAGAGTGAGGCAAACTGGTATAGAACAAGGCGAGGCTCTGGTACGATCTACAGGACCCTCGTCACTTGATGCCCAATCGTATGCGGATTATACCTAGGACGGCATTTTGCTGCGTCAATCGCGTGATGTCTATACACTAGGACTTTTAGCTGTATGTCTCTGGAGTTGTAAATCGCCCTGCTATAGTGTGTATTTTCTTAAGTTTAATGTATTAACTAGTTATACTTACTATACTTTGTTAAATGACCGATGTTATACTGAGTACTTAACACTTGTGTCCTTCCGATTGGTATGTTAGGTATCTATAAATGCGCTGCGGTCTGATATGTCTACGTTGTCGGCACGGCGAGTTACGTTAGTGTCGTTGCACGCTCTCTCTGGGGCTCACACCAAAGAGTAAAGAGATATCATAAGGAGACCGAGAGTGTTGCACAAGACGGGGCAAGCAAGTGTGGGCAAACAGCCGTTAGGATCATAGTTGATCAAACTTCTGAGGTCCGAACTTATTGATTAGCTCCCCTCAAGCCCAACATTCGAAATAGGTGCCACGAGCGCCCGAGTGCAGTGTTGCTAAGAAACATGCTTGGGTACACAGAAAATGGTTGAGATGCGGCTCCAAATTCTAGCATAAGCACATACGAATTTAGTGATATGACCAAGAGAGCTAATAGTACAACTTTATCGTAATTTACATACTTATAGTCGGTTAACTTAGGTACCTACCTCTTATAACAACCATTAGGGTGCTATGTCAAAAATATGCATGCTGCTAATGACATTCTAGGACCCTGGTGGAATTACACTCTTGAACCAAGCTGCACCACGATCGAATTTATAGCATAGCCTAAGGTTTTATACCGGAGGTGAAAGAGGCAGGACTAATTAATATAATAAATTAGTGCTAGAAACGAGATGGAAGCTGAGCTTGCAATGCTGATAATTCCTATACCTGCTAGAGTGTTGACGTGACTAGATGATACACAGTAGCCTGAGTTTTGGCCAGATCTGACAAGCTTCATATAGCGATCCTCTCCAGTGAATAGTGACCGACCTGCTGACTCCTAAGGTGACCAGTTTCTCTCTGAGATCTCTCCATGATCTCGCCGCCGGACACAATTTTTTGACTTGAAATTCGATCTTTTGTTTTGAGGCCTAGAGGCAACGCCTGAGAAGTAGAGTCTTTTATGTGCAAAAGGATGGGCTTCATCTTGTCAACCAGATCCCCCATCTCGGGCTTCTTCGTCGCCTCGTAATACTTCACTGCCCCACCAACAATGCCACGAAGGTAGACTACATCTTCTAGTCCTTCCAAGGCTGCGCTAACTTCAAGCTTAAGCGAGGCGATGAAATCTCCCGTCTCATCACCTGCAAGCACTGCATCATTCAAAAGCCAACCGCCAGGACCTATCGAATCTACACAGCGTCCAAGCAGATCTGCGAGGAGCTTAACAATGCCGTCGGGTGGTGCGTCAAGGGTCGAATCTCTTTCAAAATCGGTCGTGTCTAGGTAGCGAGATGCCCACGCACCCTTAACCAACTCGACCCGAAGGAGGTAGATGAGGGACAAAATCTCTTCCGGCTTGAATGTGACTCGTAAGGATTTGATCATAGAAATACCCGGACAATTACCAAGCTTTGCAAAGGCCACGCTTAATCCGTTGCCGCGAATGCCCGCATCTTCATTAAGATATGTCACTGTCTTCTGAATCTCATCCTCAAGATTGTCCAGTTCCATGCCAATATTTTGACAGTCGGCCTCGGCCTCACCTTCTCCGTTCACTTCTGCTTCATCGGTTGAGCCATTAGTGAGTAATTTCGGGGGCGGCTTCTTCGGATCTTGGACTAGCTCGAGACTCCTCATGATTGTTCGCACAGCAAGGAGTAATTCCACCGCCCCAAGGTTAGTGGCTGATAGATAAGCGACGAGTAGTTCTAAAGAAGGGTCGACATCAGCAAGCCGGAGGACGATTTGCTCGGCTAGGAATGAGTCCGCTTTTTCATCGTCTCTAAGTTGCCTGCGGAGCGCAGACTTCACGTTAGATAGGGTCAGATGACCAGCGTCTACAAGATAATTAACGATATCGCTCTGCGGCAACTGGCAAATAAGCCGAGGGATTGTCGGGTCATCCGGGAAGGCGTCGTTCCACTGAAAAGCTCGACTAATAGCATATAGAATCCATCTCCTATCTGCGGGAGGGTAACCCGCTCTCGTCTTTGGCCATATCCAAGAGGTCGTATTAGTTTTGGACGAAGCTAGCTCTTCTTCGTTCAAATCGCTAGGTACATAGGTTTCGCTCTGGGCTTGGATACCGAACTTTTGAGCTAATAGCTTTTCGAGGCCGCGGATATCATTTGCGTTAAGAAGAGCATCGGCTTTGGTCTCATCTATCTTCCATGATTCCCAATATTCACCTCTGATAGAACCTGGCAAATAATTGGAGAATATAGACGTCTCTGTTTCTCCGTAGGCATCACGAACTGAAAGCCGTTTAGTGAGTTGTATGCCGCGTCCGATCGAATCAATTAAAAGACCCTCGGCACGGCGTTTTCTGGTTCGTAGGATTGGTGCTTCCAGTTGGATGGCGACCAAATTGGTATCGACAATAGCAACTGCGAGTTCTAAACGGGAGAAGTAAGCAGCGAGAAAACAGGTTGCCAGGTCTGTACCGGTGTCGAGATCGACAGGGACGGAATTTTGGAGAGACCGATAGACCGGATTATAGATACTAAGTTGAGTAGGCGTAGTGCAAAGTAGCGAGGTTTTACTGAGGCGTAGAAAAGAGGTCGTCCCCATGAGTTCCATTGTGGATGTGACCCTCGGAAGGCTGGTCGTTAGGTCATACATGTTGAACGTAGAGCCGCGCAACTCAAGTAGGCTTCCAGATCGAAGATCAAGACGGTACGAGGCCGCAGTGTTTTTTTCTTTTACGAATGATGGTATCGGCATAACATGGAGCTGGACAATACCCTGGCGCTGGGCACCGGTCGAGCTTTGGGACGGTGGTAAAACGGCCACGATATGAAGATGACGACTTTGCTGACTGCTTGAGCCGTGACTTGAGATGAGAACTAAGACTTCGGCATCCGCGCTTACGACTTGCTTGATGTCAGGGAAGAAGCTGAAGGCGCCATCATTGCCCTTGAATATGCCGTGAATGAGATCTGATAGCGGTGCAGGAAAGCAAAAGTCAATTCTGAAATCCGCTTTTGAAGCTCCCGGAAGCTCCTGATACAACGATGCGGGTGACGAATCCCATTTCTTTTGTAATGTCTCGGCGTCAAGATAAGTCACTTTCCCGTCTGTGCGTACAACAAGAAGCCCATCATCTGATGCTTGATGATCGGCTAGCCCTTGCGCAGCCGGCGCAATAATAGGAGTAACACATATAACTGGTTGACCTGGATCAAGCGATGCTGATCTAGTAGTAGAGTGTGTATTGTCAGATACATCCACATGGTCCTTGAATTGGATGATCTTGTGCTGATGCGACTCCTTGGTGGCTGCGAACGTATATCTTGAAGTCTGTTGTGTTTCTTCTACTTTGCGCCGAATGGAAGCTATAGGACATGAGAAGAGAGACTGGGGAGGGACCGGGTACGAAGTGACAAGTCTGGCAGAGGAAACCTATAGAGGGTCAATACTTTGAGCGCATAATTTTTCTATAGCATTCTCACGTTATAAATATTGATAGCTTCTCCATCAATTCCCACCGCAAGCTCGTGGCGCTTCCTCTTCTTTGAACCTGGTGCACATCCATAAACCTCACTAACAACGTAGCGGCCAGTTGTCGGATCGAAGGGCCGAGGTAACGTAGCTAGCACATATGGCTTCTGAATTTGAAAGTGAGAAGCCATATTGATTTATAATTGCGCAACTAGAATTAAGAGGTGAGAGGCTGTCACCGGTCACAGCAATAGATTGTGTTGTATTGTGAACTGCTCATATGTACTTGAAGGAGTAAAGGACTTGAAAAAAAAAAGTTGTAAAGTCGGACTTGGATACAAAAAGTACCGACCCGAGAATTAAGCGGCACTACTTGGAGTATACCTAGGTATACTTACCTAGGTACATAATGTACCGCATATGTACTTTGTGGGGTAGCATTAGGTAGGTAGTGGATCAAAAATTCAATTGAGCAATTCAATAATGCAGTCGCGTGGGACGCGATTACTTAGACGCGATTACTGGAGTACCTTTCTAATTCATGTAGTTATTAAATTTAATAATGAGAAAGTTCACTCACTCACTACCCACTCTATCTAATCACTCAAACACCTACTACATAGCCGACAGACAACAATAAGGTACCTACTACCTACAACCTATAACCTACACGTCTGTCTATATATTTAAAGAATGAGTAGGCACGTTGCCGTTTATTGAGTCTTTACTTCATGTCTACAGACGCGACGGCCCCATCGATAGTAGCCGGTTGTACTTTATCGCAGCTATCATTATTGCCGTCACTATGGTCACCATGGTTGAAAATGGCGACGTTGTCGACCCTGAGAATAGGAGAATACATCCTTTTTTCGTGGCACCAAAGAATTATTCCAAAGACAATCTATTCAACAATATAACTCCTGTTACGCCAGACCCTTCTTGTAGTCCTAAATCGGTTGATAACAACACCGACTCAACTCCTCTGTCGGACAAGAGCAATCGAAAGAGAAAACATCAGCAAACTGACGATGCCCGAGATACTTCCTTCCTAAGTATGAGAAGCCTAGGTAAGGGTGTGCTGTTGAGCAAGCACGATACTTACTAACAGCACAGGTTCCTCATCCAAGCCACCAAAGGTGCTGAAACTGAATCTCGCAACTGGAACTATCGGCTCTCCTCCAAGATCCCAACCTATTCCAAATAAAAAGAATACGAAGCGCGGTCGAAAACCTAAGACTCTCTTAGCTTCAATACGTTACGGCCAGGATGACAATGCTTCCAGAGTTAGAATAGCGCAAAGGATCAACGAGATTTTGGCAGGTTCCCAAGGGACGAACCTCAAGATTACACGGGATGCTCTTCCCAACACACCCCCCTCGAGCCGAGATACAAATGAACAGCCTGGCAACGGCCCAGATGTACAAGCAGAAGATACCCAGCGAAAGTGTACTACCAAGAGTATACCAGGAGAGAAGACATTTCTGCCCGCCGCATCCAAGACCGATATAACACCCGACAAGCCCACACACCCGTTCTTTCAAGGAAAACCGAAACCCAGCACAGCCGCAGAAGAGAAGGAAAGATCTAAGCTTACAACAACATCACTAGTCAAAAGACAGGTATTTTTCAGCTCGACTCCCAGCTCATCAAAACACCTTCGACCAGTACCCCCCAAGTTCAACTTCCCGGCTCCCGGTGTGAGCTATAGCAACAATGTCAAGGTACCAGGCGCGCAGCACCCAGCCTGGCCGTCGAAGGGGATGGCACACGTACGGGGTGATATCCCCCAGCTTTACGAGACCTGTGAAGATGTGTTCTCCGAATACCCTCTGAAGGAACGAAAGGCGAAAGGGCAGCAGGTTCGAATTGGCGAATCGGAATCTGTTTTAAACCAGATTTTGTTGAACTTGAATTTGAAGCAGTTGGCTGGAGAATTAAAGGCTTGCGACAATGACGAGTTTCATCCTCCTCCTGCGGTCTTGCGGATTCCTGGAAGGCATTTCGAAAGCGGAAAGAATCTCCAGGCGCGCATTTTTGGCGAATTGAAAACTCTCCATCGATGTAGCGATGATCCAAAGACACACCCGGCAATCGCGCACGCCTACAATTCTATCGAGAAAGGTTTATCCGCTTTTGATAGGTCGACTTGTGAGACAAGCTCTTGGGCGCAGAAATATGCACCCTCATCAGCAGAGCGAGTGCTCCAGAGCGGCCGAGAAGCCGAGTTACTACGCGATTGGCTAGAAAACCTAAAAGTGTTGGCTGTGGACACCGGTACGATAGATTCTAGAACAAAGCCCAAGGTAATCGCTCCGACGAAAAGTAAAGGCAAAAGGAAGAAAAAATCGGATGGTTTCCTTGTTTTCAGCGATGAGGAGGCAGATGAACTTGATGAGATATCAGACGCAGTAGGGGACTGGTCGGTAAGCGGCAGCCATGGCAGTGCGAAGAAGACAATGATGCGGTCTGGTTCTCATCGAGACTCTCGAGACGGTGGTCGCTTTGTTAATGCAGTAGTTCTCAGCGGCCCACACGGTTGTGGCAAAACTGCTACCGTGTATGCCATCGCCAAGGAACTTGACTTCGAAGTATTCGAGATGAACGCAGGAGCTAGAAGGAACGGTAAAGACGTCCTAGAGAAGGTTGGAGATATGACACGGAACCATCTCGTCCAGCGTCATCACAAAAGCCACTCGCAACGCGATGGGGTAGTCCCCGAAGACGAGGTAGATCAGGACCTAAAATCTACCAAACAAGGCACGATGACAGCTTTCTTCAAGCCAAATCCAGCCCCGGTACAAAAGCCAACCAAGTCAGCAGATTCGTCCGGCGGAAAGGAGGTAAAGAAGCCTGCTAAAGCACAAAAGCAGTCTCTGATCCTCCTGGAAGAAGTTGATGTCCTCTATGAAGAGGATAAACAATTTTGGACTACTGTTATCTCCATGATTTTGCAATCTAAACGTCCTTTTGTCATGACCTGCAACGACGAGACCTTGGTTCCCCTGCAGAGTTTGAACTTGCATGGCATCTTCCGCTTCTCTAGTCCGACCAAGGACCTAGCTGTCGACTTACTACTTTTGATTGCCGCGAATGAAGGCCATGCCCTCCGACGACATGCGGTGGAGACGCTCTACGATTCACGCGGCCACGATCTCCGCGCTTCGATCACTGAGCTCAATTACTGGTGTCAAGTTGGAGTTGGAGATGCGCAAGGAGGCTTCAACTGGTTTTATCCTAGATGGCCCAAGGGCAGTGATGTTGACGAAGGAGGAGATCCCATCCGGGTTATCAGTCAAGATACTTATCAAGCCGGTATGGGCTGGTTAAATAGAGACACTGTTGTTAGTAATTCGTCACTTCGTTCGGCACAGGAAGAGTTACATCAGCAAGCTTTCTGTAACTGGTCTTTTGATGCATATGAATCATGGCCGTATGACGATATTGCTTCTTGGGCGGCAATAGCCACCGAGCGAGGGTCGTCCGCCAAAGAGCGGCTTGAACTTTTCAAGTCAATTGAATCTTTTGCCGGCTTCATGAGCGATGCAGATATAGGCTCGTCAGATTTCTCAGATGTGCCTAACCATATTTCTATGGATGCCTCGATCCCCCATATTCCAACAAAGACAAGAGAAGATTTCATTATGGGTCGGCAGTTACTTGAGGCATTCCCCTTGGCCCGGTACGACACGATGTGTCTTGACGTGTCCACGGCCTTGAAGGATCTTAGTAGAAACAAGTTAAGGGATGCCCAGACGTTTAACGAGACTAGAGATGCCTGTAGACCCTTAGGCGAAGCCCAAGTCACCGCCAAATTAGCAGTCTACCTTAGCAACTTGCTGCGTATGGAGCCGGCCATTGTACGCTTGGATTATAGCCTTGCCTTCGACCCTATCGCCGCTTCGGAGAAGAATATGGCTGCGGGTTACCTTGAGCCCTCAGTATTTGACGGAGCCATGAAGACAATTAGTCTTGATATCGCGCCATACGTACGCGGCATTGTGGCATTTGATCAGAAGCTTCAACAAGAAAGGTTTTCTCGCAGCAGTCTCCTCAGCGAAGGTGGACAGCCAGGAAGGAAGCGCATGCGTACAACGAGGAGCGCGTACTCGGCAATAGAAGGCGGCACCCGAGCTAGTATAAGGCGAGAAAGATACTTCACGGCAGATATCAATCCACATCTCGTGATGCGGACAGGTGGTAGAGGATGGGATGTGATTGCATCCTTCGCTACTCCCAGGCAAGATGCCGCGGGCCGTAGCGTACAGAATTCCGGAGAGCTCAAGAATGATGACAACCCCGACTGATCTCGAATTCCGTCCGGAAAACTGTGGCTTCGTTTATAAATGTATATAGTTCTTGACCATCAGTGTTTTACACAACGCAATGCATCAAAGGGGCGTTTGAGCGCTAGGTGACGTTACGTTCTAAAGGGGGTCGGGTTGCTACAAACCACGGATACGGCTGTCATAGTTCGTTCGCATAGATCTAGGATCGCATATAGATACGATGAAAGAAGCCGCAACGGCTTTTATTTACCTAATCCTCGAAATACTTTTAGGTGTCCCAGAATCTATTGTGCTAATATATGCCTATTCCTCTATTCTTAATCAACCTGTTGCTTACACCTTTATGTCTATCGAGTGTTACCATCTCTAAGCATAGTGATCCTCGAATGAACGTATGTAAATACGAGGTAACGTAATCTACCGCATACCCTAGATAAGAGGCATTGCCACCTAGACACCTAGTACCCAGCACCCCCGTAAGATTCGATCGTCTAGGTTGTCCTCTTTGCGTTAAGATATTAACGAAAATAGCCCAGTTCACCAAGCGGATTCGGTTTATATAATGTAATTTGCGGGGTCTTTGCTCCCTCAAAAGTCAATACGTCGAAGGGGAATAGTAAGAGGTGCGTAATGTAGCATAAAGCCGTCCAGATCATGACAAGATTTCAAGGCATATCTTGGCTAGTAGTATCTTTCCGATTTTTACTTTTAGCGACAAAAGCAATACACACAAGCACGCCTAGACTCGCAAGCCCGATGCCCATGTAGTATGCCCCTCGGTATCCCTTTAAGATGTCTCCTGGGTTTCCTCCGCCTTTGTTGACTTGCGTCTCGACCGTACCCGCAAAGCCTAACCCTAACGAAATGCTGTAGTTGACTACAGTATTAATTAAGCTTGCAGCAATGCCTTGGTGCTTTCGTGGTACAGCATCGGAGAGGATGAGGGTCCCAGCGGGGAAGCTCATGTCCACTATACCGAGAGTTAGTTACCTCTTCTAGTAAGGAGTTTAGGGCTCAGTTATTTGCGGGAAACATAAAATCCTTGGTTAGTATGGGAGGGAAGTACCGGCTCCCAAGATAAATAAAAAGGAGTAAAAAAGAACTGCCAATGTTACTTACTCCCCCAAGGCATGATAATGCCAGACACAAAATACTGGCCCCAGTAGACCTGCTCAACAGGGCAGGTCGCGAGGATGATGATACCTATCGTAAAGAAAACGAGAGCCATAGTCATGACTACAGGCGGCTTAAGGCGATGTAGAGTATAACCCGTGAAGAGGGCAGCAAAAATGCCCGAGATAACGGTCGGAATGAACATCGCCGTAGCTGACAAGGGCGGTACTTTTCGAAGGACGAGCAGGAATTCCCAGGAATAGAAGAACCAGATGCCGAAGCAAGACCACCCACATGCTATAGCAGCTAAGACGAAGGATACTTCGTAGGAGAAGGCGTTAAAAGGAATAAGAGGGTATTGAGCGAATTTTAGTTCGAATACGAAGAACGCCGCAAGAAGTAGTAATCCGACAATGAGCAAAACATAAACGTAGGGCTTATCCCAACCTACAACAGGGGCTTGATTCCACGCAAAATTGACGAGGACAAGACCACCCACGCCGAGGACTGTCCCTACAAGATCGAGCTCTCGTAGCGTATTCTTCAAGCCTTTGGGCTGGGCGTGATGCCTGTTCGAAGCTTCTGGGATAACGTAGTAGCCTATGACGACAGTTGCAGCGAGAACAATGCCAAACGCCCAGAATGCCCAAGGCCACCAGGCGAGAGCAAGTATAGCAGCGAATAACGAGCCGATGACAGAGCCGGTCGGTGCCATTGCGCCGAAGATGGCGAATACCATCTCCTTACGTCGGCCAGGGGCGTATGTAACACCAAGGATAGCCAATCCGTTCGGAAGGATGATAGCGGGGCCGATTCCCTGGAGAACACGGGCGAATATAAAAAGGACATGATTCGAGTAGACGGAGAGCCCACAAACTGTAGTCCAGATGGAATACCAACCCATACCAATAAGAAAAAGGGTTTTATGACCGAAGACATCGCCCAGCCTTCCCGAGAAAAGGATAAATGTGCCTATAGTTAAGCTGTAGCCGGCCATAAACCAGCTTAGCTCTCCAGGATTTGTGATACCGAAATGTTCACCGATTGTGTGAATGATGCTTATGGTTTGACCAAGGCCACTCTCTTTACATACCATCATTAGCTAGGGGAAGAATCAAGTTGTGGATTACACCACAGTGTAAGTGAGGGACGTACGCGTGAACAGTTGCGCAAGGCATATGACAAAGACGAATAGGATTTCCCGAGGCAAGGAAAGCGTTTCGGCGATAGACATGTTCGTGTCAGTCTTCGCCAAGTCTCGACTTTTGGTACCCTTCTCTTCTTCTACCTGTTCATCCATCCTCCTGTCACCGCCGTCCTTTTCATCGCTGCTCGTCCAGGAGTCGTCTTGCATCGGGGATAGGATTCCGGGTTGGCTAATCAGGCACGAGCCGTCCGGATCGGAAGTCCTGCTAGGCTGTGACGGCACCGCGCCATCACGCGGCAACTCTACCGGTTCGTCCATAATAATATTCTCCTGGTTTGTAACAGGCGCCGCCGTAGCGCTAGAAGTACTAGAGCTAATGCTACCGTGTCCGCTAACCGCCATTCCCATTAGGTAGATTTAGTGGCGTCCCAAGGTTGACGTGCTTAAGAGATTGACAAGTTCTGATGTAATCCGAAAGACCGAGCCGCTATGAAATCCAGTACATAAATTCGGATATACAAGAGAAATCTTCCCAGGGCATGAAAAGAGAAAGAAGAATGAGAATAAGAAAAGGGCACCATGTGGCGATACTTACATTTGAGCTAGGTAGTTAAGACATAAGAGAAATAATTTTTTCGGCGCCAACAAATTTGAAAGGGCCGTCTCTCGTCAGAAGCCAAAAAAATATTCGAAACATTATCTTAGATGCCCACATCGTGGATACTGCATAAGTGATTGGTAAGGCTTAGTACAGGGGAGTCAAGAAGTTTACCTGCCTCTTTTTTCATCTCCTTTCTCGGGTCTCTTTACAAGGATCACTGTGAGAACAAAGAAGGATCTTACACGCATTATGTCAATTCCATGTATGGATTATGTATGGATTGCCTATTTCCGGCGCTGCATCGGAAACCGATAGATAAGGTTACGAGTTGATCTCGGAGTTACTCGCGCTTACTCTTACAATTTGATAGAGGCCTGCTTACATATCATGGATGCCATAAGTACCTACCTAACCTACATATCATACCGGCCCGGACTGGATCTTATAGCTTGGCCCTAAATCCAAAGAGGCCTAGTTATTCCCAACTCTTGATTACATAGTTAGTTCACGTGTAAGACATATACTTATAAATTATGTTGATATCTTAAGTAAGTTTGATTATGATATATTATGTAAGTCACGTCATAATCTAGAGCTATGTTATTATCTTTTCAGATGCGATCGGAGCCCAAATACTTGGCATATACCATATACAGGGATAGATGCAAGGGCCCTCATTGCAATCCTACTTATTGCTACATATGTACATACACTCTGACACTACACTACCTAGTATGTAGGAATGGCAAAGGGTGGGTATGATTTCTCACCAAACTCCCGGCACTACACTATGAATAGCCTGCAGGATTCTCCCCCGGCAAGCAATCTTACCAAATATATTTACGGATTAGAGAACGTCCATTTAAAAAGCTCAACATGCCACCATTGCGTTCGCTATCAATAATGCCGCCTATGTTGAATGAGACGATAGGCTGCCGAACTCAAGTAAAACATCTCTCGGGATACCGTTTACGCCATTCCGTGGAAAATGCGAGCTACCGAGTGAACGGGATCGTACAGAGGCACCGTGGAATGCCTCACCAACAAACATGAATTTTCTGGTAGAGCAGGTGTCGCTGTCATGGAATTGAAAAGTTAGGCGGGACGAGAACGCTTCAACCACGATCGATAGACATGTCGGATGAAAACCCGATCTTGATCTAATGCAGGCCTTTTCGACGCAACCTGCCGGTGTGACGGATGCGTTTACCGCGGAACACGTGTCGGTGTATCGCTCCCCTTTACTAGATCAAGCTTCGGCACGTCTGTAATACCATCTCCTAAGTGATTCTCCTAGTTACCGTTTACATTTCTATCCAACCTTTAGTGCTCGGACAGACTGACTGGTAAGACGGGACGAAGCGCATAATTGCTTTGCAATAGGCCTGGGCATACTTGCGTTCTTCTCTTGGATTACAGTACTTCTGAAGAGGCCATGTTAAAGGTATTTAGCAGGGCTATCAACCAGCTCTACAAGACTGATAAATGGGTCCCATCTATACCATTCTTTCAGTAGATAACCAGAACTCACCCTCTTATGGGTAGGCGAAAAAAAATCGTTCGCCACTTGTGGGCATTATTACATATATCGTTATAGGTTCCTAAATCAGGCTCCCTAGGTAGACATAGCGAGTACGCTGGCGGCTAGTTGCCGTAATATCACCAGTTACCAACGAGGCCGGTGTTACAGGCCTGACGGCCTCCCGTACGAACCGTAACAAGCAGAACGCCTCTTCGGGCGAGGACAGGCTTTTGCATATATCCGGGTTTGGCGAAGAAGAAAAGAAGGGAAAAGGTTTGCTGCGAGGCGCACGGGACGATGGACGGGCTGTATTAAAGGTTGAGGCATCCTCCCTACATGTCTGGGAGTGTCTAGCTAGAGTGGCAGTCAGAATAGGTAATCTCTACCCCTTGCTCTCAGTCATATCACGGCAAAATTGAATCCTACTTATCTACCTATATATATATCCCTCTATTATCTTTCTCTATCTTGAGCACGGTACAATACTTTTAAAAATGACTACTCCAGACGATCCTCAGGCCAAAGTTTATTCTCACATCAACGGTAGAGAGAGCGATATCCTAGCTAGATTAGCAGTGGCCGAATTGTGCAAGGGCTGGCCGATATATCGCGACGCATCTGAGTGGAAGAATTTCCGCTCCCTTTTCTCTGATGACGCATGCGTCTGGACGAGTTAGTAACCGCCTCCTGATATTAAGACTGTGAGGGTATCGCAAGATTAATTAGTCTCGTCTAGCGTGGAGTAAGCGTCAGCCCATTGACAGCTTTATCCAAAAGTCAAAAGAGGGAAAGTCAAACGGCGACTTCATCATGCATCGCGAATGCGGCACTCTTGTGGAGCTTAACCCGTCGACGCTCCGAGCAGTTGGCAAGATGAAGGCAACTATAACGCAACGATTTAAGACTGGAGAGAACGGTAGTGTAGGATTCGACGTGGACTGCGACTGTCGGTTTCATTTCTTCTGTTTCCGTGACCCGGATACCAATGCCTGGAAAGTTAAGTATGTCAAGCTAATATACGAGAAAGACAAACTTGTTCCCGTCGACGGCAAGGCTCCTCCAGGCTTTCCCAAGGATGCACTTGACAGGTACCCAGAAGGGTATAAGTATCTTGGTGCAGCTCAAAGCACACTCGGGCACGATATCGATGCTTCTCTTCCAACTATTCAAGGTCCGGAATCTGGGTCTTTAGACGTACCACGGTTGGAGTTATACGAGAAGATGGAACAATGGCTCGACGGCGCAGACGACATTGACCTTTCGACAAGTCATGGCCGCGGAGATATCAACGGGGAGGATACGCATAAAGAGCAAAAATGATGATGACGATTGACGATTCACAACTTAAGCTGCCCAATATTCGGTGTAGCTTGATGTGACACGGACACGATTTGGTGGTCCTTGAATATTCCTGGAATTAGCCAAGGATCAAGACTGTTAGCAACACGATGGCCAAGAATATCAATAAAAGGATTGGATTAAGAATACGTGGTATGCATGATAAATCCATTACACCTAGTAAACTGTCCTTCGTCCACAATACGACAATACCTTTATAATTAAATTCCTTCCTTAGAGCTCTATTAAAATGTAACCTAAGTAAACAAAACATGTTATAAATTTTGATGGTAACTGTCTCTTTCCACATATCGCATCGTATACACGTCCAATGCGTACCCGGTCGGTGATAGAGTCGGCTGAGACATTGCTATAGAGGTCGATGTATATATAGCTTACGCCAAGCTCATCGTATACTAGTTTAAGGCTTGGTCTTAGCTATACGATGTTTTCGTGACATAACTTCACTAAGAGGCGCCAATAGGAATTTACGACACGGCTGTAGTAGCCCGTATGCCCTTGTTAGACAGGGTGCCATGAGCCTCAGTGGAAGGACGAAACATTTTCTACGTACGAGAGTGCCAGGTTCTTATACTTAGTCGCAACGTTGCACTTCCAGCACAGTTGGCAATATCTCGAGTTGCATTCAAAGAAATGAAACCTCTGTGAGTAACAAAAATGTCTTGAGATAACTGGTAGCTTACTAGCTCATCGTCGTATTACATTACCCTACCGAGAAGCTGGACAATTGGGGCTATGCAGGTTTTATGTAGCTCCAACTCTCTTGGCACTACTTTCATTGAGCGCCTCCGCCAATTGTGCATGGCCTTGCCGATAACCGAAGGATTCGTGGGCTGCGCATAAGTTGGCGAACTGCAGGCTATATAGGCTGTTTTATAACAGCTCGCAGACAACAACCAATCAGAGCCCCATAACTGTCTGCTATTTGTAGATTCATTAACGACGATTCCTTGTCAGGACGTTAACGGCTAAGATCTTCAAAGCCTCTCGACATGTCATAAGATTCACACGAGCATTGATGATGCTATATAAGTTCTAGAAGCCTTCGCTTGAAAGTTGCAATTTTTCACCAACAGAACAGACAACTCTCGTTTTACAACCTGCAATCGTTTCATCAACGTCTAATCAACACCCAATTAAATCAAACTAAACAAAATGCTCCGAAACAACGGCACTTCATTTTGGTTTGGCCTTTGCCTACTGTCTACCTTGGCTAGCACCGCTGCTGCAGGAGGTGCCGTGCTAAGGCGAGATGACTTGCCGACACCTGTGGCGGCGTCCGAATCAACCGGAACTACTTGCGACAACCCTAACCAGACAACGGGATACCCAGACTACAACTCTTTCTGCCAATGTCCCCCTTACAACTCTGACTCACCGGCGTTCGGAAACCCGTACCTCGGTCTAGTTAGGTGCGATACCAAGTGCGTCCCCACCGTCGCCTCTCAGACCTTGATCCGACCGGAAAATGACAGCATGGACTCCTGCATGAAGGCTTGTACCGGATCTTTCGAGAAGGCTAAACGTGGCGAGCTGGGCGAGAGGCAGGACGGCGACTACTGGTTCTGCCACGGCGTGAACTTCGTCCAGGGCGAACTTTGCGAGTTTATTGGATCACTCGGCTCCACTGAGTTTGTCGAAGGCGGATCGGACTGCCTATACTTCAACAGCCTTGACTCTTAAATGCCTACGGCACAAACGCTTGCGACCCTTATATTTCCAACTTAATTACCGGAAACCTATACGCCAGGCAAGGCAGTGCCATGTTGCTCCATGATCTGCCAAAGGAAGCGACTATACTTCAAGATCGGGTATATTGTGGTTTATTTGGGCATTATACTATTTGCTTATCGGTGTTGGGGGGTTAGAATAGACTTAGCTACTTACCATAGCCGAGAACGATATTAATTTATACTCCTTACAATCTGCAACTATTTAATGAGCTTAATTTCGTCCTTAGGCGGTAACTTCTTTTTCTAGAGGATTATGAATCAGCGTTTGAACTTGTATTTCCTCGAATATATTACAGAGAGATCTCTTCTATAAGGCAAGTACCTACCTTGGAATAATAATATATATACATAGATTCAAGGCGATGGATTTTCTGGTAGCCGTATTGCGCAACAGTGGCCGGATTGAGTGAGCAGTGGGAATGAAAGAGTTTTGCGCAACATTTGTGTCCAAAGAGCGATACCTCAGGTGCCTAGGTAGTGGACGAAATTTCGAAGATATTCTAATTAGTATTAGGTCTCGCAATAATGCTATTGAGTTAATTTATTGAGAAGGGAAGTGGTTTCTCCCCGACTTTGGTGTAACGTGTAATATAGGCACGTAGACAATACAATAATAGTTTAGACATTCGCACTAAACGATGGAATAATATCACCTAAGCAATGCCATGCGTGTTCTATAGCGAACACGATATCCTAAGATAACGTAGCGGAACTGTGTTAGTTACTGTGTTTCTAGAATGGTTGTATAGATAAATTCGAAGAACATATCTCCCTCTATAATACTTCTCGACGTCCTCGTATATATGACCCTTAGCTCGTGATTTGTTTGTGCTTAATAATATATGCATACATCTTCTTTAACTTCCATGAGTACCTAATATATCTATAAAAATTCGCTGTGGCGTATAAGTCATAAGTATACTTAATGTCTACGTTGATAGCCAGAAATTCTCGAACAATAAAAGATATAGGGCTACGGTCGCTAGCCTTGGTATCAACTAACAGGACACACTTCATAACTATTCGTATACTAAATTAAACGAACACCTAGGATCTGCGGGACTGACGACGTCGAGGAATCTACGCAAGGAAGTATTCAATACAGCTAGGTAGTTTTGAAAGGTGACAAAGGGTCAGTGGACTTTAGTTATTTTACATCAGTCTCATCTTTACTTCTGCTCTAGAAGAGACGGCTTGTAAAGTTAGTAAATTCATAGTGAATAAGCTCTAACCTATATCTACTAAAAGATACGGTATATGTTGTCTATTGACTCGATCTATCAACTGTATGAGCAAGGAGGGAGGTCTTTCTTATATATGCATCCCATACCAAGACCCCGTGTACTTTACCTGAAGGTAATTCCTTCACTACTCATCTCAACATCCTCATTATGCAGGGTTTACAAACCAGTCCGGATTCTAGATGAGATGTTTAGAACAAGGGACACTGTCAGTATATATAGCCGTGGGCTCCTATAGCTAGCGTAGAGTTCCTCGCGGAACAGCGAAGTTGATTCCCTGCTTCTTGCTCCACATCATGACGATCACCAAAGGTAAGACATCCACCCTATTTCAAAACTACAGAATTAGAAGCTATTCCCTATCAAGCAGCGAAATCCCTTCACACCTATGACTTACGTCTCAAGTTGAAAAATTATGTGCGTTTCGATATTACTTTTAGGGGAATGAATAGAAGAGAACTATTCTGGTTGTAGGAATTGGTAACACGGCCTACGAATATCCCTTGCTTTATGCTAGTATATCTCGAAAATGTATTAGAGCTGCGGCCGTGGTAGGATAATGGCCTCGACATCTCGATAACTAATTGGCTTTCCGCTTGACGGGATAATGGTAATAGAATGATAAATAAATAAAAAGCAGCTGGATTTGAGCATACGCAGCCAGGGGGCTCTCATTCTGAGAAGGTGAAATGCGGGCCTTAAAGTGAGAGAAAAAGGCACTTACTCCCCGATCCTAGCATAACGTATGCTTGACTTACCCTCATTGGCCTTTAAAGAGTTTTACATATGAATACTTAGTTATTCTTGGCGCCTATTCGAAACTAACCTAGATGGCATACCGTGGTGTGACCGAAAGACTTGGTCTGACGCTAGAAGAGTATTGCGAGAAGCGCTATTGAAACATTAAACAAGGCATATATTCCAAATCAGGTTGCTAATATCTTCTTAGTACAAGACGTGCGAAGAATTTAAATGCCAAGCCAACGCGAGACATAATTAAAGAGACGTTTCCAGCTATTAGGAACTGGGATTACATTGCTCGAAATCGTACGTTTAATAATACGTTACGAATCGCGGGTGTTCATATTTAGCTTCTATTAGATACCTAGTCTATTAAATACTTGCTTGATTTGATTCTCATCGTTACTATTCAATATTAGTGTTGACTTTCGCCTCCTCGTACCTAAAAAAGTGCTGTACATTAATTTAGGTAAGAAAAAAGTGCAAAATTAAGGATAGTTTTCAACAAAGAGGTTATTCGAATATTAAAAATTATTAGAAAAGGTATATCCTTAAGTGCCAAGGAGACACGGTGGGAATCCTATCCGTTTGGAAGTACGGATGTCCCTTTTAAAAATTTTTACCATAGGGAAACCCCTGTCACTCCCGGCAAGCTCTGGCCATGCTTGGCAATAGCTGCTTACCGATTTAGCATGCGTATCTTATTTTACTTTACTATTTCAACTATATATTTCTTTTTTAAATTAAATAGTAAAATATCGTGAAAATAATTTTCGTAAAAATAAAAATAAAATATTTAAATGTAATAGTTTTTATATTATTTTAGTATTATTTTGGCTGTAAAACTTCTTATTAAACCTGAGGGATATTAATGTATACATCTTTAAATTCTTCGACAGGTATTATCCAAGCATAGGACAGCTGCCAACAATCTTGACAAGGGTTCCCTATGGTAAAAACTTTTGAAAGGGACATCCGTATCTTGGATTAATCTGGCGAGGGGGCGAAAGCCAGCATTAATGATGGTAGAAGTGGTGGGGGCGGTACGATGTGATCGATGTCTTGGCAGGCAACATTTTCTGATCATGTCTTACATACCCTATAACTACGATAAACCGTTCCATACTTAAAGGTTTTTTTGGGGGTTTTTTTTTCTACATGGAAGTACGTTTGCTATACATATTGAAGCAAGCTGGGTTCGGTATCAGGTTAAAATCACGCCTTCTTTACTAAATACAAATACAACCCGAATCTTAGAAGATTTCCGAGACTGATCTTAAATGCGGGAACTCGATATTAAGGCGTTGGGCTGCATGTCAGCGTTCAGTACCACTCGCGGCATCCCGATTATCGGTGATGACGACAAAGCAGGCTGTGAAGCCTCGCGAGCTGCCGAACGTTCCGCATCTATGTTACCCAATCTAGAATGTCGCGCAGACGTATGAGTCAGTTCAAAATAAAGTTGAACGGGCTGAGAATCGTCGAATCACAAATAAAATAGAGAAACGGCTTTACGCATTACATGTAAGGCTAGATTAGTTCTCCGGTATTTTTTCTTTTTTAGATCGCTGCAACCTGCCAACCCGGAAATTCGGGGAACACACGGCATTTCTCATCATCTAGTTGTAGCTAACTATATTAAGGACCCTTGGCTGGGAGCCTTGGAGCCTTGGAGCCTTAAAGCATATATAGGTTTAGCCCTAGTGGAATGTTTGTCTATGTAGTCTGCTAGCTACCTAGGTAAGTGTAGTATGTTGATCGGAAGAGACGGATAAGATAGCGCCGGTCTTGTCTTGTCTTTGCCTTTTTTGACCGGCTTCTGAAATCTCCAACTTCCAACATAAAGTCATGACGGATGAGTTCGGCTCATCTTCATATGTATGCGGTGTGACTTGGCCTTTCGGACCAGGACCGGAAATACCCATCTCGTTTCCGACTCGCCTCGTCTCATTTCGTAGTGTACATGTCAGCATGAATTGAGTTCCCTGTGAAGAATTACAAGAACTGCACTAACTAGCTACGTAAGTACCGAAAGTTGTCGGCTACGGTACTGTACGGTACTGCATATCTTTTTACAGGGATCTTACAAGATAATCGCTATCTACTGGCTCACGGCATGCTTGCCTGCTTGCCTGCTTGCCTGTGACGTGGGGATCTATACGCTACCTGAACGCTCACATGATTGATTGGTATAAAAAGTGAAATATTGGCCCCTCTTATAGTATAGACCCTCTACATAGGGTACACTACACTACACTATGTAGTGTATGAATTCCTCTGATTTGGGATGAACCCGGATGGAGACAAGGATGTAATCGGGCTGTCGCATTTTTGTTTTACTTTATTTAATTTTATTTAGAAAACCGAGAAATTATCTTAAATATTGTCATGAGAGCGTGGTCATTTATATTCGCGACTCGTCGGTTATGACTTATGAGTGTCCACATGATGAAGACACGATAGAGCTAAAATACTGCGCTGTGAAAAGGCGTCTTTCCGAGCTACATAAACGTACGGATGAATTTCTTACTACTATGTACATATATATATCTAAGTCAAGCATTTAGAATTTGGAATCTGCATACCATGTAGTAGATCATCTATACGTACCTAGGCAAATGCCGACTGCGCCGCCATAGAGCGCGGTTACTAGTGTAGGTAGTCTTTAACGATTTTCAGGCTATCCCTACTTGTGTTAGTGTAAGTAACATCAGCAGGGGTTTACCCTTGGAAGTAATACATCATAGGAAACTCATCCTGTAGACATACCGTCATCTGCTACTCAAACGCAGCTCAATCTGGTTAACCTGGTCAACCTAGCTTCCTAGTCAACCAACCTTCCCTCAACATCGCATCAAACTGTCAAAAAGGTATATTCTAACAGCCATCCCGCCCACTCTCACCGACAGGAAATAAATCCAGCGAATAATGTCGACATCCTACCCCCAATAATTGCTCAACACCCAGCCGACCTTATGTATCATACTACCTCTCCTTGACCGCATCGAGTCCGCCCTAATCCACCCGCATTTGTATTTTGTATTGTACATACAGTCTTACTTCCGCTGCAAACGTTTCTTTCTCACCGTCCTGCCGTTGCGTTCCAGTCAGATACTGCTTTCTCATTACCTACCTCTTACACGCATTAGGCGGGGACACAACGTGCGTATGGTTCGCAGCACATCCCGGACTTTCCAACCCAAGGTGTTTCCTTCTAAGCGGCTATTTACTTTTTTGTCTCTGCTCTATTCAGTACAGTAGCCCGACCAGCCATCTAGCCCTGCCTATCACTTATTACCTGCCTATCATTCACAGTTGGGTATACCCCCCAGTATCAATCATGACTTGGTTATGATTCACCTTGTTGTAGGTTCTACCCTCCTTCCTCTTCTCTCTAGCACAACATCATCGTACTGCTCTTTTCAGCCTGCTTTATTTTCCCTTTATTTTTTAAAAATTTCTTTAGCCTTGTGGCCTACTTTTCCTGGCCACACTTAACCTACGATGCCTATCAGCATCTAATTCTACCATCACACGCGCTCCTGCTCAGCACAAGTTGTCGCCGCATGATTCGGAGCTATCCCCGTTCGTCCGCATCGTGCAATCCCCGCTGGCCTGGCATGCGCCTTGCTAAGCATATCTTGAGCACGCATCCGACTTAACAAGTAGACGACGGGAGAAGCACTCGCTCCCTCTTGTGCATTCTTGGCGGCCAAATATTTTTTTTAGTTATTTATTCCTAACAGCATCATCATGGCAGACGTAAGCGGTCCAGATCGCCCGGAACAATACGCATACCCCGTAGCTGGGAACGTTTACTATAGGCCGAGGTCTTCAGAACGGAGACACCGCCCAACTCCGAGCCTACCCACCCCGCATATCCGACCACGCCAGCGTCGACCTCAGTCTATTCATATCGTATCCTATCCTGCCGGCTATACACCCCCCGATTTAAGACCGCCTCCTTTTGTCAAGTCGAAGTCATCTAAATTTAGAAAGGAAAAGAGCAATAGAGCGGAAGGAAAGAAGGAAGACGCATCCGAATATAAAAGTTCACCACGGCGAGTAATTGAGAGGGTATTAGGACCTTTAAAGCTCCACTTCTCGCAGTACGTGGCTGTGGACAATCCTACGCTTCCTAGCGCCTCCGGCAATTCGAGACCAATCCCGAGACCGTGCACACCTAATAACCTGCGTGTTCGACCGCAATCCATGTTTGTGTTTCCTTCTTCTACTATAGCACCTTCAATGCCAGGTACTTCTGTCATGACGGCTCCTACTCAGTCGCCAATGTTGGCGATACCCTCTCATGCTTCGCATCGAAATAGTATAATATCGGTGCGCTCAGCTAAAAGCATAATGAGTTCGGTAACCGAAGTCCCAAAACCGGTGGCGAGCGGAAGCGGAGTATCGTGTTCTATAATCCTAGCGGAGCCGAACGTCTTTCTTACTGGGTTCGAGCACGACGGCCAGCCTCGGAATGACGCAGCCAACTCCACGGCGCTATTAAGGGGTAAACTACAACTGAACGTATCCAAGAATGTGAAGATAAAGTCGGTTACTCTTAAACTTCACGGCAGAGCCAGGACAGAATGGCCGGAGGGTATCCCGCCGATGAAAGTTGATCAGTTCGAGGAAGAATCGCTCAGGACTCAGGTGTTGGCCTTCTTCCATGCCGCGCACGAGACGGGGGAGACCGAGTTTGGAAACCAGTGTACGTATTCGATTCGAGGTAACGCCGAGTGTCGTCGGGGCACATCTCCTTCCCAGTCGACAATTTCTTTAGCCTTGAAGAATAGGCCTACCGGTCACCTAACAGCCCGTGATTACAAGAGATTATCGCTTCAGTCTGTGCAGTCTCGAAGCTTCGGTAAGGGCGATACGCCCAACCCAAATATCGTGCAGCAGAAAACGTACAAAGTATTTTATCCCGGCACTTATGAGTACTCTTTCGAACTGCCCATCGACCACCATCAGCTCGAGACTACGAAACTCCAATTTGGATCGGTTAAATGGGAATTAGAGGCTATCGTAGAACGAGCCGGCGCCTTCAAACCTAACCTCCACGGCGCCAAGGAAGTTTGCATCGTGCGCGTCCCGGATCAGCTATCCCTCGAAATGACGGAGCCCATCTCTATCAGCAGGCAGTGGGAAGATCAACTACACTACGACATAATGATATCGGGAAAATCTTTCCCTATCGGTACCAAAATCCCTATCGCCTTCAAACTAACGCCGCTAGCCAAAGTGCAGGTTCACAAACTAAAAGTGTTTGTAACCGAATCCGTCGAGTATTGGACAAATGATCGACGGGTCACTCGGAAGGACCCGGGACGGAAGATATTACTACTGGAGAAGTCGGCGGGGAAGCCTCTAGACAAGCAGTTCGAGGCGTCAGATGTTAGGGTTCTGAGCGGCGGCGAGTTGACCCCGAACCAGAGACACGAGGCGCGCATCGCGGCGCAACGGCGACGGAGTATCGAGGCGTCGAGAGCGCACACGGCACCCGAGCCGCTGCCCGATCCCACAGACAACTTGCTAGGCGATCTAGATTTGGGATTAGAGGCTTATTGGGGATCGACGGAGATCGAGATGAACGTCCAGATTCCAACCTGCTCGCAGATGGCCAAAGACAAGAGCTTGCGGTTGCATCCCGACTGCAGTTGGAAGAATGTAAACGTATATCACTGGATTAAGGTATGGCTGTCTTCCAATATCCCCCCCCCCCGCAAAATATATCGTATGATAGCGAGTGATAATTAACCCTCTATAGATTGTCATGCGCATCTCTCGTCTTGATCCCGAAGATCCCGCGGGCAAGCGGCGTCGGCATTTCGAGATTAGCATTGACTCACCTTTTACTGTCCTTAACTGCCGTGCCACACAAGCCAACACCGCTCTGCCCGAGTATTCGGGCGCCGACCAGCCCATGTATCGTCAGCAGGCAAGTTGTGGTTGTCCCGACGCTGAGATACTCGCTACGAGCCCTAGTCCTGCGTCTAGCACAGGTACAATACCCTCTGTCGAAGCCGGTGTTAGTATGGCCGGTGTTGACTCTCCCGGAATCATACCGCCCCCGGCCGCCCACGTGCAGCAGCATCCAGCATCCAGCTCGCAGCCCGTGCAGAGGCAGTCTTATATGCCTTGGGCGCCGCGGCCTATGCATCTCCTAAGGTGTCCGAGCTTTAACCCTCCGGCTTTCGATGACGACGAGCCGCCGCCACCTATGCCTACGCCGCCACCGCAATACGACGTCGTCGTCGGAACGCCTAGCGTAGACGGCCTTGCCGATTATTTTACGAGGTTGGCCAGTTACGACGATGGCGATTCGGATAGTGCGGATGAAGCAGTTAACACGCCTAGCAGGCTTACAGAGCGGAGCGGACGGGTCAACGTACCTCATCCGAGAACGCCGGGTGGTAGGATGGTTCCGAGCAGGAGCCTGGAAATTCAACGGCCAGCGATGCCTATGACGCTGAACATGGCCGGGGGGTTATTAGAGCGTAGAGGTTAACGGGGGCACTTCAATTGTCCTTGCTAAGATAATACGCAAGGTCGTAACCGCTCAGTATTTATAGAGGAACTTATGGTTTTCGAATTTGACCTACGATTGCTATCATCGGTATTGGAGTATTGGATTGATACCCTAATAAGGCAAGTTGGGAAAAAGTTTTGGATTCTCGCTAGAGGCTTCCCGGGATATTCATTTTCAACGGGGAGGGCATAAGTTTGTTAATAGAATGCATTCCCAGCGGAAGAATGAGGTTGTACGACGCACATAATTGGTGGCACGAGGTGGCGTTCGGGTTGCATTGTCGGCAGAGGCATCACTATTCCTACCTAGACTCCTGCTTATCTTATGACATGGGGTTTGTAGATTACATGACGGTATATATCGGTACGAGGTAGTATTAAAAAGATATAGCTTCCTGTTCTGATTTCGGATTCGATTAAGTTTGTTCCACTGTGTTGTCGCTGCAAGAAATTCCTAGCCATGCTGGCGTAGCTTATCACTAGGAGGAAACTTTTTGCACTTGGGCGACGAAAACACAATATTGCTTTGCCATCATTCAGATATTGGATCTGTGAGGTCAACAAGCACAGCTACCGCGACGGCAGCCACGACGCCAACGATTGTCCTACCCTCCAATCATCGCCAATACCCCAGGATACCAATATGTTTGGCCAAATCACGCCTGGAAACGGACAAGAGTAACAGCATACGGACCAAGCCAGGGTTCCTTCTCGTGTAACTCGGGAAATCGGATCGTGAGCTTTACTAAGTTACACCGCTAGATAGTGAGATACCACACGCCCGCCTAGCATTCTCAACCACCGAGCTGGGGTACATTTAACTCTACATACAAAGGCGAGTTGCATATGTTGACCAAACTTAAATCGAGGACTCGTGGTCTACTTCATAATTGACATCGCTTATCAATGCGCACATAGCAAATGAAGTAAGACACTGTAAGGGCTACTGTTATTCCCGGGATGCAGCCAACGAGGCCGCCGCTACCGATCTAGGAGCCGAACTTTACTACAATGACTATAAAATTAGCAAATCGGTTGAAGATACCGGAACAGAAATTGATGGTGTCGGCATACAGGCGCATCTAATCGTCGGTTCCATACCTAGATACCATCCGTCTTCGGTGGGGTAGGGGCCGCACTACTATGAGACGAGAACTTCTCCAGGTTGCGAGCATATAGTGCCGTTAGCAGCATACCACATGTACCTCTAGGCCTATTTTCATTTA
Organism: Daldinia concentrica; assembly: GCA_902805455.1. NCBI lineage: Eukaryota > Fungi > Ascomycota > Sordariomycetes > Xylariales > Hypoxylaceae > Daldinia > Daldinia concentrica. The sequence goes on from CADCSW010000015.1 coordinate 352,328, forward strand.
CTCTAATGACTATTAATATCAGTGTCTGTAAAAAGGTTGATCGGAGGTTAGTTACTATGAACAGGACTAATCGGCTTTATTGGACGAAATAACACGGTTAATGGTGTCTTCCAAATATAATTATACGTATAAGCACTTCGTATCATAGCACCTATAATACCATAATTGATATTTAAATATCACACTATGCCCATCACCCAGGAGAGATAGAATATCTATTTCCAACAAGTCAGTAGATACCAATAGCGTTTTTATTCGAATGTTTGAAGAGTTGCGAACAAGATGCTTGAATTTAAATGATTAACCGTTTGATATAAACATCAGTATTATAACTGTTACGGAGCTAGTCTTATATACTTAGTTCACTACTATATAGAGCGATCCCTAAACTATATGTAGTAGAGTTCGAACCTATAATCTTAATTAGCACTATTATAGACTTAGACATCTAGCACCTTATATGACCGATCGTATTCCTACGTGAGTATAACGTTATAAATAATTAATGAATTAGATGTTGAAGTGCTTGAAAACGGTCTTGATTCAACAGCGCACAATAAGTTATCTGTATATTTTGATAAATTTACCATTAGACTTGATCATCATTAATGTGTGTAGATCTAGATGGTCTAGTCTTCACATGTTATCCAGTGTCACTTGCTTCGGGATTCATTTACTTACCTCAGACCAACCTTCACGAACTAATTAGTTAATTTATAAAATCGAAATAAGTGGTATAACTCCATGAACCAATGAAAATATTACTCGATTGAATTGTCAAAATACTCAGGTTAGATTCCTAGGCTTGCCTATTAAACGATCATGAATTAGGCCCGTATCTGGATCGGACACGGCCTCATTGTTATACCGGAAGCATCGGTGAATCACTATTAACTAACTCGGATGGAACGATAGTTCCCCGATAGGTACTAAATTCGGGATAGGATTTATGCTAGCTTTTACCATTATTGCGATGAGCCAGACCGGTAGCCATTTACTGTCCCGGAAGTAAACCTGTCTGAAGAGAAATTGTATCATTCACGGCATGGATTATTAAATTCGTAGCGTCATTCTAAGCAGCGCGTGCTAGAATACTAATAGCTTGTCAGCATGTAATGCGTAAACCCATTTCTAACACAGGCTACGAAGCTTACAAATCATATAGTGGGTTTAACTCCTAAACAGCGAACAGACTCTGGATTTGAAACCGTCCTGATTAATCCACTAATGCCGTTTATACCACTCCTTAAAAAATATTCATCGACTCTGATTCGCTATCTCCGTAGAAATTACAATCGGGAGGATATATCGTTGCAGCTAACAAGAATTTTAGGAGATAAATATTCGGGGCAATACGACACTAATCACATATTTTGGCAATATTCCCGGAAATCTGCCCACTAATAGTTTAACGCGGCCAACAGCTACTTGGAAGATGCTAAGGACGGAACCGACCTAGAACATTCGGTCGATTAGCAAGACCCGAGTCCGAGTCTCTGCCCAATGTTGTATGTTCTAAGTTATATAGGAGGCCAGAGTTTCCAACCGAGTCATACTCCTCCGTTCTCGATTCGTCTTTTCCGTTCAACCTCATAGTCTCTGATCAACAAAATATACAAGATGTCTCAATCATCGCGCCTCTTCCAACCGCTAAAAGTTGGAAATGCAACCCTCCAGCATCGCCTAATAATGGCGCCATTGACCCGTTTTCGTGCCAACGTGGAGTATGTACCTCTTCCCTTCGTGAAGGAATATTATGAGCAGCGCGCCTCGGTACCGGGGACTCTACTTATCACGGAGGGAACTTTTATCACAAGGCGTGCAGGGGGATATCTTAACGTCCCGGGGATTTGGTCTAAAGAGCAAATAGCAGCATGGAAGGAGGTCACAGACGCTGTCCACGCGAAGGGCTCTTACATATATGTACAACTCTGGGCGTTAGGCCGCCCTGCTAAGCCAGAAGTCCTCGAGGCCGCCGGTGCCGATGTTATTTCCGCCAGCGCCATACCGTATGAGGAAGGCAAGCCGGTCCCGAGAGAACTAACCATCGACGAGATCCAGTCATTTGTAGCGGATTATGCGCAGGCAGCTCGCAATGCGGTCGAAGCGGGCTTCGACGGTGTCGAAATCCACGGGGCCAATGGATATCTAATCGACCAGTTCATCCAAGACGTGTCTAATCACCGGCAGGACCAGTACGGCGGTAGCATCGAAAATCGTGCCCGCTTTGCAATCGAGGTCGCTAGTGCTATTGTGGATGCTATCGGTGCCGAAAAGGTTGGGATTCGTATATCCCCTTGGTCCACATTCCAAGGGATGCGTATGGAAAACCCGATTCCGCAATTCACATACCTAATCCAAGAGCTGAAGAAGCTCAAGCTGGCATATCTACATGTCGTCCAATCATCGACTATCGACGAGAACGCAAACCTAGAAGCTACCGAGCAGATTGCGTTTGCAATCGACGCATGGGAGAATACATCCCCTGTCCTCATCGCGGGTGGCCTCCGGTCAGATATTGCGGAGAGAATAGTAGACGAGCGATTCAAGGATAAAGAAGTTGCCATAGTATTTGGCAGGTATTTCATCTCTACTCCGGACTTGCCGTTTCGAATACAGAAGGGTCTGCCCTTGGCCCCTTATAACCGCGGTACCTTTTACATCCCAGAAAGTAAAGAGGGATATACAGATTATCCTTTCAGCGATGAGTTTATCAAAGCGTCAGCTTAGGTGAGAATAGCCTAGGGGAGAGTTTGAACCGGGTTAAATATGTGATGTTTCACGACCTGATGCTCCAGCCAAGTTGTAGGTAGGTACCTAATACGGACTACCGAACGAAATATTTTGTATTTATTTTACGTATAAGCATCCTATCTACGGGGTGTTGTATAAGCTTAGCTTGAGGGTGGGCTGTTTTGGATGCGCGAGAGGATATGGACCACGCCATAAATGAGATATTAGTTACGCGAAGGCCATGAGCGGGAGTATTAAAGAGGAGGTTGAAGAGATGCGATTTAGTTGAAAACCCACAATCTAGTATAAATAATATTAGTTATCAACTGCTGGTTATTGTTGTATTTTGCTGGTTTGATACTGATATTTGAAACAGGTGTTCCGTCATAGCGTAAGCCTAAGTCCTTGATGATTTCAAGCCCAATTCTAACCCGGGAACGTAGCTGCCTCGGTCCATTCGTCATGCCACGGCTCCAGTCACCATCTGTACCTCTTGGCAATAGGAAAATTCTATGAAGGTGAGGAGTAGGTTCATTCTAGCCGATTTGTATAATTAGAGCACATAGGTAATGTACTCAAATCTGTCCCGAACAAAACTTCAAGTATAGGAAGCAAGATACCTAGCAGGTGGTTACAGAGTGAGGCGGTTTAATTGCATAATGCGAATTAGATTCGTCTTAAGAATCTACTGGGAAAATGTAGACGGCCATTGGTTACCGGCGACGACATAACGCTATATTAACAGGGATAGACAAATGTTCATAAGAAGGTATAGATGCGACCATACGAACTTAGACCGGATGCTCTCTTGTATCTTAAATAATATATACCGCGGGTTCTATGGAAAGTAGGAAGAACCGCCCACCGTTGCTATAATATCTTAATCAATAAATTACATGATAAAATAGGAGCTATTCATCTAAGTCGGGTTTTACCCTCAGTCCTTAGAAAACCCGTACAACACTACTCTCAACTATTAGGTAGATATGGCTTAATTGAGTGTGCACTATGAATTAAATAATAAACTCGGTACTTAGATACCTAAAGTATATAAATTTATCTGTTCTTATACCGTCTTCTGTCACCTTTGACTGTATGGTTCGATTACTTTATATGTTGCGTCCGAAGTTTATAACACAGTATGGATTCTCAGACACGCCATTAACATTATGCCTTGGATAGGTAGGTATGCAGATTAAGTATTTCTAGAACGCATTTCTATTTTCGATTTAACTTTCTCTTTCTATTTACGTGAACTAGTAGGGTTGGGATGAAAACACTTACGGGCACAAATTCGAATAGCTACCGGGACGTTTAAGTCTACAAACAAGTATTGCGAGTTTGTAAACAAACTGTATCGCAACTGGATGCTACCTTACATAGCGGTGTCACCAGTGACAGCGATTCTTCTCCAACTAAGGTCGAACCAGGCAGATGCTGACCACGGAAGACCAATGGTAATAGTACACGCTTCGGAGTGTTTTATATATTTTTATTCGTTTCTTTCGTACCTACGTATTACCTTCCGATAGTAGGCAGCAGAAGTACTTTTAGGGGTGGGCCACATCACCGACAAACCTAACTTCAATAATTTCACAAAAGACGCCTTGCCGGAGGATGAGTTCTTTCAATCTGTACGAGCCTGAGATCCCAGACTATTATGAAAATTTAGGGGTACTACAACAGGCTAGCCTTCAAGATATCAAGGTGGCTTTTCGAAAGTTAGCGATAAAGTACCATCCAGATAAACAGGCTCCTGGCCAGTCTATCGATGCTCATGAATTTCGCAAGGTTCGCTCCTACAAGTTTACGGCAGTGGTGGCTTGTTTCTAACCAAATTCCAATTTGCAACTTAGGTTCGGGAGGCTTACGAGTACTTAACGAATAGAGATAGCCGGCAGACATACGATGCTTATTACCCTGAACTCCGGGATAAGTGGGATAGATATAAGGTATGGAGAGAAAATAAACTTCGATCTGAAGAGGCGAGGCGAGCCGAACAAGAACGGCAGGCCACTAGAGCAAAAGCAGAAGAAGAGAAAAGAGCAGCAGAAGAAGAGAAAGTGCGTAAAATGGAGGAAGGAATAAGAGCTACTATGGAAAGAGAAAAAAATGAGAAGATAAGAAAGGAAAAAGCAAGGCAGGCTGAAGAGCGCTCTCGTGAGACTGCGCGGAGAGCCCGTGAACAACAAGAACAGGCCGCGAAAGAAAGACTTCGCAGACAAAGGGAAAAGGAAGCAGAGAAGAGATCGGAAGAGGCGGCAAGAAAAGCCAGGGTCGAACGGGAACAAGCAGCACAGGAACGGCTGAAAGCCATCTTGATCGAAGAAAAGCAAGAAGTTTCTCGTCAAAACTGGGCTAAGATGCGCGAAGCAGCAGATCAAAGAGAAGCAACAAAGCGACAACAAGCTTGGGTCAAACAGTCTAGACCTTCCCAGCAGCGCGAAGAGGCTCGCCCCCGATATACCTGGAGAGAACGAATGGCTACGAAAGAGCAGCAAGAGAGAGCTTCACGAACTTCATCCCCGTGGGTGCAGCCGGAGAAGGCTACGCGACCTGCGCCTCCAATGTCTCATACGAAATTAAATCCTCGACCTAGTTGGAGAGACAGAGTTGCTGCGAAGGAACGAGAGGAGGGCCCTCCACGGACTGTGCCTTTGCAGCCTTCTGGGAGTGCCGCACCCCGATTTACTTGGCGGGAGAGAGAAGCGGCTAAAAATTCCAATTCTACATCAAGCGCCGTATAAGCTGTGAAGAATGATCTTCTCGCAGGATAGAACGTAGAAATTCCGAAATTCTAGACCCCACGAAGTATATTTTAATTTGAAGTATTGTATTCGTACCGACACCTAGCGGGAAATGTATGTCACGAAGCGTGTTTACTAGAAAGGGGTTCATCCTTGGCATGATGACTTGGGTAATTTCCGAATATAAATTAAATTGAACGTGGTATTATACCACTCTAATGTAATATGCGTGCCTTCGAAACTGTGATTGTGGTCTTTTTAATGTCATATCACAGAGCTCGATGGATACTTCGTTCTCCTAGCTTCCTCCTTGTCAGGACCCCTTTCTCCCTTAGAGCTAGGTATTCTTATTTTTTTATTTTTTTTAGTCCATCCCTCTCGTGTGCGCCAAGCTCCCTAAATAATTGATAGAGTACGAAGCAACGATATTATGTTACAGTTCCCATACTGACAAGCCGCCTGTCGTATTGATCGAAGAGTCCTGATCGAATGAAAACCCAAAGAAGAAGGACACCGACCTACTATACCTACTAACCATACCCAAAGCAGCGGTATATATACTATCATTATGTGATGTAGTAATTAAATTACATTACTGGCGAGCTGACGTATCTTGAATAAAAGGCGCCTTCGCAAGTGCATCTGCTTGGACTTTCCAAATTTCTTTTCCCAATCCTATGAGCTCCAGTCCGAAGTCGTCGAGGAGCTGCTCCACACCAAGCTCGCCGTCCCATATCATGCATTGATACTCCTCGTCCGAGCCGAATGTGGCTACTTTCCATGTAGTTTTCCAAATATCGATCGCTCGAACAGCCTCAGGATGACAACTTTGGACGTTCGTAGCTACCATATAAAAGGAAGAACGTTTGGCGTGGCCTGACTTCGGCTTCAGAAGTTTAACGGTCGAGAACTTATAAAATCTCCACAATACATTCACGGTGTCCCATGCCTCAAGCTTGTGAAGAAGAATAACCATGGTCCCCCCTGGTCGCAGGTGCTCGAGCCCAAGAGCCAACTGCGTGGCTGACAACCTTTTCGCTTCTCTCCGTTCTCGATATAGGGCCCGCGTATGTGTTCGAAGAACCTGACCGTCGCAGAAGACGAGGTCGAAAATTTGGTGCAGCTCGAGCTGGCGTGGTAGGAAGCTATCGGCATCGGGGTGATCCTTGGGAACTTCCTCAACCCCCATCTCTGCCGCGAGCATGGTGACATCGAGATACCTTACCTCAACGTTCGACGCCATACGAAGTAGGACCTTGTGGCCACCATCAGATACGGGTAAACTAAAAGCCAGGGCTCTGGAAGTTGAACTTTTGCTCAGAGCGACCTCGAGAAAACCCCCTGGCGCCATGCACATATCGAGTATATTTTGATGCGGCGAGCCGTGCTCTACAGTGAAAGCACCTGTAGATCGATGAAGCTCATGTCCAATGCGTCTCATCAAGTTGAAGAAGTACGCAGCTGTCCGGTCATCAGACCTGTCGGCATTCTGTCGCTGCTTCTGAAAGAAAGAATCTCCCTCGGGGTTATCCCATCCCTATTTAACATGTTAGTGTTATCTATGGGATTTATGCTTACGGCGACTGACTCGCTGCCGGAGTTCGCTAATCTCTCGAAACTCGGCGCTCCTTTCTAGTAAATATGCCTTAATCACTTCGCTTGGATTCGCGTGAGCAACTGGTGGTTCATCGAACTTTGTATGTAGTGTAGGGGCCTGCCCACGGAAAAGGAGAGAGCTCAATGACTTGAGGGCTTCGCTAAAAGCGGTTACTTCCATAGCGACGCTGAAATGTATATAAAAAGATAGATTTATCTGGGAAAGCTCTGAGCGATGATGGGTTTATATAAAAATCATTATATCATTATATCATTATATATGCCTTGAACAGATAAGAGGCTAAGAGGCAAAGAGGCATAGCACTCTCCAAAAAGTTCTCCTTGGGCATCGCTGCATATACGCACAATTAGTCAGGTGCTACTTCTGACAGCAATTCCTTCCCGCACCACTAACTCTGCATAGTATGTAATACCCCGACCATTGAGGCTGGTAGATGTGGTAGTACAAGCACTGTTGGTTACGCTCATCATGTCCATCGGCGTCGAATAGATTTAAGCACTGGCTCTATAATGGGACGCTATACCAACAAGCTTCAATCGCGAATAACAGAAGTAAAGTGTCCCATAGGATAGTAATAAAGACGTGTCAACGATCCAGTTACGGAGGTTCGTTGGAGTAAATAAAAACTATGTGCTTTATGATCAGCTGCGTCCAAGAGAAGTTATGATTTGACAACATTGTTCGTCTCCAAACTTACCTAGAAGTACCTACTATAACTTATCTTAGAATGGAGATGCATCGGGATTGTGTTTTCATAGAATAAGAATATGATTCATATTGTCAATAGGAGATGCAGTAAACTATTTACTGTTACATGGCAGCTAAATACATAATACATGAACCAAATGATATAGGAATTCAGTTCATCTAAGCTTCAGCAGGTCGATTTACCAACTTCTTTATAAGTTTTCTCTCTTCAACTTAGTAAACAGCGAATAGACCGGCCCCCATCTGTTCAACGATTGACCTCGTCTCTTCAATTAAATTCTTCGCCTCAAGTTGTCGTGCTGTGCCCTGCTTCCATATGGATTCAATAATGATCCTCCTTGCCGAGAGCGCCTGCGGGGGATTTCTACCAACTCGATCATCGAGCCACTTTTGAACTTCCTTCTCCGTTTCTTCCGCATCGAAATATTTGTTATACTCCAACAACAAACCTGCAAGAGTATGGCAATGCGAGAGATTGGCCTTGTCCTTTCTTCAGTCGCACATCATACGCACCGTCGGTTCTACATTAGGATCACCTAATTCCTTTTGAATGGCGGTTTTTGGGAGCCAAAGCGTATCCCATCCGTTATAGTCCGCGTCGTAATACGTTCTGGGAGAGGTGATGGCATCCTTGTCGGCTAGTTTCTTGTCAAGAAGACATGCGAGCAGTTCTAGTTTCTTCTCCTTTTGTACCGTCTTCTCGGGATTTATACTTAATTTTTCAACTTCGTCTTAGGTAAAACTTTGGAAAAAGTTACACACAACAACAAAGGGAAGAACGTTTTAAAAAGTAATATTATTTTTAAATTAACGTAAAAAACAAGTTAACGGTTTAACGAAAATATTAAAGGCACTTTTGCGTCGAGATGTATAATAGTTTTAAGTTTACGGCTAAGTATTTAATTAATGGTATTTCGTATTTACTTCGTAAGTTTTGTTTATTTTAATTGGTTGCGTTTTTAAGTTTTTGTTTTTTTGATTAAGTATATTTTTTAACCTTTTGTATTCGTAAGTCGTTTTTATTAAGTATATTTTTTTTTTTAACTTTATATATTTAAATTGTTTTTATTAAATGTATTTTATTAACTTTTTATTTTTTTTTACTTTTTTTATTTTAACGTTTTCGGGTAATTTTCGTGGGATTTATAAATTTTTCGAAAAAGTACATTTATAAAATATTATATAATAAGTTTTAACCTTTTACTTTTCTTTTTTTTTTTTCCTTTTAATTTTTTTTTTAAAACTGTTATTTTTATATATTTATTTATTTTAATATTTTTTATTTTTTTATTTTTTTTTTAAAAAACCGGGATTAAAAAAAAAAAAATATTAAAATAAAATTATCGTTAAAAATGTCGTTTTTATTTTTTTAATATTATATTCGTTTTTATTTTTTATTATATATATTATTTATAAAAATTAATGTTTTATATGTAAAAAATAATTACGTGTTATTACGTAATTATTTTTACGTAATTATATTTTAATAATTTTTAAATTGTTTTTTTTATTAATTCTTTTTTATATTTATTATAAATAATATTTAAATTTTATAATATTTATATAAAATTTTTATTAAATAATATTAAATAAATTTATATTATTAAATATTTAATTTCGTATATAAACTTATTATTATATTTATATTTTAACGTTTATTTTAACGTTTATTTTATTTTTATATAATTATATATATTAAATAAAATATTTTTTACGTTTATAATTTATATATAATTATAATTATTAAAATTAATGGTTAAATGACTTATAAACGTATTATAATATAATATGTATTTAATTAAAAAAAACGTATTTATATATTTTATATTATATAAAAAACGAGTTTTTTTCGTTTTTTTTTAATAATTAATTCCTTTTTTAAATATTATTAATATATTAATTTTATACATTTTATTTATTTATTATTACTTTTATTATTATTTATTACGTACGTATTTATTAATAAAAATATAATTACGTAAAAATAATTACGTAATTATACGTAATTATTTTTTTATATATAAAATATTTATTTTTATAATTTATATAATAATTAAATAAATAATAATATTAAAAATATTTTTAACGATAATTTTATTTTAATCTTATTTTATTTTATTATTTTTATTTTTATTTTTATTTTTATTTTTATTTTTATTTTTATTTTTATTTTTATTTTTATTTTTATTTTTATTTTTATTTTTATTTTTATTTTTATTTTTATTTTTATTTTTATTTTTATTTTTATTTTTATTTTTATTTTATTTTTATTTTATTTTATTTTATTTTATTTTATTTTATTTTATTTTATTTTATTTTATTTTATTTTATTTTAATCTTTTTATTTTAATCTTTTTATTTTTATTTTTATTATATTTATTTTATTATTTTTGTTTTATTTTCGTCGTATAATTTACTTTATATTTGGTTTATAACCGTGGTTATAATTATAACGTTAATGTAGCCGTGGTTATAATTATAACCGTATATATAATTAAAGTTATTATCGTTTTTATCGATATAACCTTTTATAATTGTCGTTTTAATCGTGGTTATTTTATTATTATAATTAACCCGTTATTATAATTATATTTATAATTAATTAAACCACGTTAAACTTTATTACGTTAATATATTTATATAAACACTTTTAATTAAAATTTTTTCAAATATTTCATTTTTTTTAAAATATACTTAATTAACGTTTAATAAATACAATAAAAGCATTTTTTATTATAATAATTTTTTTCGTTTAAAAAAAAAAATGTAAGTTTTTTCTTTTTAAAAAAAAAAAAAAAGTTTAATATAATAAACTTTTCGTAAATTTAAAGCATAACTTTTTATAATTGTCGTTTTAATCGTAATTACTTTATAACCGTAATTAACTCGTTACCGTAATTATATTTATAATTAATTAAACCACGTTAAACTTTATTACGTTAATACGTTTATATAAGTATTTTTGGTTAAAATTCTTTTAAATACCCCATTTTTTTTAAAATGTACTTAATTAATGTTTAAAAAAAAACGATAAAAGCACTTTTTATTATAATAATTTTTATTTTTTTAAAAAAAGAAATGTAAGTTTTTTCTTTTTAAAAAAAATAAAAAATTTAATATAATAAACCTTTTATAAATTTAAAACATATGCTTTAAATTTACGAAAAGTTTATTATATCGAACTTTTTTTTTTCTTTAAAAAGAAAAGGTTTATATTTCCTTTTTTAAACGAAAAAAATTATTATAATAATAAGTGCTTTTGTCGTTTTTGTTAAGTGTTAATTGGGTATATTTTAAAAAAAAATAAAATATTTAAAAAAAATTTAATCAAAAATACTTATATAAACGTATTAACGTAATAAGGTTTAACGTAATTTAATTAATTATAAACATAATTACGGTAACGGGTTAATTACGGTTATAAAATAATTATAATTAAAACAATAATTATAAAAAGTTATATTAATAAAAACGGTAATAACTTTAATTACACGTACGGTTATAATTATAACCACGGTTACATTAACGTTATAATTATAACTATAATTATAAATTAAATACAAGGTAAATTATACAACGAAAATAAAACAAAAATAATAAAATAAACATAATAAAAATAAAAAAAAAATATTAAAAAAAAATAAAAAAAAATAAAAAATAAAAAAAAATAAAAAATAAAAATAAAAATAAAAATAAAAATAAAAATAAAAATAATAAAATAAAATAAGATTAAAATAAAATTATCGTTAAAAATATTTTTAATATTATTATTTATTTAATTATTATATAAATTATAAAAATAAATATTTTATATATAAAAAAATAATTACGTATAATTACGTAATTATTTTTACGTAATTATATTTTTATTAATAAATACGTACGTAATAAATAATAATAAAAGTAATAATAAATAAATAAAATGTATAAAATTAATATATTAATAATATTTAAAAGAGGAATTAATTATTAAAAAAAACGAAAAAAATTCGTTTTTTATATAATATAAAATATATAAATATATTTTTTTTAATTAAATACGTATTACGTTATAATACATTTATAAATTATTTAACTATTAATTTTAATAATTATAATTATATATAAATTATAAACGTAAAAAATATTTTATTTAATATATATAATTGTATAAAAATAAAATAAACGTTAAAATAAACGTTAAAATATAAATATAATAATAAGTTTATATACGAAATTAAATATTTAATAATATAAATTTATTTAATATTATTTAATAAAAATTTTATATAAATATTACGAAATTTAAATATTATTTATAATAAATGTAAAAAAAAAATTAATAAAAAAAAAAGTTTAAAAATTATTAAAATATAATTACGTAAAAATAATTACGTAATAACACGTAATTATTTTTTACATATAAAACATTAATTTTTATAAATAATATATATAATAAAAAATAAAAACAAATATAATATTAAAAAAATAAAAACGACATTTTTAACAATAATTTTATTTTAATATTTTTTTATTTTTTTAATCTCGGTTTTTTTTTAAAAAAAAATAAAAAAATAAAAAATATTAAAATAAATAAATATATAAAAATAACAATTTAAAAAAAGGGGTTAAAAGGGGGGGGGGGGGGGGGGTAAGGTAAAGGGTTAAAGTTTATTATATAATATTTTATAAATGTAGTTTTTCGAAAAGTTTATAAGTCCCACGGGAGTTACCCGGGAACGTTGGGATAAAAAAAATAAAGGAAAGTAAAAGGTTAATAAAATGCATTTAATAAAAACAATTTAAATATATAAGGTTAAAAAAAAAATATATTTAATAAAAACGACTTACGAATATAAAAGGTTAAAAGATATATTTAATTAAAAAAACGAGGATTTAAAAACGCAATTAATTAAAATAAACGAGGTTTACGAAATAAATGCAAGGTATTATCAATTAAATACTTGGTTGTAAATGATGGTTAAATGACTTATAAACGTATTATGACGTTTTACGTTTTTAGTTAAAAAAAGGTCGTATTTATATATTATACATTATATAAAAAACGAATTCCTTTTATTTTTTTATAATAAATAATTTCTTTTTTAAATATTAATATTATATTAATTTTATTATATTTAATTTATTTATTATTTGTTTTATTATTATTTCTTTACATACGTATTTATTAATATTAATTAATATTGTTAAATATTTAATAATATAAATTAATAAAATTAAAAGAATTATTATTATAACAATTTAAAAAAACTTATTATAATAACATACGTAATATTAATAACTTTTCTTTTATAAAAAACATTTATATTACTTATAATAAATAATCTTTTATTTATATATAATCTTTATAAAGTATTTTTATATTATTTTAATTTAAATTTTTTATTTTTTATATCTTTATTTTTTATATTATTTATATTTTTAATAATATTTTAAAATTTATAAATAAAAAGTTTAACATAAATTTAAATTTATATTATTAATAATAATACAATAAAATAAAAAAATAAAAACGAATTATTTAAATTTTTTAAATTAATTTTTAATTAAAGATTTACTTTTATATAATAATTTAACTATATAATAATAAAATAAAAGTTAATTAATTTATAAATAATTATTTTCGAATAAAAGATAATTTAAATATTATTTATATTATTAAATTTTAAAAATATTAATAAAAATTTAATAAATATACGTATATTTAAAAATATTATAAATAAATATTAAAAATAATTTAAAAAATTTATAATAAATAACTTTATAATATTATTAAAATAAATATATATAAAATTATAAAATATATTAATAATAAAAGGTATTTATATAAAAAGATATAATATTAATTATATAAAAATATTTATTAATTTTATAACATTATACAAATTATTAATATAATATATTAATAAATTAAATATAATTAAGCGAAAATAATTAAATATATTAATATAGAAAATATTTATATATAATATTAATAAAAAATTAGTTTATTTTAATATATAAATTTATATATATATTATATTATAATAATAATTGATAATTTTTAATTTATAAACGTTAATTTAAACAATTATATATATAAATTAAATCTTATTTTTTAATATAATTTTAATTAAATTATTTTCTTTTTACTTTTAATATACGTTATTTATTTTATACGCAATACTCCTTTTACCCTTTACTTTTAATAATCTTTTATTAATTTTTAATATTTTATTTTAAATTTAATAATTAAAGATTATTACGCACCTTTTTTTTTTTAATTATTACCTTCGTTATATAATTTATCCTTAACTTATATTATAATATAATTTGGTTAATTTTTTTAAAAAATATTAAATTATTTATATTAAAATATTATTTAATTAATAAAAAACGTTTTTTATTATTTAATTTTATAAGAAATTAACGCGCTTTTTTTCGGTTTATTTTTATAAATTAACGCCTTATATAATACCTTAATATATATAAAATAATTAAGATATAATTTAATATATAATATTAATTTTATATAAAAATAAATCTTTATAATAATATTAAAAAATATACTTAAATTATTTAAATTATTATTAAATAATCTTTATATAATAATAACAATTTTCTTAAACGTTAAAATAAACAAAAGAAATTAACTTATAAAAAGTTACGATTTTTCCTTTTAAATAATTTTATTACTTATATTAATAAATAATTTAATAAAATAAACTTTTATATTTATTAATAATTAATAAATATAAATATATTATAACGTTTTTTTAATATAAATTTTTAATAAAATATATCTTTTAATTATTATAAATTATTTTAAAAAAGTTTAAAATAATAAAAATAATTATACAAATAAAGTTTATAATATTTTTAAAAATAAGTTTTAATTTTTCTTAAATATATATTATACAATAAAAATTTAATAAACGTAATTTTATATTATATTTTCCATTATTTTTATAAAAAAAATAATAATATATTTTTTATATAATATATTTTAATATTAATATTTCGCAAATATATACTTAATTATAAAATAATACTTTAATACAGAATAAAATAAAATATAATATTATTAAAATTAAATATTTATTATTTTTTATAATATTAAAGTTAAAAAAAAAATAAAAGAAAATTAAACTTAAAAATATTATAAATTATATTCGATAAATTATTATTATATTAACATATTTTAAAATAAAACTTTAAAAGAAAAAATTAATTTATTACAATTATTTATTAAATATATTATATTATTTTATAATTATAATACGTTTTATTTATTTTATTATATTAATTTAAAAATTTAATAAATAAATTTTATATTTTAATAAATATTTATAAAAATTTAAAAAATATATAATAATATATAATAAAAAAAAGTAATAAAAATATTAATTAATATTATATAAAATAAAAATATTATTAAACCAATAAAAGTAAAAAATATTAAGTTTAAAAAATATTATAAAATTAAAAGAAATATTGTTAAATATATAAAAAAAAAAAATATTAATTTATTAAATATTTTAAAAAAAAATAAAAAAAAATTAAAAATTAATAAAAGGTTAAAAAGGAATAAAATAAGGAAAAATATACCATATTTTTAATTAATTATAAAAATATTAAAAAAAAAAACTTAAAATTTAATAATAATAAAAATAACGTTTAAATTTTTAAAATAAAAAAAGATAAAATTAAATAGTTTTTAATTGTTATTTATTTAATAAATTAAACGTATTAATATTAAATTATTTTTTATTATCTCTTTATTAAAAAATTTTAAAATAATATTTTTTTTATTTTAAATTAATATATTAAAAACGTTTTTTAAAAAATTATTCTTAATATAAATATAACGTAAATATTTATCGTAAAAAAAAAATAATATTAAATATTTATATAAAATTTCCTTAAACGCAAATTAAAAATAAATAATAATTAAATAAATAAAATAAATATTAAATTTAATAATAAATCTTTTATTAAATTATTAAAAATAATTATAATTAATATCCCTTTTAAACCAATTAATTTTTATATAATAAAATTAAATATCCCATTTCTTTTATATTTTAAAAATATAAATTAATTAAAAATATATTTAAATAATATTATTAATTAATTAATCGAAAAAAATAAAATAATTGTAACAATTATACATAAATAAAGATATTTATAATTTTATTTTAATAATATAATTTATTTTATAAAAACGGAATTATAACATTTATATTCCCGTTTCGGCCATTTATTCATAAATAAATTATATAATTTATTAAATAAAACCAATTATAACATTAATATTAATAATATCAAAAAAATTAATAAATTTTATTATTATTATTAAATAAAAAATAAAATTTTTTAAAAATTTAAATTTAATTTAAAATTTTTTAATATAAATTTTAATTACGAAATAATTACTAATATTATATATTTTAATAAGCAATTAATATTATACATAATTAATATAATTATAGATTTTTAAACAATACAATTTATAAAAACTATTTTAATTAAAAAAATATAAAAAATCTTTAAATAATATTAAATAAATATATATTTTAAATCTTTTAATATTATTATTTACAATATCGATATTAATTTTAATAATATTAAATTTAAAAATAAAACTTATATTATTAATATTATTTATTATTAAATTTTTATAAAAATTTATTAATTTATTAATAAAATTAAAAAATATTATAATTTTATACGTAAAACTTATAAAATTATAACCAATAAACTTTAAAGTTTTAATTTAAAAATATTTTAATTTTAAATAATAATTAAAGTAATAAATAATATAATTAATTTAAACAATTTTATATTTATCTTTTTAATTTTTAATATTTACTTAAAAATTAACATAAATTTACCATTAATTTTTATATAAATTTAAAAAGTATAAATAGTTTAAAAAATAATAATAAAAATTAAAAAAATTAAAATATAATATTTAATTAAAAATACTTTAAATATAAAAAACAGCTTTAATATTTAAAAAACGTTATTTATAATATTTTTAATAAAAAATAAAATTTTAATTTATCGAAAAAAAGAAAAATAAAAGAATTTTTATAAAATTATTACGGTTATTAATAAAAATATAACCATTACTTTTAATACTTTTAACAATATATTTATATTTAAAAATATATACGTAAAATCTTATATTAATTTAAAAAAAAATCTTATAAAAAATAAAAAATTTATAATTAAATTATTTAAACTTATAACTAACTTAAATAATTATAAATTTATCTCGAAAAAAAATTTTATATATATTAATAATCTTTTATATATTACATTATTATATTTTACTTTTAAAAAATAAAATAATTTTAATTTAATATTAAAATTACAAATTAATAAAAAGATAATTACATTAAATAAACCTTATAAAATATCCAATTTAAAAGAATTAAATATCTTATTTAAAAAAAATATTTTATTATTTAAAATATATAATATAACAATATATTAAAAAATAACAATATTTAAATTATAAATAATTTAAGAAATTAAAGCCAAAAATATTTTTACATTATATAAAAAGTTATAACTAATAATTTAAAAATATAATAATCTTAATAAAAAATTTATTATAATATATATATTTATTATTTAAAAAATTAATTAACACTTTATTTTATTATTAATTTTTATATTTTAATATTAAAAAATAAAAATTATAATTAAAAATATTATTATAATTTATATTTAATTAAAAATATTAATATAAAAAAAATTTATATATATTTATTAATAAAAATAAAAAATAAATATCTTAAAAAAACGTTATTATATATTATTAAATTATTATATAATTTCGCAAAATTAAATACATATTAATTTAAAATTTATTTACATTATTATTAAAAAAAATTATATATAAAATTATTAACTTTTAATTTTTACTTATTAATTATAAATTTAAAACCTTTTAAATTAATTAATTTATAAATAAATAATATTTTTAATATTAATATTATAAAATTCTTAATTATTAAAAATAAAATATTAATTAAAATAAAAATTAAAATACGCTTTTAAAAAATATTAAATAAAAAAATTAAAAACTTTAATAATTTATAAATTATCGTTTATAATAAAAATTATAAAATTATTATAATTTAAAAAAATTAAATTAAAAAATTTAAATTTATAAATAATTAATTACCGGATATAATTAAAAGATTTATAAAATAAAAGATTTAAAAAATATATATTATAATTATTTATTAATTTAAAACCACTTTTAACTATTTTATAATAATTTAATATATTAATTTTAAACTTAAAAAAATAAAAGCCTTTAATATTAAAATTAAATAATAAATAAACAATTAAATATAAAAGTTAAAATATATTAAATTAAATTTATAAAATTTATATATATACATCTTTATTAACAAATTATTCGCAAATAATAAAAACTTAAATTTATAAATCGAATATATTATTATTTTAAAAAATAAAAAAACTATTAATTAAAACAACAAAATTCGCATTATTAAAAACGTTATTTATTAATTATTTATTAAATATAAACAAATAATTCGTAACATATTTATTAATAAAATTTATAAAATAATTTAAAACTTTAATATTAATTATATTATTTATTATATAATTAATATTATTTTTAAACGCTTTTTTTTACTTAAAACCTTTTTTATTTTATATATTAACTTTTTCTTTTTATACCAATATTTAATATAAATAAATAATATTAATAAAAAAAAGTTAATAATTAATTTAATAACATTAAAATAATTATATAAAAATTGAAAAATAAATAATATTTATTAAATATATAATATTTATAATTTTACGAACGTTATAATAAAAGCTATTTTAAATAAAATAATAAAAAATTTAATAAAAAATAATTAAATTAATTTATAATTAAAAAAATAAATAAAACATAAAAAGAATAATAAATTCGCAATCGATTAATTACAAAAAAAAAATAAAATAAATAATAATTAAATAACTTATAAACATATTATAACGTTTTACGTTTTTAATTAAAAAAAGATTATACTTATATATTATATATTATATAAAAAACGAATTCCCTTCGTTTTTTCACAATAAATAATTCTTTCCTTAAACATTAATATTACATTAATCTCATTGCACTTAATTTACTTATTACTTATTTTACTGTTATTTCTTTACATACATACTTACCAATAATAAACTTAAAGTTATTATACATCCCAACGCAAAAGTGCTTTTAATATCGATAAAAACGGCAATAACCTTTATTATACGTACGGTTATAACCACAACCACGGCCACACCAACGCTACAATTATAACCACGGTTATAAACTAAGTACAAAGTAAATTATACGACGAAAATAAAAATAAAATAAATAAAATAAATAAAATAAATAAAATAAATAAAATAAATAAAATAAATAAAATAAATAAAATAAATAAAATAAATAAAATAAATAAAATAAATAAAATAAATAAAATAAATAAAATAAATAAAATAAATAAAATAAATAAAATAAATAAAATAAATAAAATAAATAAAATAAATAAAATAAATAAAATAAATAAAATAAATAAAATAAATAAAATAAATAAAATAAATAAAATAAAAGATTAAAACTTATTATATAATATTTTATAAATATAATTTTTCGAAAAGTTTATAAGTTTCACGGGAATTACCCGGGAACGTTAAAATAAAAAAAGTAAAAGAAAATAAAAAGTTAATAAAATACATTTAATATAAACAATTTAAATATATAAGGTTAAAAAAAATACATTTAATAAAAACGACTTACGAATATAAAACGTTAAAAAATACATTTAATTAAAAAAACAAAGATTTAAAAACGTAATTAATTAAAATAAACGAAGTTTACGAAGTTAATGTAAAATATTATTAATTAAATATTTAACCGTAAATTTAAAACTATTATACATCCCGACGTAAAAGTGTTTTTAATATAAATTACGTTTACACGTAATCGTGTATTTTACTTTATAAAATTCGCATTAAAAATTAATTTTTAAATTTAAATATTTTTTTAATATTTAATATTAATAATATATTTTTTAAAACTTTTGTTTTGTTTTTTCAATTAAATAAAAATAAAAAAATTTAAAAACGTTAATATTTTTAATTTAATAACGTATAATAATTTATAATTTTTTTTCGCTTTTTTTATTTTTTTAAAAAACTATTACGTTTAAATTTTAATTACGTAATAAATATTTAATATTATATAAATAATTATTTAATATTACATAAATAATTATTTAATATTATATAAATAATTAATAAATGATAATTAAATAACACGTGTATATATTATAATATAATATATATTTAATTAAAAAAAACCGTATTTATATATTTTACATTATATAAAAAACGAGTTTTTTTAATTTTTTTATAATAAATAATTCTTTTTTTAAACATTATTAATATATTAATTTTATATATTTTAATCATTTATTATTACTTTTATTAATATTTATTTATATATGTATTTATTAATATTAATTAATATTATTAAATATTTAATAATATAAATTAATAATATTAAAAAAAATATTATAATAATATATATTAAATATATATAAAGTTATTAAATTTAATTATACAGTATTTTATTATGTAATTTTTATTTTTTAAATTATATAAAGATTTTAAAATCTTTTTTTTTTCGAAAAATTATTACGTTTAAATTTTAAAAAATATAATTTTAATTACGTAATAAATATTTTATATTACGTAAATAATTATTTAATAATTAATAATTAATTAATAAAAGATAAATTATTAATAAAAAATTATATTAAAAAAAAATTTTTATTATATAACTTTTTTTTATTACGTAATTTACTTTTTACCACGTAATTTTTTTATTATTACGTAACTTTTTTTATACCGTAATTTATTATTTACTACGTAATAAACTTTTAAATTATATAATTAATTACGTAATTTATATATTTTAAATTTACTTTATATTATTTTTATATTTTATTAATTATATTTTTTAACTTTTTATTTTTTAATTAAAAGTATTTTTTTTACCAATTATAATTATAATGCATTTTAATTAAATATATTTTATTAACGCGTATAAAGTTGCCACCGCTTCGACTTACGTAAGTTTAAACGTGTTTTTTAAAAAAATAATACGAACAATTATTTTGCGTTTTTTTTAACCTTTAATCCTTATTAACCATTCCCTTTTTTATGCTTTTATACCATATAAAAATTTATAAAATAAATTAAAAACTTTTAATTATTTATCGAAAAGTTTTTAAATATTATTAACTATTGATTCGATTTATATTAATTAACTTAAATTTATTAAATATAAAAATATTTTAAATATATTATTTAAAAATGAAAATAATTAAAAAGATTTATTTTGTAAATAATTTTTAAACTTAAAATAAATTAAAATAATTAAATTTACTATATAATTTTAATAATTTATTAATTAAAAAATTATTAAAATTATATTTTAATTATAAAAAAAATTAATTATTTAATTATAAAAACAATTTAAATTATATTTTAATAATAAATTTTATTAATTAAATTTAATTGATTATTTAAATATTATTAATTAATTTAAAATTATTAATTTATTTTTATTAAATTATATTATTTAATTTTTAAAATTATAAAAATAAAGTATTTAATAAATTAAAATTATATAATGGTTAAAAAACGTTAATAAGATTTTTTATTATTATAAAGTATTTAATTAAAATTGTATTAAAAAGATTTTATTATAAATTATAAATAAAAATATATGTAAAAAAGTTAAAATAATTATTTTTAACATTATTATTTAAGATTAAACTTAAACTTTATTTAAAGAAAAGTTTATTATATATAATTCGAATTAATAAAAATTATATAAGTTTAAATTTAAAGATTTACGTAAAAAACCAATTAACGGTTTATATAAATTAACGGTTTAACCGAAAATATAATTAAAAATCGACATTTTCCCACAATTCGTAACTTTATAAATCTTTAATTACAACTTTTTTAATTTTAATATATTATATTTAATTATATATTTAACTTGTAAAAAAAAACGAAAAAGATTATAAACTATTATACGTTATTATACGAAAAATATCAACGTTTTCGGACTTATTTTTAGGTTTTTTATTTTTATTTAATTGAAAAAAGTAAAACAAAATTAAAAAAAAATACTATTAATATTAAATATTAAAAGTATATTTAAATTTAAAACCCGATTTTTAATGCGATTTTTATAAAGTAAAGTGCACGGTTACGCATAAACGTAATTTATATATATTTTCGTTAAACCGTTAATTTATATAAACCGTTAACTTGTTTTTTACGTTTTAATGAAAATATCTCGATTAAAAATTTAATTAAATTAATATATTTAATTAAAAATTATTTAATTATTTTTTAAAATATTAAATTAAATTTAAATTAATATTTTAAAAGATATTATTTATTATATTTATTTATTTTTTATAAATATTTAAATAAGTTTTTTTAATAAAATTAAAAATATAATTTATAATTAAATTAATTAAGTAATTAAATTATTTTATTATTATTATAATTAAAAGAAATTATTTAAGTTTAAAAATTAAAACGATAATAATATTTTATTTTAAATATTATTAAAGTAAATTTAAAAAAGTAATTTTAACAATTTTATATAATTAAAAAGTTTTAATAAAAATAAAAATAAATTATTAATAATTAATAATTTAATAATACGTTTTAATATTATATAAATTTATATATAAAAAGTTATTATAAATTAAATTAAATAAGAATTAATTGTTATAAAAGATATATTAACGGTATTATTTTATATTAAAATACGAAATAATTATATCTTTTTAATTATTATATAAATGATTATAATTTAATTAAATTATTGTTTTTATTTATATTTAATTATTTATTTAATATTTATTAATTTTGTAAATTTTACAAAAACTTTTATATAAAATATATATTGTTTAAATATTTTATATTTTATATTATAAACGCAAGTACGGGCTGCTTTTAAACAGCTTTACTTTTGCCGTTTTATACTTTTACATAAAGTTAAAACTTAATAGCGTTAATGTATAATAAGTATATAAATAACAACCGGTTTATCCGAACGTTAAATACATCATTATTATTATATATTATAAACGTAAATAATTTTTTATATTATAATAAAAATTGTAATATTTATATTATAAATTGATTAAATAAATAAAGATTAATTTAAAACTTAAATATTTTAAATTAAATATAATAAGTAATTAAACGAAATAATTAACTTATTAATATTATTATTTATAAATATATTATTAATTAAAATATTAACGATATTTTTGCAAAAAAAAAAAAAAGGTAAATATTATTTAAACGAAATAATTTTAAAAATAACAAACCTTATAACTTTACGTATAAAAAAAATAAAAGCTATTAATGATTAAAATTTAATTAACGGCGTAATAAAGTTTAATTTATATAATCAATAATGAATTAATTATTATTTTTATAAAACATTTATTAAAATAAGTTTAACTTTAATAAATATAAATAAAAAATTAAGTTTAAATTAATTTAACTTTAAAATTATTAATATTAAAAAATATAATTTGTTTTTTTATGATTAAATTAATATATTTATTATTTCTAATATAAAGCTTATAAATTATAATTAAAAAAATTAAAAAATTAAAAAGAGTTATTTATTTAATTTAAAAAAAAACGAAAAAGTTAAAGTAATATTATTAAACGAAAAACTTTTTATATTTATAATAAAGATTTTATAAAACATCTTTAAATATTATAAAAAAAAAAGTAAAAAGTTTAATATTATAATAAAAACTAAACAATTTTAATTAATATAATATATAAAAATAAAATTTAAAAGGTTTAACTTATAAATAATACTTTATTTAATAAGTTAATTTCGCTTAAATTATTAAATTAAAAAAGATATATTAAAAAAAACCTTAAAAAATATTAAAAGTTTTACTTTATTTAAAATAAACGGTTTATATTAAAATATTATTTTTAAATTTATTAACAAATGTTGCGAAATACGTTTAATATTAACGTAATTTAAAGCTTTAATTATTAAATTAAAAAATACAAAGTTTATTAATTAAAAAAAAATTATTTATTAAAGTTTTATATTATCGAATGAAAATATTAATATAAAGATTTAATAAGTTTAAAAAAAATTAAAGAAAAAATTCCACCTTTTTATATTATTAAAATATAATAATATAAAGGTTAATAAATTAAAAACATTTTAATTTTAATATTATTAAAAAATTATATAATTAAACTTTTATAAGATAAAATTAAAGTAAAAATGTTTGAAAAAAGTTATAATCTTTATTAAAATATTTAATTTATTATTAAAAAGAAAAATAATAAATTATAATTAATTAATTTTATTATTAAATTTAATATTTAAATAATTAAAAACGGGTTTTTACTTAAAAATTATAATATATTTATAAAACAAAATTACTATTTATATAATACTTTTATACGTAAATTTATTTTTAAAATATAATTATTTAAATTTATTTATTTATAATTAAAATATAATGATATTTGTAATTAAAATATAATGATATTTGTAATTGTATTTAAATTGTTTAAATTTATAACAATTTTAATAAAAGTAACGAATTTAATTGTTTATTTTTTTTTAAAGTTATAAATTGTATATTATTTAATTTAATTTTGTATATTTATAAATTATTTTTCGATAATGTTAATATAAAAGAATTAAATATTAAATATAATAATTAAAAAGTTTATTTAAAAATTTAATAATTTATATTTAAATATATTAAAAATTTAAATAAAATATTATTAAAATTTAAATTAATTAAAGCGATTGTAAATTAAAAGAAATTAAAACTTTATAAATTAATAATTAAATATATAAATTACATTTACGCATTAAATAATCGTTTATTTAATAAAGTTAAAGTTTTAAAAATCGTCGAATGAAATATTTATAAAATTATAATAAAAATCCAATTATTTTTAAGTTTAATAATATATTTCCTTATATAAATCGAAAATTATGTTACGAAAATATTATTTTTAATAAAATTATTAAAAAAAAAGAAAATTATTTATGTAAGAAATATTTTAAATTTAAGTTATAAATAAATTAAAAAGAATATTTATAAATTTACTTTATTTTATTAAAATTAATTATAAATTTAATTATTAAATAATATTTAAAATTAATGGATTTCGTTAAAATTAAAAAGTAATAATAAAATAGTTTAATAATTAAAAGAATTTTAAACCTTTTTATTATAAATTAAAAGTATAAAAAAAAGCTAAATTAAAATACGATAATATAAAGTAAAAATGTTTTATAATTATAAAAGTATTAAAATAATTTAAAAATTATCTTTATAAAATCCCATTTTTATTAAAATTAATTTAAAAGTTTTAATTTTTTAATTAAATAATAATTTTTTTAACTTATTTAATATTACATTATTACGATAAATCGCTTATATAAAATATATTGTAAAAAAATGCAATATAATAATAAACGTTTTATTAAAAAAACCAAACGGTTTTTTAAATTAAAAAAGAAAAAAAATATATTATTTTTAATTAATTTTAAAGTTTAAATAAATAATAATAATTTGTAAAATAAGTTGCAATTGATTATATTATTCTTAATAAAAAAATAAAGTATTAAATTTTAAAAGATTATTCGATATTTTATAATATTAAAATTATTAATATATTTATTAATTAATTAAATAAAGAAAAGTTAAAAAACTTAAATTAAATTTAAGAATAAAACTTTAAAATATCTTGTATTTAAAAAAGTCTTTTGGAAAAAAAGTAAAAACAATTAATTAAATCGAAAAATTATTAAATATAAATTTATAAAATAAAGATTTATTGTTAATTTATATATTTAATATAATTATAAAAGTCGAGATTTAATATATTAATATATTTTGAATATATATTATTAAAAGAAATGTATAAATATATAATAAAAACAATAAAAACTTACGTTTAATGTTAAAAAGTTAATTAAAAAACGCCGTTAAATAAAATAAGTTATTTTAACCTTAATACTATTTTAATTTATTAAACTTTTAATATATAATATATATTTAACAATTTTAAATATAAAACAATTATTAAAATATAAAAGTAATTATTAAATTATTTAAAAATAATACTTTTAAAAATAGTAAATTTAAATAAAATAATAAAATTTATAAAAAGAAAATTAATTTTATAATATGATTAATTATTAGAAATTAAAGTAAATAAAAGTTTAAGATTTAAAAATTAAATTATAAAAGTTTATATAAAATTTAAAATTAAAAAAGTTATAAAACCATTTTATTTTTTATTAACATAAAAATAAATAAAAATTAATTATAAATTAATTAAATTCGAATTTATAAAAATAACTAATAATATTATTAAAAAATAAATTTAATACTTAAATATAATAATATATGTTAATAAAATTATAATTAAATTTAATAAATTTAATTTTTATAAAATTGTTTATAATTGTTATTTTATTTTCTAATTAAAATAACTATTTTATTATAAAAAATATTAAATTAAAAAAGATTAATATAAAAAAACATTTATTGATTATATATATTTAAATAATTAAACGAAAATTAATAAATATAAATTAAATCGTTTAAATTATTACCAAAAAACGTTAAGTAATAATATAAAGAAATAATTAACAAAATACATATAAATTTTTTTTTTAAAAGTTAATAATCTTATATTTTTATATAATACCTTTAAATATATAAATATATTTCAAAAGTGTTAATTATAATATAATAAGTAAAAACCGTATTTAATTAACAAAAATTTAAATATTAATAAATATATTATAAAATACTTTAAAAGAAATGAAATATAAAGAAATATAATAAAAAATAAATTAAAATTATTTATATAAAACCATTAAAATTATTAGAAATTCATAAACTTTAAAAATAATAAATGAACTATTAGGTTAATTATAAAAAACATTAATTGGAAAAACGTAATATTAATAAAAATAAATATCTTTAAATTTAAAAAAATTAATTATAAAAAGATTTAATAGTTAAAATCTTAAATTATAATTAAAATATTTATAAAAAAGAAAAAAAAAAAGATTATACGAATATTAATTTAAATAATTTTAAATTAAAAGATATAAAAAAGAAATTATATTATATTGTTATTTAATGCGTAAAAAAACGTAATTTAATTAATTTTCTACGGGTTTAACTTAATTAAATTACTTGGGAATATTATATATATAAAATAAAATTTAATTAAGAAATTACGTTTATTTATTTATATTATTAATACTATTTATTAATTATTATTATTTATTTTACAATTTTAAAATCTTTTTTAAAAAAGTTTTATTATTATATTTCTTTAATTATAATAAATCTTTTAACTAAAGGTCTTTAATAATCGAAGATTCTTTATTATATTTAACTTTTAAACGATAAAGTTAAAGTTTTTAAAATAAACATTATTTTATTACAAATAAATAATTATTATAATTATTGTTAAATTAATTTAAAACTAATTGATAATTAAAAAAACGGTTATATATTAATATAAGAAAAAAATTTAAAAATTTAAAAATATTTTTTGCAAATATAATAAAGAATTTTATTTAAGTAACCAAAAACTTAAATGATTAAACATTTAATATATTAAAGATTTTGCAAATAAAATATAATTTATTTAATTAAGTTATTTTAACGAATATTTACATAAATAAAAAATAAACTATTATTATTTTAATTTTAAATATAATTGGTGTATAATATTGTTAGTTTAAATAATATTTAAACTTTTTTATTAACAATTATTTAATGGATATATTAATTAAAAATTATATTATTAAAAAAGTAAATAATAAATTTTTTAAATAATTAAAAGTTTTAATTATTAAAAATATAATATATTATTAATATTTAAATTATTTATACGTTAATAAAATAAAAAATGCAATTTTTTTACTATATTAATTATTTATTAATATTTTATTGTTTAAGATTTATTAAGTTTTTAATTAAATAATTTAAAAGCTTTAAAATAAAAAGACGATTTAAAAATAAAACTATTAATATTATTATTGTTATTATTATTGTTATTAATTAAGTTAATAAAAGTATTAAAATTTAAAAAAAAAGTATAATAAAGTAACGAAATAATAACAAATTTTTTAAACGTAATATTATTAATAAAAATAAAAAAAGATAATATTATAATAAAAGTAAATACGGAAATTTTAAATAATTATAATAAATATTACCTTATTAGGAACTGATATAATATTGTTAATATATTAATACAAAAGAAAAATTTAAAATAAAATAA
This sequence comes from Daldinia concentrica, assembly GCA_902805455.1. Taxonomy (NCBI): domain Eukaryota; kingdom Fungi; phylum Ascomycota; class Sordariomycetes; order Xylariales; family Hypoxylaceae; genus Daldinia; species Daldinia concentrica. The sequence continues at coordinate 380,552 of CADCSW010000015.1, forward strand.
ATAAATAATAATAATTTAAAATAAAATAATTATAAAGATTAAAATTAAATTATTTAAAAAAGAAAAAGAAATTTTTTAAAGGAAAAAAGAAAGAAAAGGCAATTTATATAGTTTGTACATATTAAAGTAATTAATTTATATTAAAAGATTATTAATTGTTAATAAATACGTACGTAAAAAGATAATAATAAAGCAAGTAACAAGTAAATTAAATGCGATAAAACTGGTGTAATATTAATGTTTAAAAGGGGAATTATTTATTGTAAAAGAATGAGGAAAATTTGTTCTTTATATAATATATGGTATATAAATACAACCTTTTTTTAATTAAAAATGTAAAACGTTATAATACGTTTATAAACCATTTAATTATCATTTATTCTATTTTTTTTTTACAATCAATTAATTGTAAATTTATTACTTTTCTTATATTTTACCCATCTTTTTAATCGTAGATTAATTTAATTATTTTTTACCAAATATTTTATTATTTTATTAAGAATAGTTTTTATTATAACATCCGCGAGATTATAAATATTGTATATTTAATAAATATTATTTATTTCCCGATTTTTATATAATTACTTTAACATTATTAAATTAATTATTAATCTTTTCTTATTAATATTATTTATTTATATTAAATATTAATATAAGGAAAAAAAGTTAATATATAAAATAAAAAAGGTTTTAAATAAAAAAAAACGTTTAAAAATAATGTTAATTATATAATAAATAACGTAATTAATATTAAAGCTTTAAATTATTTTATAAATTTTATTAATAAATATATTATAAATTATTTATTTATATTTGGTAAATAATTAATAAATAATATTTTTAATAACGTAAATCTTATTATTTTAATTAATAGCCTTTTTATTTTTCAAAATAATAATATATTTAATTTATAAATTTAAATTTTTATTATTTATAAATAATTTAATAATAAAGACGTATACGCGTAAATTTTATAGATTTAATTTAATATATTTTAACTTTTATATTTAATTATCTATTTATTATTTAATTTTAACATTAAAGGTTTTTACTTTTTTAAATTTAAAATTAATATATTAAATTATTGTAAAGTAATTAAAAGCGGTTTTAAATTAATAAATAGTTATAATATATACTTTTTAAGCTTTTTATTTTATAAATTTTTTAATTATATTCAATAATTAATTATTTATAAATTTAAACTTTTTAATTTAATTTTTTTATATTATAATAATTTTATAATTTTTATTATAAATAATAATTTGTAAATTATTAAAATCTTTAATTTTTTTATTTAATATTTTTTAAAAATATATTTTAATTTTTATTTTAATTAATATTTTATTTTTAATAATTAAAAATTTTATAATATTAATATTAAAAATATTATTTGTTTATAAATTAATTAATTTAAAAGGTTTTAAATCTATAATTAATAAGTAAAAATTAAAAATTAATAATTTTATATATAATTTTTTTTAATAATGGTATAAATAAGTTTTAAATTAATATATATTTAATTTTATAAAATTGTATAATAATTTAATAATATATAATAGCGTTTTTTTAAAATATTTATTTTTTAATTTTGTTAATAAATATATATAAATTTCTTTTTATATTAATATTTTTAATTAAATATAAGTTATAATAATATTTTTAATTATAATTTTTATTTTTTAATATTAAAATATAAAAGTTAATAATAAAATAAAGTATTAATTAATTTTTTAAATAATAAATATATATATTATAATAAATTCTTTATTAAAATTACCATATTTTTAAATTATTAATTGTAATTTTTTATATAATGTAAAAATATTTTTAGTTTTAATTTTTCGAATTATTTATAATTTAAATATTATTATTTTTTGGTATATTATTATATTATATATTTCGGGTAATAAAATATTTTTTTCGAATAAAGCGTTTAATTTTTTTAAATTAAATACTTTATAAGGTTTATTTAACGTAACTATTTTTTTATTAATTTATAGTTTTAATATTAAATTAAAGTTATTTTATTTTTTAAAAATAAAATATAATAATATAATATATAAAAAATTGTTGGCGTATATAAAATTTTCTTTCGAAATAAATTTATAATTATTTAAATTAAATATAAGTTTAAGTAAATTAATTATAAATTTTTTATCTTTTATAAGGTTTTTTTTAAAGTTAATGTAAGGTTTTATATATATATTTTTAAATGTAAATATATTGCCGGAAATATTAAAAATAATAGTTATATTTTTATTAATAATTGCGATAATTTTATAAAAACTTTTCCATTTTCCTTTTTCTCGATAAATCAAAATTTTATTTTTTATTAAAAGTATTATAAATAGCGTTTTTTGGGTATTAAAACTATTTTTTATATTTAAAACGTTTTTAATTAAACGTTATATTTTAATTTTCTTAATTTTTATTATTATTTTTTAAATTATTTATATTTTTTAAATTTACGTAAAAATTGGTAATAAATTTATATTAATTTTTAAATAAGTATTGAAAATTAAAAGAATAAGTATAAAATTGTTTAAATTAATTATATTATTAATTACCTTAATTATTATTTAAAATCAAAATATTTTTAAGTTAAAATCTTAAAATTTATCGGTTATAATTTTGTAAATTTTATATATAAAGTTATAATATTTTTTAATTTTATCAATAAATTAATAAATTTTTATAAAGATTTAATAATAAATAATACTTATAATACAAGTTTTATTTTTAAATTTAATATTATTAAAATTAATACCGGCATTATAAATAATAATATTAAGAAGTTTAAAATAAATATCGATTTAATATTACTTAAAGATTTTTTATATTTTTTTAATCGAAACAATTTTTATAAATTATATTATTTAAAAATTAATGATTGTATTAATTACGTATGATATTAATTACTTATTAAAATATATAATATCGGTAATTATTTCGTAATTAAAATTTATATTTAAGTTTTTTAAGTTAAATTTAAATTTTTAAAGGATTTTACCTTTAATTTAATAATAGTAATAAATTTTATTTATTTCTTTAATATTATTACTATTAACGTTATAATTAACTTTATCCAATAAATTATATAATTTACTTACGGATAAATAATCGAAATAAAAATGTATACGTTATAATTTAATTTTTGTAAAATAAGTTATATTATTAAAATAAAATTATAAATATCTTTATTTACATATAATTGTTAAAGTTATTCCGCTTTTTCCAATTAATTAATTAATAATATTATTTAAATATACCTTTAATGATAGTTAAATAATTTATAAACGTATCATGACGTTTAAAATATAAAAGGAATAAAATATTTAATTTTATTATATAAAAATCGATTAATTTAAAAAAAAAATTAACTATAATTATTTTTAATAATTTAATAAAAAATCTATTATTAAATTTAATATTTATTTTATTTATTTAACTATTATTTATTTTTGATTTACGTTCGGAAAAACCTTATATAAATATTTAACATTATCTTTTTTTTACAATAAATATTTATATTACGCTTATATCGAGAATAATTCTTTAAAAAACGTTTTTAACGTATTAATTTAAAACAAAAAAGATATTATTTTTGGATTTTTTAATAAAAAGGTAGTAAAAAGTAATTTAATATTAATACGTTTAATTTATCAAATAAATAGTGGTTAAAAATTATTTAACTTTACCTTTTTTTATTTCGAAAATTTAAACATTATTCTTATTATTATTAAATTTTAAACTTTTTTTTTTTAATATTTTTATAATTAATTAAAAATATAATATATTTTTCTTTATTTTATTCTTTTTTAACCTTTTATTAACTTTTAACTTTTTTTTATTCTTTTTTAAAATATTTGGTAAATTAATATCTTTTTTTTTATATATTTAATAACGTTTTTTCCAATTTTATAATACTTTTTTAACTTAATATGTTTTATCTTTATCGATTTAATAATATTTTTGTTTTACATAATATTAATTAATATTTTTATTACTTTTTTTATTATATATTATTATATATTTTTTAGATTTTTATAAATATTTATTAAAATATAAAATTTACCTACCAAATCTTTAAATTAATATAATAAAATAAATAAAGTATATTATAATTATAAAATAATATAATATATTTAATAAATAATTATAATAAATTATTATTTTCCTTTAAAATTTTATTTAAAAATACGTTAATATAATAATAACTTATTAAATATAATTTATAATATTTTTAAATTTAATTTTTTTTAATTTTTTTTTTAATTTTAATATTATAAAAAGTAATAAATATTTAATTTTAATAATATTATATCTTATTTTATTCCGTATTAAAATACGTTACATAAAAAATATATTGTTATTTTTCTTATAAAAATGGTGGAAAATATAGCATAAAATTGCGTTTGTTAGATTTTTACTATATAGTACATATTTAAAAAAAATCGAAATTTATTTTTAAAAATATTATAAATTTTATTTATATAATTATTTTTATTATTTTAAACTTTTTTAAAATAGTTTATAATAATTGAAAAATATATTTTGTTTAAAATTTACGTTAAAAAAACGTTATAATATATTTATAACTATTAATTATTAATAAATATAAAAACTTATTCCGTTAAATTATTTGCTGGTATAAGTAATAAAATTGTTTAAGAAAAAAAACCGTAACCTTTTATAAACTAATTTCTTCTATTTATTCCAACATTTAAAAAAACTATCGCTATTATATAAAAACTATTTAATAATAGTTTAAATAATTTAAATATATTTTTTAATACTATTATAAAGGTTTACTTTTATGTAAGATTAATATTATATATAAAATTATATCTTAATTATTTTATATATATTAAAGTATTATATAAAGCGTTAACTTATAAAAATAAACCAGAAAAAAGTGCAGTAGTTTTTTATAAAGTTAGAAAATAAAAAATATTATTTATTAATTAAGTATTATTTTGGTATAAATAGTTTAATATCTTTTAAAAAAATTAATCAAATTATATTATAATATAAATTAAAAAAAGATTATATAATAAAGGTAATAATTAAAAGAAAAAATAAATAATAATCTTTAATTATTAAACTATAAATAAAACGTTAAAATTTAACAAAAAATTATTAAAAATAAAGGGTGGAATAAATACTACGTATAAAATAAATAATATATATTAAAAGTAAAAAAAAAAAGATTTAACCAAAATTATATTAAAAAATAAAATTTAACCTATACGTACCATTATTTAAATTAACGTTTAAAAATGAAAAATTGCTAATTATTATTATAATATAATATATATATAAATTTATATATTAAAATAAATTAATTTTTTATTAATATTATATATAAACATTTTTTATATTAATATATCCAATTATTTCCGTTTAATTATATTTAATTCGTTAATATATTATATTAATAATTTGTATAATATTATAAAATTAATAAATATCTTTATATAATTAATATTATACCTTTTTATATAAATATCTTTTATTATTAATATATTTTACAATCTTATATACATTTATTTTAATAATATTATAAAATTATTTATTGTAAATCCTTTAAACCGTTTTTAATATTTATTTATAATTTCTTTAAACGTACGTATATTTATTAAACTTTTATTAATATTTTCGAAATTTAATAACGCAAATAATATTTAAATTACCTTTTATTTAAAAATAATTATTTTTAAATTAATTAACTTCCATTTTATTACCATATAATTAAATTATTATATAAAAATAAATCTTTAATTAAAAATTAACTTAAAGAATCTAAACAATTCGTCTTTATTTTTTTATTCCATTACGTCATTATTAATAATATAAATTTAAACTTACGTTAAACCTTTTACTTATAAATTTTAAAATATTATTAAAAATATAAATAATATAAAAAATAAAAATATAAAAAATAAAAGGTTTAAATTAAAATATTATAAAAATATTTTATAAAATTTATATATAAATAAAAAATTATCCGTCATAAATAATATAAATATTTTTATAAAAAAAACTTGCTAATATCGCGTATATTATTACAATAAACTCTTTTAAATTATCGTAATAATGACTTTTTTAACTTTATTAATTTATATTATTAAATATTTAACAACACTAATTAATATTAATAAGTACGTACGTAAAAAAATAATAATAAAGTAAATAACAAATAAATTAAATACAATAAAATTAATATAATATTAATATTTAAAAAAGGAATTATTTATTATAAAAAAACAAAAGGAACTTGTTTTTTATATAATACATGGTACATAAGTACGTCCTTTTTTTAACTAAAAACGTATAACGTTATAATACGTTTATAAATCATTTAACCATTCATTTTAATTATGGTATTAAAGTTAAATTGGTTAAAAATAAAGATATCATTTAATCTTAACTTTATAATAAAGTTTTTAAATAATATTAATTTTTTTATTTATATTATTAATATTGTTTTATATATATGTAATAAGCTATAAGATTAACAATATTTTTTATAAAGTTAATTTTAATATTAATAAAATTAATTATATTTTTTATGAAACTTTTTTTAAGTTAATTTTAATTTTATAATAACTTTAATATTAATATTAATGCTTTCTATTCTTTACTATTTTATTTTATTTTTATATTTATGTAATATTATCTTTAAATAAATAAATATTACTTTAATTATTTTATTAATTTAAACGTAATATAAATTGATTATTAAAATAAAATAAATTAAAATAATATATTATAAAAATACCTGTTTTTATAAATAAAGATTTAAAAACTTTTGATAATAATTATATTTTTAATTTCCAAATAATATATTATTATTAATAATATTTTTTATTATTAAAATATATTTTATAATATAAAAATAATTAATTATTAATATTTAAAATAATTTATTTATTTTTAAAAATCTTTTCCTTATTATTTTTAAATTAATTTTAAAAAAGTTATATTATGAATTTTATTATATTTATTTATTATATAACACAAAACCTTTTATACAATATATATTAATTTATTTCATTATAATTCTATTTAAATAAATTAAATTAAATTGATAAACTGAAAATTATTATTAATATATTTATTTTATATTAAAAATTATATAAACTTTATTATTTAACATTATTATTTACATACGTTATTTTTATTTTATTTTTTATTAAAATATTTTAAAACTTAATTTTAAATCAGTAATAAACGTAAAATGAAAATAATAATATTATAAAGACTTTATGATTTATTAAGTTTAATCTTTTTTCAATTTATAATCTTAAATATTATTAATTAATATAAAAAAACCAGTAAAAAAATTAAAAAAATAAAGAAATATTAAAATAAAATTATTATTAAAATATTGTTTTAATTTTATTATTATATTTATATTTATTTCCTACAATTATATATATTACTTTAATAAAACAATTATAATATATTTTATTTATTTTATTATATTAATTTAAAAATTAATAAATAAATTTTGTTTTAACTAATATTTATAAAGTTTTTAAAATATATAATAATTTATAATTAAAAAAAAA